>JAJEJO010000154.1:573135-724503 GCA_020662805.1 Glaucomys volans | reverse complement strand
ATAGCTAGATTATGGAATCAACCTAGATGCCCTTCAGTAGATGAATGGATAAAGAAACTGTGGTATATATACACAATGGAATATTACTCAGCCATAAAGAAGAATAAAATTATGGCATTTGTAGGTAAATGGATGATGTTGGAGACTGTTATGCTAAGTGAGGTCAGCCAATCCCAAAAATCCAAAGGCCGAATGGTCTCTCTGATAAATGAATGATGATGCATAATGCGGGGGGGAAGGGTGGCAAGAATGGAGGAAGGATAGATAGCATAGAGGGAAGGGAGGGGTGGGGGCAGGGTGGGGGGTAAAAATAATAACAGAATGTGTGACAGATACCATTGCCCTGTGTACATGCATGAACACACAGATGGTGTGACTCTACTTTGTGTACAATCAGTGAAACAATAGCTGTACTCCATTTGTGTTCAATGAATCAATAAGTAAATAAAAAAAAAAATTTCATTCACATAAAAAAAAATAAAAAAGATGTGAAAGACCTTTACAGTGAAAACTATAGAACACTAAAGAAAGAAACTGAAGAAGACCTCAGAAGATAGAAAGACCTCCCATGCTGCTACATAGGCAGAATTAACATTGTCAAAGTGAACACACTACCAAAAACACAATACAGATTTAATGCAATTGCTATTAAATTCCAATGACATTCTTCATAGAAATAGAAAAGGCAATCATGAAATTCATTTGGAAAAATAAGAAAACCAGAATAGCCAAAGCAATCCTTAGCAAGAAAACTGAAACAGGAGGAATCACAATGCCAGACCTCAAACTACACTACAGAGCTACAGTAATATAAACAACATGGAATTGGCATCAGATCAGACATATAGACCAATGGTACAGAATAAAAGACAAGGAGACAAACTCACATAAATACAGTTATCTCATACTAGACAAAGGCACCAAAAACACTCAGTGGAGAAAAGACAGCCTATTCGACAAATGGTGCTGGGAAAAATGGAAAGCCACATGTAACAAAACTTAAAGTAGATCAAAGATTTAAGCATTAGAACAGAGACCCTGCACCTACTAGATGAAAAAGTAGGCTCAAACCTTCACCATGTCTGCCATCTGAATTTCTTAACAAGACCCCCTAAAGCACAAGAAGTAAAATCCAAAATCAATAAATGGGATGAATTCAAACTAAAAAGCTCCTTCTTAGCAAAAGAAACAATCAATAATGTGAAGAGAGAGTCTACAAACTGGGAGAAAATTTTTACCACATGCACCTCAGATAAAGCATTATCTCTAGGATACAAAAAACACTCAAAAAACTTAACACCAAAAAAACAAATAACCCAATCAATAAATGGGGTAAGGAACTGAACAGACACTTCACAGAAGAAATACGATCGATGAAGAAATATATGAAAAAATGTTCAACATCTCTAGCAATTACAGAAATGCACACCAAAAATACTCTAAGATTTCCTCACACTCCAGATTGGCAATGATCAAGAATATAAGCAACAATAAATGTTGGCAAGGATGTGAGGAAAAAGGTACATAGCTGGTGGGAATGCAAATTAGTGCAACCATTATGGAAAGCAGTATGGAGCTTCCTCAGATAACTTGGAATGGAAACACCATTTCACCCAGCTATCCCATTCCTCAGTTTATACCCAAAAGACTTGAAATCAGTCTACTAGAGTGATGCAGCCACATCAATATTTATAGCAGCTCAACTCACAATAGCTAAACTATGGAACCAACCTAGGTGTCCTTCAACAGATGAATGGATAAAGAAAATATTCCATCCACACACACGATGGAATATTACTCAGCTTTAAAGAAGAATGAAATTATGGCATTTGCTAATAAATGGAGTTGGAGAATATCAACTAAGCAAAATAAGCCAAACCCCCCCAAAAAAACAAAGGCCAAATGTTTTCTCTAATATGCAGATGCTAATTCACAATAAAGGGGTGGGTCGCACTAGGGAAGAATAGGATTAGTTAGAGGTAAGTGAAGGGAGGGGAAGAAATATGAGGGTGGGAAGGATAGTAGAGTGTAACAGACATTATTACCTCATGTACCTATATGACTGCATGACCAATGTGATCCTATGACATGTACAACCAAAACAATGAGAAATTGTATTCCATTTATATATGATTTATCAAAATGCATAAATGTATTCTACTGTCATATGTAAGTAATTAGAAAAAATTTAAAAATTAATTTAAAAAATAAAGTTACTGATGAAATTGACCTGCTTGGTGTTTAAAACCAAAACTCAGAAATAAAAGGCAGGGAAGTAAAAGGCCCAAGGAAAAAGTATACAGTATTTTGGCCCTTGATTCTGTCAGTCAGAATCCAGGGAATGATAGGACCCCCTTCTAAGGGCTCTACGACTCTGGTGAGTCAACTGACCTCCTGATCAGGGGCTCTGAGAGGACCCTAAAGAAAGAAAACTAGTGCACGTCCTGCAACAAGGAAGGTTACTGGAGAAGGAAATGTCTCTGGTACTTCTAAGGGAAGCTGCATGTGATCAGCAAGACCCTGACCAATCCTAGCAGATGGCACCACTAATAGAGGAGTCAAGAGGCTTCTCACATGTGAGTGATTTCTGAGGAATCAGTTGACCCTAAGAGTAGGTAAGGACAAGGCCAATTTTGACCAACTTGGTCTTAAACATCTGGCAGGAGAGTCTAACCAAAGCAAAGCCATACATGGGCATTTAAAAGAAAAGAATTGTACTTTTAATGTAACTAGAGATGTAAATTTGTGTCAGTCCTTCCCAAAAGTAAGTACTTTTTTAGTAAATAAAACTGGGAAGTTATAAAGACAGGGTTTTTATACAGAAGTGCTTGATAAATATCACAAAAAGTTCTGGCAGAGTCACAAGTTTGTTTTGAGTTAATTTGAGACCTATCCGTGCTGCATTTTGTTGTTACTGTTGGTATGATTATTGTGAACTACTACTCAGACTTCCCTTCTAGAGTTTATACTTCATCACTTCCAGCCTGTTGACTTGATTTTTAATGAAGACCAAGAAAGGAGACAAGCTTCAAATGAGCTGGAAAGAACCTTACCAAGTACTCCTAATCACCAGGATGGGGATCTGAACTGCTAAGAAAGGAAGAGTTCATTACCATGGGCAATTTCCACCTCAAAAAGTTAATAGAGCTATGATGGATAGAAATACCAAAGGGTATAAAGAAAATGAAGCCAAAGATATAAAAAAGAAGAAGGGGAAATTTCTGAGAAATAGAAAGTCTGGTGGCCCATTTTCAGAATACAGCCTTAATTGGATACAATTGTAGCCATTTTTATTATAGCCCTTCCTTTTGCCCACCCTAATTTTAAAATTAGCCAATTGCATAGATTATAACCCTGAACTCCTCCAATCAGAGTGAAAGGCAGTGCTGTGTTAGGTTAGGGATATAAGCAGGCAGATTGCCTGCCCAGTCACACTTGCCAGCCAGATTCTAGTAAGCACGCCATTCTGGCAAGAGTAAAAGTTTGCTTTGCCCACTCACTAGCAAGCACATGTCTGATTTCCTGTGGCACCATGGTATTTCTAACGGCGGCACAACTCTATACTAAAATAAGATAGCAGAGCTACACTTTCAAAAATCCAAGGGAAACTACATGAACATAAAGTTTCCTATTCAATTGAAGTATCAGGGACAAAGGCAAATGAACATTTTGTGGCATACAACAAGTCAGAAAATATAACAATAGTACATCCTTTTTGAGGGAAAAGCCCTTAAAAAATAATCCAATCTAAAAGAAAAGGAAGATAAAAGATACTAGAAACTGTAGAGTAAGTTCAGGAGTACAATGAAAAGAAAACGTAGGATGACAGCTGTGAGTGAGTTTAAAAGCAACTGGTCCAAATCTACATCTTAAGGCAAAAAGCCCAAGGAAAAATATCTTTAGCCCATTATATAAATGTCTTATAAATAGTATAGAGAATATTTATAAAAGAAACAAAGAAGGTAAATTAGAAATTGAATAATATTGTCCAGGGAAACCAAAGCTTAAAGATTATCAGACCTAACTGGAGCATTATTTGGGTAATTATGGTAATTGGATTAGGCAATAGGTTCTTTCCATAATCTACTTTATTTCTATATTTAGAATATTCTTTTTTGAAAGATACAGGTTGCGTGCTATCCAATTTTCATTTCTCAATGGATTCAAACATACTATATGGCTCTTTGGAAAATAAATATTCACATAGTCATAATATTATAGCTGCAACTATAGGTTTCTAATTTCAAAAGTCAACTCAAAATTCAAGATATTTCATAATGTGATCTATAAAACTACAACTTCAAAATTATCTGAAAAGCTTTTTTCGTATATGTGCATGTGGTGCTGAGTCTTGAACCTAGTGCCTCACACATAGTAGGCAAGTACTCGGCCACTGAGCTACATCCACCACTAGAGATTCAGTATATTGAGAAAGTATGACAAAGTTACATTTTGCTAACTTGTCCAAGTATATCTTGGGTATAATGAATTTTGAAAATGATAGCTATAAAACAGTAATCTCCAAAAATTTCAATATACATGTTATCACAGAAAGGTTAGGGTTAGAGTACCTTCCTCTAATATATGCACTTTTTTATAAAACATAATTTTATATATGCACTCTTATAAAAACATACATTAAGTATATTATAAATAGTAAAAGGAAATTATAAAGGATGAAGAAAACAGCCTAATGATATTTTAAATTTGCTTCTGTTCAACCAAATAGAAAGTACAAATTATGGACAGTTTTTTAAAAGTTGAAATAAACTCACAAATAAAAGGAGAGGAGGAAGAAGAATCACAGAAATGACAACTGAAGTCCCAAGACATCTCTAGAAAGCTTAGCCTGCTTCAAATAAAAAAATCAAGGGAGACAGAGAGATCACATATCATCTCAAGATGACTGAAGTAGTAACAAGGGTATTTCAATAAGACTTAATCCTAATCATCAAAAGGAGAAATTTGATTAATAAATTAGCATATCAGCAACATGAAGATAAACTGATTACACTATTTTAAGGGTACACAACAGTCAAGGATACTAAAATTAGACATAGTTAAGCATGTATCACAGATTTTAACAAGTCAAATTCCAGCTAATATTGGAATGATCCCAGGGTCAGAGACTCCAAAGGTAAATATGATTTAAGTTATCAAAAATGATGTTCAGATTTTATGATCATGATTCCAATAAAGAAAAAAGGAAAAGGAAAAGAGAAAGGCATCCATATGTTTAGCTTCTCATTTAGGAAATATAATGAAATCCATTTAATAGGAAAGCAAGTGTTGTAAGTGCTATTCTAAGTGTCATGGGACTACTGTATACCAAATGTTTGATAAGTAATATCCAGCATCACTCCACTGTTTCTAATGACCAAAGAGAGGCCCAATAATCTATAGTTAAATGACTGGGCATCCCCTACAGAGTAATACAAGTATGAGTGAAATCTCTCAACCTACTCCAGAGTACTTACTTTATTCTGGCAAGGTCACCCCAGGCTTTCAAATATATACTGCATTATCTTAGGGGAAAACTGAGTCTGGTCTACAAAGGGACAGTCTATGGAGTAAGAAGTCAAATAACAGGAACTTCTCCAATTTTGACAATTGTGCTATAACAGCTCAACACAAATGCATACACACACGTCCACAATCAAATAGTATGTGTAAGCTGGGCATGGTGGCGCATGCCTGTAATCCCAGCACCTGGGAGGCTGAGGCAGGAGGATCGCGAGTTCAAAGCCAGCCTCGGCAACTTAGCAAGGCCCTAAGCAACTCAGTGAGACCCTGTCTCTAAATAAAATACAAAATAGGACTGGGGATGTGGCTCAGTGGTGGACTACCCCTGAGTTCAATCCCCAGTACCAAAAAAAAAAAAAAATAGTATGTGTAAGTTGTTTTTCTCAGGTACTTGTCACAGCAACAAAAAGGTCTCTAACAAACAAATTCAACAAAGCAAATACTCAAGAAAAATTAATTTGGGAACTCACCTTTCCACAACCAAACTGACAGCCTGTGCGAGATCTGGGTTTGTTACCTGGAGACGTTTCCATAACGACCATACAAATTCTTTATCAGCCTTAAAGAAATAAAGGATATTTTAAGTGCATTGTTTTGTACAGTATCAGAGAAAACATTACATTAAATTTAAAAATAAAAAACATATTCCTTGATCCCTAGGTCTATATCAATGAATTATTTAAAAGAATGGCAGGAGTCAGGCACAGTGGCACATGCCTATAATCCCAGTGGCTCAGGAGGCTGAGGCACTAAGCAACTCAGTGAGACCTTGTCTCTAAATAAAATACAAAAATAGGGGATGTGGCTTACTGGTCGGTCAAATAGCCCTGAGTTCAATCCCTGGTACCTCTCCCCACTCCCCAAAAAAAAAGAATGGCAGGAAAGCTTTAAGTTCTTATATTGGAAACCCACATTCACTTTTAATCACTATTAAAATAGTGCATCTTGGGATGCAAATGCTGAAATGCTGAATAACAAGGCAAATTTACTCTAAAATTGCCCTGGAACTACCGCACCACTTTTCAGCTCCCCTTTGCAGCAATAATCTGTAAACACTGTCTCTTCTACCTTTCCAATCTTTTCCAATGTCTCTTCACTCTACAATGTCTTCTAAGAGTTCCCTCCCACATGATAAAATTATTTTTCAAGGTCCTCTATACTGTAAAATCAAATGGACAATTGAAAGTTTCAATCCTTATTACACAAGTCAGTTGTTATTAACTCTAGTTGACAGAAATCAATCTTGAGGATTTAAAAAATAGTAACAATCTAGAAATTCTGATTAATTGGTCTCAGGTTAAGATCAAACATCAATATTTTCTGAAAAGTCCTCACATGAATCTGTTGAAAGCCACTGCCCACATGGACCTCATGTCAGTTTCATGGTTTTACATACAAACTCTTCACTGAGACTTTCATCTTTCTATCTCTTAACTGTTCCCTCTATTCTTATGTCCACACTTGTAGCTCCAACGGGCTGCCTGCTTATTCCACTTGAATGCCTAATAGGCATCTTAAATTTGTCTAAACAACATTCTTGATATTTTACTCTCTTACAAATCTGCCCTCTGCATCTTAGAAAATGGCGTCATCTACTTATTAATTCAAAAACCTAAAACGCAGAAGTCAATCTTGGGTGCTCTATTGCTTAGACTTCACATCCAAACCATCAGCAAATGGCATTATCTATAACATACATCCCAATTCCCACCGCTCTCACCACTTCTACTATGTCTCCTTTGTCCAAATCAACATCATTTCTTGCTTAGCTCTCTACTATGGCTCCTAGTCTTACAATTCAAAACTCTCCAATTGGTTCCCATTAGATTAGGAAGATAATTCAAACTCTTTACCAAAGCTAAAAACCCCACATCATTCTCATACATACCTCTTCAGCTTCATCGAACAGTCTATCAGTCTCCCCTTTGTTCACCCTGACTTTTAACTCTACCTGCACTAAGGCCTTTGTACATAATGTACTATTTACCAGATTTCTATATAGATTATTTCTTCACTTCATTCAAGTCTTCATTATCACTGCTATATTTACAACAGCTATTAAGACTAACAAGGTTCTGCAACCCCTTACCCTTTGTCCTTCTTCCTTTTTTTTTTTTTTTTTTTTTTCATGGCACAATTCATTTAATAATCCTGTATTTGTTTGGTCGTGTAGCAGATACCCCACAATTAGTATCTCTCCATCATCCATTCACTCCTTTTAGTTACAGAAACCATTTTGGTTCTTTGCTGGCCAACTATCACACTAGCCTTTCTTGTCTTATGCTATGTGGCCAAGTTCTGCCAACAAAAATATAAGAGGTGCTGTTGAAACTTACAGGAAATTATAAAATTAGGTTTATGCCTGCCAAGTGGGTTAGAAATATTTTTACCCAGCCTATTGTTGCTTATTTAACTTATTTACAGTGGGAATTTTCTTCAAAAAAAGTAGTTATTAATTTTATATATTCAAATTTATACATCTTTTCCCTAATGGCTTATGGATTTTATGTACTAGTTAGAAATGACTTCTCTACTCCTAGATTAAAAATATATTTACTCAGTCTTCTAGAATTTGTGGGGGAGGGGTGGGTAATCTTAATTGACAAAATGGCATATATTTACAGTATATATTTTCATATATGTTGTGAAATACCTAAATCAAAATAATTAACATGTCCATTATTTCATGTAAGTTTTTTGTGGTGAGAAAGATTAAAATCTATTCTCTTAACCAATTTTCAAGCACATAATACATTGTTATTAACTATAACCATCATGTCTGATAATTTGAAAAACAAAGTAAGTCTTCTGAGTCATAAAATGCTACAAATGAAGGGCTGTACAGCTCAGTAGAGTGCTTGCCTAGCATGGACAAGGCCCTAGGATCAATTCCCAGCACTGAAATTAAAAATGCTAAAAATGGATTGCAGAAGCCAACTATTAAGAATTGTTTTAATTATTTAAATGTCACATTAAATTTAATGTAGATTATCCCTCCACTTATTGAAAAGATCCTTTTCATATAGAAAAAGTTCACCACTCCAAAAAAAACCACAGAATTAGTTTCCAAACTGTTCCAAATATTATAAAAGCAAGTAAACTACTGTCAATCATATTCTCTTTGTGTTTTTCCTATTTCAGGCACTTAAAGATATTCTTTTTTAATTTTTTTAAAATAAAAATCTTTAAAAATTACTCATCATAAAATTACTTGTTCTCCATACAGAACTTCCAAACAGAATCGAATATTTAAAATAAAAATTCCTAATCCTTATCACAAAGTTTATTAAACAGCCTATGAAACAGCTGAGTAAATGCTAGGTGACTTCAGTTTAAATTTCCTGAAGGTTTTTGTCTTTTACTTATCAGCTTTTATGGAAACAGACACCACCCACATAAACACAGACACCAAAAACTGCCCCTTTTGAAGTGGGTACCTACTCTCCCAAAACATGGATTCATTCTGGAAACATATTAGGCCTCTAATGGAGGAATAATTTCACCAAACATCCAAAAATTATTTCCTACATTTAAACAAAGAATTTGCTCATCAAAACTCAAGGAAATCATGTAAGGAGTTTATTTGCAAGTATAACACAAAGTAGCCACTCAGTAAATTATTATTATGAAAAATAACCTCGCTAAAATTCACCTATTAGAATACAGCTACTAACAATGAAGGGAATCTAATTACACAATACACACTCAAATTTTTTTTTTCTTTTTGAATGACCTGACAAGTTCTTCAACACAGTTTCCAACATAAAATATAAAGGAGTTAGTTCTCTGGTCATACACTCTTATTCCCAATGTCATGTGCTTCCAAAGCAAGTTTCATCATTAAATTTGGCAATGAATATATCTTTCATTTAAATGCCCTAAATAATACTTCACCTGAAATTGGTCTATAGGTTTAGTAAATATTTTGACAGCTACCAAAACAGAAAATAACCTTTTTGAACACTATATAACATTACTTTTTCTTACCTGGTATTCTACAAATTGTGATTAACATGTATATACTCATACCTAAGGCATCTTTTGTCATAAACAATATATTCTTGAAAGATATAATCGAAATTAGGAATATAATCACATGAGGCTCTAAATCCATGAAAAAGATATAAATGTCATGGACTTAGAATCACCCTTTGGAACACCCCTGAAAAATTCCTTGGACAAAACCTATATTTGGAAGCTAATCAACAGTCCTCAATAAGTACAATACACACAGCTTTTCACATTGAAATCACCTTCTCTTCAGCTAAGCATTATGTATAGTTTGCTTGCTAATGTGGCAGTCATATGGAAAAAAAAAGTTTAATAAAATCACCAAGAGTCAGATAAGATGTTCACATTAAGAGAAACACTTATTTTCTACTCTGAGACATTCCAGTGGAGTGAAATGATACATGGAATCACTCAAACTTTTTCACCAACCCCACGTAATCGATTCCCCTAAATTAAATGTGTGTGGAAAGGAACTCACCTAACTGAAGCTACTATGTATGACCATTTATTGATCAAATGGGGTTCTTTTTCCCAAACAGTATGTTTGATCCATTACAGGGATGTGAAATTAACTTAGATCTGCATTCTATCTTTTAAATTAGAAAATAGCAGAGTTCATGACATACCATTATCATAAATATTCTGAAATTAAATATTTGTGCACATAGGTTACTAAACTGATATAAAATGAACTTTAGGTTGAAATTTCTAATAAGTGAAAGAATAAAAAGATCTAAAAGTGAGTTTAAATCACTGAAATGCTTTTTTACCAAAAAAAAACTGGGAATTCAATTATATTAGGAGTCTGGTTTGACTGAAGTTTTATGCTGTGGGACATTGCGGATTTCATTTCACATTACTAGAATGCATATGATCATCTAACAGTATATGATAAAATCAAAATGATCATCATTCTAAGCTAATAATGACCATATCTATATTCTTACCTCTGCCTATAGTAAAGCAATCATCTTCCTAGTCCAGATATGTCCAAGGTCACAAAGGACAATGCCATATTGGAAGCCACATTTTAAAATGATCTAATAATGAATGGGTTTAGGAAAAAGGTTCATCAGGTTGTTTTCAACACTAAACACTGACTTCCCTAATTAATTATAAAAAGTAAATAACTTATTTCCTTAGACAGCTAAGGTCCTAATTATAGAAGGGTATAGGGAAAAGAAAGAAAACATGAGCAAAGTGTCTTAGATTATGACTTTTAACAAAGACCTTTATCACCTTCTTTAACTCCCCAGGGTTGAGGGGTGGGTGTGTGTGTGTGTATGTGTGTATAAGTTCTTTGATGTCTTTTATTCATCCCTTTGCTCCCTTAACCAGTGAAGAATAGGCACATAATACCTCCCAACTTGTTTAATCAAAGATATATTTAATTTTGAACAAGAGAGTCCTGTTTTTACAGCTTTGACTCAGCAAGGGCCTATAAAAACAGCAAAAGAATTCAACAGAACAAACTACAAGAGAATCAATTTCATGAACTGTTTTATTAATCTAAACTGATGAAACTATTCAAAAGTTACCTTGGTACTGAGCATTTTGTAATTGGTATCTATCTTGAAGACAGGAACTTAAAGACCTATTGCTGAGTAAGTTCCCAATATTTAATCTAACATCTAACCCTGTAGAAAGGTTCCGGTGAAATCAGAGAGGAGATGCTGGTAAGCAGGCAAAACTAAAGGAAAATTAAAGTCTCTGTACTTGGGGCTGATGAAGCTCATCCTTAGTATACACAAACTCTACAAATAATAAGAAATGTTAGTGCAACTGATTTAACAATTGCTTATCACCGGCGAGATCAGAAGAAAATGAGATTTCTCACCCTTGGACTATGGACACTATGGAATTACTACAGTCGGCTAGCAGCCTCAAGCATCATCTTTTGTGTGTGAAAGTTCCCAACCCGAGTCTGTGTTTACAAGTCTGACCATGTAAGTACAACAGCAAGTATGGGTTTGGAAATTTAAAACAGGCTACTTCGTTGGCGGATTTTATTTTAACACAAGTGTTCAAGCTTTTCTGTTCATTTCAACTTGCGGGCTGCACTCCACTCCTGGGATTAAGTACCGCTACAAACACCAACCACCATGGGAATTTGAACTTCGGGAAGGAGGGCGGAAGTGGGTGAGAATGCGCCTTTTGGAGGTATCCAAGTGACCAAACCAAACCCGGGTGCAGAGGCGAGCCCTGCCTGGCGGGTGGCCGCAGGGGAGCAGAAGCCCGGGTCCCTCCAGCCCCAGGCCGCAGGCCGAGCTGGCAGTGAGAGCCGGGAGGCGGCGTCGCGGGAGGGGCTGGGGAGGCTCCCAATCCGCCGAGCGACGTAGCCCCAAGCCGGGCCGAAGGGCGCGCCTCCCCGGCCCGGCAGTGGAGGGAAAGGCCGGCGGAGGTCCTAGATACCTGACACTGAGCCAGCTCGTCCTTTAGGCTGCTCAACTCTTCCTCCAGCTGCTGCGTCCGGGTCACCTTCGCCTCCTCTACCGAGATGCCCTCTAGCCGCCTGGACCCCTTGGGCTCGCTGAGGAGGGGAGCATGAGCCCGAGCAGCCCCCGCGGGCCCTCGCCCGGCCCCTGACCCTTCTTCGCCCCGCCAGAGTATGTCACTTTTGTCCACGACGACCTCCCGCACTGTGCCGGCAAGCCCCGAGGCTTCGCTGTGCACCGTGTGGACCTCAGCTCCCCGCCCAATGCGTGGGGACCGGGGGCCCATCGGTCGTGCCGGGGGCGGAGGGAGCGGTGAGGACGGCGAGCGCGCCGCCATGACCGCTGATGCTAACGGGTCAAGTTCCCTCTTGGAAACTCCACCTCCCCTTTCCCATCCTGGCGAGCCCGCAGCGCCGGGCTGCGCATGCGCTTGTCTTTTCCCGCCTTGGCTCGCGGGGTCCGGAGCGCAAGGGTCTTGGCCGACTTCCCGCGGCCCGCGAGCGTGGAACTGCGCATGCGCCGTGACCGGAGGGGTTAGTCGGGTTAGTGCCCAGCCTGGGTCCTTCACCGGAAAGCCGTGATTTCCTGTCCGTCGCAAACCGTACCCTCTGTTTGAGGCCTAGCTCTCATCCCGCCTTTTAAAGCCTTACTTGACAAGCCTGCAGCCCCAAATGATCCTTAACTATGAATTTCGCCTCTTTCAAGGCCTCTGCCAACTCATTTGTCAAGTTTCATTGACCACCCTGGAGTGGAGTGTTAGTTACATGGCTAATCTCTCCAGCGCTGTTGTAAGCTTCTTGAGGATGAGGGAATAGGTTTTAGACTTAAATGTTTTTTCACATTTCTTAGCAAACTGCCTTAGGTACATACGATATGCAGCTGACTGATGTCAAGGAGAAGTGGAAAGCCTTGTGCTGAGCTGGGACTATCAAGCCGGTTTCCCACTTAAATTATGATCCTTTGTACACCCTTTGGCTTCCCTTTGCTAGAGTCATGATTTCCTTTGGATCTGTATACCAGTTTGTTTATTCATTGGCTGAATATCAGAATGAGCGTGACCCACACAGCCCAACAGGTTGGGTCCTTTGACCAGAATAAAATCAGTAATTTGGAACATGGTAAAAGAAATAAAACCTACTTACTTTATCAGTTGTTCCCTTGGGTTTATTTGTTTATTTGGTTGGTTGTTTCTTCCTTCTTGACTGCTTTCTTTATAAATTTAAAATAAGCAATAATATCCTTTCTTTATCCTTAAAAAACTGCCTTACTATTAAGCTTAGTAAGATGATTTACATTGAGCTGGCACCACAGTTTTGCAGAAAAGGTTCCAGAATCCTTGGAGAACTGAGGTAGGGATTTAAAGTACAGTGTAAGTAGCCAAGTGACCACTTTCATTGTCTTTCAAAGTCATTTATGCCAGTATTAATTTGGTGTGCAAGAAGATACCCTGCCACTTGGCATCCTATTTATGCAAGATTAGCAGGCTCCCTCCCACTAAAGGTGAATATCTTGCAAAATTTATAAAAGAATTGCATTAGAAAAAGTATATGTAAGTCTTAGAAATGACTACCCTATTGAACATTTAACATGCCAAATGCAGTGCTAAGTACTTTTTATATATGAATTCATTCAATTCTTAAGTCACCTTAAATTAGATACTATTACTCCCATTTTACTAGTGAAGAAACTGATTTTAGAGGTTACTTTAACTTGCCTGAATTTTCACCTCTGGTATTAGAAGAGCTAGAATTTGAATCCACTTAATTCCACTTAGCTTTAAAACCTGTGCCTTTGATTAATACCCTCACTACCTACCTGTCATCTGAAATACAGCATTAGGTCTCATAGCATGTGAGATTTCACTGGACTTAAGACTGGGAATTCTAACTGCATCGTTCACTTGTTTGGCTTAAAGTCAATATGAACATGCATTTTAAAGGTAATGTGTCATTCACTCAAAAGAGCATCATTTCACCTGATCACAGAAAGATTTTTTTGAAAATCTCTCTATATATTTGTATATAATAGATGGTATATATAATTGTACATAATAGAAGATATACAGGTATATAGAGATATATAGATAAATTTACAGATAGCCCCAAAAAGGATATCCTGAATCTTTTTTTATGATCTTTTTTAATTTTTACAGACTTCATTTTGATTCATTGTACACAAATGGGGTACAACTTTTCATTTCTATGGTTGTGCATGATGTAGTTTCATACCATTCATGTAATCATACATGTGCATAGGGTCATTCCACCACTTTTCATACCCCCACCCCTTCCCCCTCTCATTTCCCTCGATATCCTGAATCTTGACTAGGCAGGCAGACTTTTTTTTTTCATTTTCCTTTTACATGGCAAAGTACTCATAACATAAAATTCACCATTCTAACCACTTAAAAGAGCTGCAAACAAAAAACAATTCATTGACATTAATATATTTACCATGTTAGGTAACTATCACCACTATCTAGTTCCAGAATATTTTTATGACCCCAAACCAAAACCCCTTACCCATTAATTACTCCACATTGTCTCCTCCCATAAGCCCCAGGCAATCACTAATCACATTTCTGTCTCTCTAATTTTGCCTATTCTAGGTATTTTATATAAATTGAACCATACAATATGTGGGCTTTCGTGTCTGGTTTCTTTTATTTAGCCTAATGTTTTCAACATGCATGCATGTTGAATCCACTGTGTGGATATACCCCATTTTGTTAATCCATTCATTAGTTACTGGGCATTTGGGTTGTTTGCACTTTTTGCCTAAGGTAAATAGAACTGCTATGAACATTTGTGTACTGGATTTTATGTGAACAACTTTCTTCGATTTTTTTTAATATATGCATAGAATTGCTAGGGCATATGGTAAAGCTATGGATAACTTTAAGAAACCACCAGTATTCTACAGTGACTGTACCATCTTACATTCCCATCAGGAATGCATTAGAGTTCCAGTTTCTTAGCATATTTGCCAACTTTGTTGTTTTAATGATAACCTAGTGGATGTTAAGTGGTATCTCCTTGTAATTTTGATTTGACCAATGACATTGATCATCATTTCACTTTCTTGTTGGATATTTGTTTATCTTCTTTGGAAAAATATTTCTTTAAGTCCTTTAACCCATTTTTTAATTAGATTGTTATTCTGTTGTTGAGTTGCAAGAGTTCTTTACAGGCAGACATCTTTTAAGAATAGAAGTGTGCACACTTCTAGAGTGTACATAGGGGGTTCTTTCAACACATAGAAATGAATGGTTGAATATTGACACTCATATCTCAGAGAGGTAAGTTAAAGACCTGAATAACAATGTTCAAAACAATCAACAGTGTTTCTCCGATTCAGTTCTCTGTTCAAACATTTAAAAGTGATTATCTGTTCTTGGAAAATATAAAGTTGCTGAAGATGAAGTATATTAGAATACAGAGACATGATCCTCTCCATATCACCACTTTATGGATGAAATACTGAGAGAAGTGAGGAAATGTACAAATTAATATCATATTTAGATGATGCCTATTACTTTCATTTTAAAAATTTACTTTTAACTTTAAGAAGAGAAAAAAAAAATGTATTAGCAGTTTATCACCTTTTATGTTTTTTTGTTTCCAGAAAGAATACAAAATTGTAAGACATGTTGATTTCTCTTTTACCAATTTGGCATTATCTTTATTCAGTCAGCAGAAATTAATTGTTAAATTTTAAACAACTATTAGGCATGAGTGAGACCTCATATATCATAGATTTCATATCATTTAAAAAATTATCTCAATTTTTAGTGTTTGCAATATCCTAGGGATTATATAAAGAATTGCTAGCTGCCCATATCTTCAGCATTATAAGAGAAATCCAAAAGCCAGATGTGCCAATGTGATAGCTGAATCAGCAGCAGACATAGTGTCTCAGTCTAGTGTGGACAAATCACAATCCAGGGGTTAGTAGAAATAAACAAAGATCTATTTTGTGTTTACAAATATAATTTTCTTTAAGCAATTCCTGGCAACTCTTGATCCCTTGGTCAATCCTAAGAGCATTCTTGGTCAAGATTATAGGCATAGAAGGACATACCATCAGTTCCGGTTGTACATGTGATTTTCATAAATTATGAAACATTTCTAAATTATGACCCTTCAGAGCTATGGAAACAGAATTTCATTTTCCACTTACATCTCCAGATGTAACAGTCTAAAACCATTGAACTATTCTTTTTTCTAATTATAGGGTTTTCTAAAATTATGTCCATTAAATCCTAACTCCCAAGTTGGATGTAATTCTGAGGGGGAAAAGTAACCTACAGGTTTGACACACAGTGCCAGGTTACCTGAGACTCTTCATTTTGACACATGACCAAAGTGAGACAACACCCTACTTTTTCAAACTTCTCATCCATACTCCAGCTTCCTCTTCTGTGACTGATGAAATAATATACTCAGAGCCCTAGGTATTTTAACTGAATATTCTTTTCCCTCAAGGCAACATTGAAAAAGTACTCCGGTTAGGGACTTGTACACAGAAATCCTCCTATGAACACCACAGGAAATGTATCTACTTTCTTTATCATCTTCACAGTCTTCATTAAACTCAGTTTCTGGAAGATATGGAATGCACTATTTAATTCTGGTTTACCTAAATATTATATATCCCCACATAATATATATTCAATTTGTATTTTGCATCTGTTTTTTCATCTGTTTTATAATTGTTCTAAAACTTCATATACATGTGATTTGTAAATGTCTCCAAGTAGGTTACAAAATCCTTGAAGGAAAAAATCTGATTTTTTTTCTGTAAATACTTCTCATCATATCTATCATGATGCTCTAACACACTATGCACTTGATAAGTGCCTGTTAGCTAGTTTCTAAATGCCACAGAAAATCTTGCCTTCAGCAATTACCAGGCACTCATCAATGGTAGTTAATTATATCTCATTTCAGTGGACATTCCTTTGCAATGAATAGAGAATGTTTTCATGGAGTACAGGATATCAAAGTTAATATCTGAGGAAAAAATCAGAGAAAGTGTATAAGGAAAGGGTCTGGGACAAGAGATATACCTTTCAAGAATACATACCTCCAAA
The DNA here is from genome assembly GCA_020662805.1 of Glaucomys volans. Classification (NCBI taxonomy): domain Eukaryota; kingdom Metazoa; phylum Chordata; class Mammalia; order Rodentia; family Sciuridae; genus Glaucomys; species Glaucomys volans. The sequence goes on along the minus strand of JAJEJO010000154.1, from coordinate 707,442 downwards.
TAGGCCCCACCTCCCAATAGCACTATCAGCTGGAGACCAAGACTTCACCACATGAGCTTTTGGGGGAAATTCTAGATCCACACTATAACAAATTGAATGGAAAGCACACCAAGAAAATACCTGAAAGACTATTGGACAAAAAGGAAAGAGGAATATAAATATGAAGCCAAAGCTCATGAGTGAAATCTGAACACTTCAAAGCTTTATAAGTTGTGAGGAATGTCATCCATACAGACTATTTCCCAGGAAATGTCTGCTATCCTGGAAACTCTGAGAATCCCAGTCCCAAGAAGATAAAAGTATCCAGACAGCCAGGAAACAAATTTTGATATCTATAAGTAAATTCCAAATTTGAAGTCGAAGGGCTATAAAGAGATCCCAGTCTTTTCAGAAATGTTTTCCTAGAACAATCATTTGAAATGAAATCATACCAAAAGACTTAAATGAAATAACAAAAGAGCGACCTGGGGCTTAAAGAAAAGGGAATGGTATTTATCTTTTGGTTCTCCACTACAGTTGTAGATTTGAATCAACTAAACGAGCTTTTCAAATGATTGTATCTGAGTCCAATCTCCGGAGATTCTAATATAATGAATGTGGCATCGAACTCAAACATTCTTACCTTCTAGAATTTCCACAGGTGAGTCCAATATGTAGCCAGAATTGAGAACCAGTTAAGCAGTCAAGAACTGTGGCAGGTATTTGCACATCTGGAATGCACAAGTTCTCACATTAATTATTCACTTAGTGAGTCATCAAATTATGTAATACCTACTGTGTGCACTTCAGAACTTAGCACTAGAGATACAGAAAAGAAAAGGCAAATCCTTTTCTTCCTTCATGAAATTCATATGGGAAAGATAATTGACTAACAAGAAACTTTTTAAGAAACAACAGCGTGTAATTGGTATCAAAAAATTCAGTGTGATATAATACAATATATCTGGACAGGGACTATTTCTGTTAGGTTGTTTAAGACCAACCTCTTGGAAGAGATGGGATTTAAACTGCAACCTAAAAAATGAGAAGAAACCAATCATTCAGAAAGTCTGGCATGTGAATGGCAAACGCAAAACCCCAAGGTACAAAGTTGCTTGATGTATTCTAAAAACAGAAATACAAACAAGTATGACTGTAGTTAGAGTGAAAGGAAATATGGTATAAGATGAAAGAAGGAGTTGGATTTTATCCCAAGCCTCATAGGAAATGATGGGAAGATGTTAAGCACAGGAGTGATACGATGTCACCACATGAATGAAAGACCACTCGGCTGTGGACAGGATGGATTGTGAAGTCAGGAAAAAGCAAATAACAGCAGGAAGAGTAGTCTAAGTAAGAAATAGGGTGGCCTGGATCAAAGTGCTTACAAGCACTCTGTGACATTCAGGATATTGCAAAGGTCTAGCCAACCAGACTTGCTGATTCATTGGACATAAAAGAAGAAGGGAAAGGATAGATCCCATCTGAATCTCAGATTTTTGTTTCAAGTACCTGAATATTTCAAAGTATCATATACTGAGTGACAAAGGCTTTTTTGAAGAAAGGAATCAAAGGTCCATTTGGAATCTGTGCAAGTTAAAATGACTAAGAGGTATCCAGTTAGAGATGTTGATTGGGCAAAAGAATGTACCAACATAAAGTTCTGAAATTCTGAACTCAAACATACTTTTAGGAGTCAGCAACATATGACTGTTATGGTTTATACAGAACTCATTGATATTTGGGAGTGCCCTAAAAGAAAGACATCAAGATCTTTTCTCCTTTAAGATTTAGCATTATTTTGGATCTAGTGGATTGAGATGTTCTTGAAAGGAACAGTGAGAGGAAAGGACCCATGAGAGAAGGGGAAGTCTGGACTGATGACCCCAGGATTAAACATTCAAGGAAAAGTATTTGTAGAGTGAGGGTCAGTTCTGGCATAGCACATGGCTGACACTGGAAATTCAACCTGATTCTTGTCGCTAAGATCTGTCTGGGGAAAATGGCTAGTAATAGTATGTCATCCAAAGAGCTTCAGCTTGGAAGTTCAAGTGTGATTGCTCTTAGTCCAGCATGCAATAGAGAGAATTGGATCATCTTCCCATAAAGAGAACGAGTGAGGGTTCTGCACCATCAAGGTACAGGGTGCCATTGGCTCTTCAGAAAACAAAGCATCCAATTTCTCAGGCTCAACTCTCTACCACAGACTAGATAGCAACAGAACAATGAGAGCTAGAAACTGGAACCTTTAAAATCCTCAGAAGACCCTCCAATCGGACTGAGTTTCTTTAGTCAAAATTAGACTCTGGAAAATACAAGGAGGAAGTCCCAAAACAGAGAATGGACATGTTGCTAATTGAGTTGAGTTGGCAAAATCTTGAATACTTAATGGTATTATTATTAGGATAAATTACCTTATTTGTACTCCAAACTGGTGAGCTGTTTCATAATAAATACACAAATAAAAAGGTTATATTTATCTTTTTTGAGCTATTGAGGCAGTGTAATGTAGTAGCACTTAAGAGTTTAGAACTCGATTGGAAGCATAGATTCATAATTTATGAATTATTTGGCATTGGGAATATTACCTAACCTTAAAATAAGGATAAAAATAAGTTTCATGGGGTAATATGGATTGAATGAAATTATGCAGGTAATGAACAACAAATAGCATCTATATAATCAAATTCTTATTAAACATCATTAAGCTATTATTTAAATTTACCTTGTTAGACTTATCCCCATTGTTGTGAATTTTGAGGTCTGCTCTGCTCAGCCTTATATCTGCTGAAAATTTGATAGAAAATATCATTTATATACTTAAACTAACACATTTTGATTGTTATAGAACAGAGCCTCTAGGTCACATTAATCTTTCCCTTTCCTGAACCTCATATATGCAATCCTACCACTTAAAACTCTTTATTGTACTCTAGATACCTTGTATGCCTAAATCTTATCTCTTTAACTAAACTGCAGTTTCTTAAAGGATAAGAATCAGGGTTTGGTTTTCATTTAAAATATTCTACCACATTTTGAACAGGATAAGAACAAAAGAGCCAAGAAAATGCATTTATTCATTTAAAGATAGTCCTAAGCAAAATTCACATAGAAGTATTGATTACTTTCTCTGTTTGGTGTATTGGTCCCTAGAAATGTAATGCACATGCACACACATACAAATTATGATATCTACACACGCACACACATACAAATTATGATCTCTATACACCATAATTACTTTATGAATGTGGTACCTTTTCTTTAAAATGAGAAAACTATGCCAGGAAATCTTTAAAGTCCTTTTGTGGTTGAAAATCTCTGATACTATTAAATAAAAAGCAGCAGTATTTCTAAAATTTCCATAGATAATAATTCATTCACTTTTTCAGAAAATAATTACTGAAGGCCCACTATGTGCCAGCCACTCTTCTATATGGTAGGGAAATAGCAATGAACAACAACAAAAAATAATCTCTAACCTCATGTAGCCTACATTGCAAAAGATTAACTTATTTGAAATCTTTACCAAAATAATATTTTTTCTTTTTTTTTGTTTTTTGTTTTGGTACTGGGGATTGAACTCAGGGGTACTTGACCACTGAGTCACATCCCCAACCCTATTTTGTATTTTACTTAGACACAGGGTCTCACTAAGTTGCTTAGCACCTCGCTTTTGCTGAAGCTGACTTTGAACTCGAGATCCTCCTGCCCAAACTGCTGGGATTACAGGTGTGCACCACCGCACGCAGTTTAGCAAAGGTAATTTTGAAACCAGGAGGAATAAAATTAAGACCATTCAAAGATATTTTAACCTTGGAAAGAAATTGTTATCTCTAATATATCTTTTCCACTTTATTCCAAAAGTAACAAACACTCGTTTCAAGACAGTCTATGTGTTTTTCCATTCAATTATCAAAATAAGGAAAGCAGAAATAGACACGATTTTTTCCATTTATTCTACACCTCAATATGTCTATTTCACCTTGAAAATCTCTCCCAACATCCCCACTTCACATCCATTTTTTCTAGTCCTGCTCTGTTTCATTTATTCTAACACAGATTAATACAATAGTCCCCTTCTTGGTCTCACCCAACTGAATCTGCAGCCAGTCCTTGCTTGCTTGACAAGGCATAACTCTCATTATGGCATTCTGCTACTCAGAAACTTTCCACATTTCCTGTTTCATAGCAAAATTCAAATTTTTTTTTTTTGTTACCGGGGATTGAACCCAGAGGCACTTAACTTCCTCAGTACTTTTTATTTTTTTGAGACAGGATCTCACTAGGTTGCTTAGGGCCTCAATAAAGAAGAGTCTGGCCTCAAACCTGTGATCCTCCTGCCTCATCCTCCAGAGTTGCTGGGATAACAGGCCTGTGCTGCCATTCCAGCTAAAATTCAAAATCTTTAACCTGGTATGTCAGACCTTCACTACCTGATTACCAATTGTCTTTTATTTTATATTATTTGTTACAATTAGTTGTACTTGACAGTAGAATACATTTATACATTTTGATAAATCATACATAATCGAAGTGTAATTTCTCATTTTTCTGATTATACATATTGTAGGATCATATCAGTCATGCAGTCATGTGTGTCCATGAGGTAGTGTCTGTTTCACTCTCCTGTCCTTCCTACCCCCATACTCTTCCCTGCCCTTCATTCCCCTCTAGTCTTCGCCCTCTATTCTTCTCTACCACTCCCTATTGTAAATTAGCATCACCTATTGTCTCTTAAAATTGTTTCCTTCTACTGCCTCTTATACACACTATGCTTCAACCAAAACAAAAGTCCCACCCTCCACTCTACACACCCATTATTTCTGATTTCTGAGTTTTCTGTTTCTTCCATCTGGAATTTCTTCATTTCCCCTATAAGATGTGTGTTCATACCTAACTATCAGTAGTTTAAGCACACAGATTTTATCTTCTCACCTCACAAGAATCCCAGATTTGGGGAAGCTACATTCTTCAACATGAAGGACCCTGGCTCTTTCTAAATTTCGATTCTGCTGAACTGAGCAAGAGACGTTCAGCTTCATGTAAGCAAAATAGTGTTATAACCTCTGGGATTACATCCCTATGCCTGGCAATATAAACAGGAAAAGAGGAAGTGTATTCCTCTGTCTTAGCTATTTCACTGTTGTGACTAAAAGATCTGATCAGAACAATTGTACAGGAGGAAAAGTTTATTTGGGGGCTCACGGTTTCAGAGGTCTCAATCCATTGAAGGCTGGCTCCATTCCTTGGGGCTCAAGGTTAGGCAGGGCATCATGGCAGAAGAGTGTGGCAGAGGGAAGAGGTTCACATGATGATCAGAGAGCAAGGTGAGGTCTCCACTTGCCAGATACAAATATATACCCCATAGCCACACCCCCAGTGAACCACTTCCTCTGGTCACACTCCACCGGCCTCCTTCAGGGATTAATTAACTGATTTGGTTAAGGCTACAACCCAATCATTGCTCCTCCAAACCTTCTGGCATTGTCTCACATGTGAGTTTTGTGGGGCATCTCACATTCAAACCATAATTGCACTTATCATGAAAGTAAAAGCTTTCCCAGAATTGACTAGTATTTCCACCAGCATCTCAACAACCAGTTTGTCACCAGGCTACTGGAAAAGGGACAGGAAAGCAAGTTTTTTAACTATGCACATAATCCCCCCAAATAAAAATCAGCATTCTTTTAATAAGGAATAAGGAATATAGGATATTCCTTATCCTATATTCCTTATAGGATATTAGCAAGACAGCCTAAAGCATCTGCTGCTATCAGAAATCAACAGTATCAAACACAGGCAGTCAAATGCATTTTGTTTATAATGCTTCTACTTCACCTTGTTGCATAATTTTGCCTCCATCTTTACAACTCTAAACAATAAAAGCAGAGGCAGTCTGACTTATGAATCACACCACAGGTAATCTTGGAAAGAGCCTTCTGATGGGGAAGAAGCTGAGGGGTAATATGGGGTCTATCTATGGATGCCACTCATTAAATATGGACTTAATTCTATTGCAAATTATCACACTTTATCAAACAGAATTATGAAAATATTAAATTCTTCGATTTTATACCAAACCTTACTGTTGTGCTAATTGCTGTGTGCATCTGTTCTCTTTCCCTGTTCTTCATTTGAGATGCTAGGTTCCTGATTTTTAGAGATGGAACTAAGAATGAATTCATTTAGTGAAAAATATATTTTTATTGCAATAACATATCACATAGTACAAAATCTATCATTTTTACCATTTTCAGGTGCACAATTCAGTTGCATTAAGTATATTCACAGTGTTATACAACCTTCACCACTATTTTTTTTATTCATTTAATTTTGATCCATTGAACACATATGGAGTACAGCTATTGATTCTCTGGTTGTACACAAAGTAAAGTCACACCATCTGTGCATTCGTACATGTACACAGGGCAATGGTGTCTGTCTCATTCTGTTATTATTCTTACACCCCACCCCCATCCCGACACCACCCCTCCCTTCCCTCTATTCTATCCTTCCTCCATTCTTGCCTCCCTTCCACCCTGCATTATGCATCATTATTCACTTATCAGAGAGACCATTCAGCCTTTGGATTTTGGGGATTGGCTAATCTCACTTAGCATGACAGTCTCCAACATCATCCATTTACCTACAAATGCCATAATTTTATTCTTCTTTATGGCTGAGTAATATTACATTGTGTATATATACCACAGTTTCTTTATGTATTCATCTATTGAAGGGCATCTAGGTTGGTTCCACAATCCAGGTATTGTGAATTGAGCAGCTATGAACATTGATGTGGCTGCATCACTGTAGTAATCTGATTTTAAGTCCTTTGGGTATAGGCCAAGGAGTGGGATAGATGGGTCAAATGGTGGATCCATTCCAAGTTTCCTAAGGAATCTCCACACTTCTTTCCAGAATGGCTGCACCAACTTGCAATCCCACCAGCAATGTATGAGTGTACCCTTTTCCCCACATCCTCGCCAACACCTGTTGTTGCCTGTTTTCTTAATAAAAGACATTCTAATTGGGGTAAAATGAAATCTTAAGGTGGTTTTGATTTGCATTTCTCTTATAACGAGGGATGTTGAACATTTTTTCATAAATCTGTTGATTGCTTGTAGATCTTCTTCTGGAAAGTGTCTGTTCATTTCCTTGGCCCATTTATTGATTGGGTTATTAATATTCTTGGTGTAAAGATTTTTGAGTACTTTGTAGATTCTGGAGATTAGTGCTCTGTCTGAAGTGTGTGTGGCAAAGCCACTCTGAAGGCTCTCTCTTCACATTGCTGATTGTTTCCGTTGCTGAGAAAAAGCTTTTTAGTTTGACTCCATCCCAATCATTGATTCCTGCTTTTATTTCTTGCGCTTTGGAAGTCATGTTAAGGAAATCTGGTCCTAGGCCAACATGATGAAGATTTGGACCTATTTTCTCTTCTATTAGGTGCAGGGTCTCTGGTCTAATTCCTAGGTCCCTAATCCATTTTGAGTTGAGTTTTGTACAGGGTGAGAGACATGGGTTTAGTTTCATTTTGCTGCATATGGATTTCCAGTTTTCCCAGCACCATTTGTTGAAGAGGCTATCTTTTCTCCATTGTATGTTTTTGGCTCCTTTGTCAAGTATGAGATACCTGTTTTTATGTGGGTTTGTCTCTGTGTCCTCTATTCTGTACCATTGGTCTACCTGTCTATTTTGGTGCCAATACCATGCTGTTTTTGTTACTATTGCTCTGTAATATAGTTGAAGATCTGGTATTGTGATACCCCCTGCTTTGCTCTTCTTGCTAAGAACTGCTTTAGCTATTCAGGGTCTCATATTCCTCCAAATGAATTTCATGGTTGCTTGTTCTATTTCTATGAGGTCCATCTTTGGGATTTTAATTAGAATTGCATTGAATTTGTATAGTGCTTTTGGTAGTATGGTCATTTTGACTATATTAATTCTTCCTATCCAAGAACATGGGAGATCTTTCCATCTTCTCAGATTTTCTTTAATTTCTTTCTTTAGTGTTCTGTAGTTCTCATTGTAGAGGTCTTTCACTTCTTTTGTTAAATTGATTGCCAAGTAGTTTATTTTTCTTGAGGCTATTGTGAATGGTATAGTTTTCCTAATTTCTCTCTCAGAGGATGCATCACTTATGAATAAAAATGCATTAGAATTATGAGCATTAATTTTATATCCTGCTACTTTACTGAATTCATTTATGAGTTCCAGAAGTTTTCTGGTGGAATTTTTAGGGTCTTCTACATAGAGAATCATGTCATCAGCAAATAGGGATAGCTTGAGCTCTTCTTTTTTTTTTTTTTTGCATTCCTCTAATTTCTTTGGTCTGTCTAATTGCTCTGGCTAGAGTTTCAAGAACAATGTTGAATAGTAGTGGCGAAAGAGGGCATCCCTGCCTTGTTCCAGTTCTCAGGGGGAATGCTTTCAATTTTTCTCCATTTAGAATGATGTTAGCTGTGGGCTTGGCATAAATGGCCTTTACAATGTTAAGGAATGTCCCCACTATCCCTATTTTTTCTAGTGTTTTGAGCATGAAGGGGTGCTGTATTTTATCAAATGCTTTCTCTGCATCTATTGAAATAATCATGTGGTTCTTGACTTTAAGTCTGTTGATGTGGTGAATTACATTTATTGATTTCCAGATGTTGAACCAACCTTGCATGCCCAGGATGAAACCCACTTGATCATGATGCACTATCTTTTTAATATGCTTTTGTATGTGATTTGCTAAAATTTTGTTAAGAATTTTTGCATCTATGTTCATTAGGGATATTGATCTGAAATTTTCTTCCCTCGATGTGTCCTCCTCTGGTTATGGTATCAGGGTGATATTAGCTTCATAGAATGAGTTTGGAAGGGTTCCCTCCTCCTCTATTTCATGAAATACTTTGAGAAGTATTGGAATGACCTCTTCTTTGGAGGTCTTGTAGAACTTGGCTGTGAATCTATCTGGTCCTGGACTTTTCTTTGTTGGTAGGCTTTTGATGACTTCTTCTATTTCATTGCTTGAAATTGACCTATTTAAGTTGTGCATGTCCTCCAGATTCAGTTTGGGTGGCTCATATGCCTCTAGGAACCTATTGATATCTTCCAGGTTTTCTATTTTGTTGGAGTATAAATTTTCAAAATAGCTTCTAATTATGTTTTTTATTTCAATTGTGTCTGTTGTAATATATCCATTTCCATCTCAAATTTTAGTAATTTGGATTTTCTTTCTCCTTCTCTTCATTAGTGTGGCTAAGGGTTTATCAATTTTGTTTATTTTTTCAAAGAACCAACTTTTTGTTTTGTCAATTTTTTGAATCATTTCTTTTGTTTCCATTTCATTGACTTCAGCTCTGATTTTAATTATTTCCTGTCTTCTACTACTTTTGGTGATGACCTATTCCTCTTTTTATAGGACTTTGAACTGTAATGTGAGGTCATTGATTTGTTGACTCTTCATTATTTTGTTGAATGCACTCCATGCAATGAATTTTCCTCTTAACACTGCTTTCATGGTATCCCAGAGATTTTGATATGTTGTATCTTTGTTCTCGTTGACCTCTAAGAATCTTTTAATTTCCCCCCTAATGTCTTCTGTTATCCATGTATCATTCAATAGCATATTATTTAATCTCCAGGTCTTGGAGTAGTTTCTGTTTCTAACTTTATCGTTGATTTCTAATTTCATTCCATTATGATCTGATAGTATACAAGGTAGTATCTCTATTTTTTTTTGTATTTGCTAAGAGTAGCTTTGTGGCATAACATATGGTCTATTTTAGAGAAGGATCCATGAGCTGCTGAGAAGAAAGTGTAATTCGCTTTTTGATGGATGGAATATTCTATATATGTCTGTTAAGTCTAAATTAGCGATTGTGTCATTGAGTTCTGTGGTTTCTTTGTTCAATTTTTGCTTGGAAGATCTGTCCAATGGTGACAGAGGAGTGTTAAAGTCCCCCAGTATTATTGTGTTTAGGTCTATTTGATTCCTGGAATTGAGAAGGATCTGATTGATGTACATGGATGCGCCATTGTTTGGTGCATAAATATTTATGATTGTTATGTCTTGGTGATTTATGCTTCCCTTAAGCAGTATGAAATATCCTTCTTTATCCTTGCTGACTAACTTTGGCTTGAAATCTGCTTTATATGAAATGAGGATGTAAACTCCTGCTTTTTTACTAAGACCATTGCATGTTATGTTTTTTCCCATCCTTTCACCTTTAGTCTGTGGCATGTTTTTCTATGAGATAGGTCACTTGAAGGCAGCATATCGTTGGGTCTTTCTTTTTCATCCAATCTGCCAGTCTATGTCCTTTGATTGATGAGTTTAGGCCATTTACGTTTAGGGTTATTATTGAGGTATGACTTGTATTCCTGGTCATTTTGACTTATTTTTGGATTTTAATCTAACTTTAATTGGCTGTTCCTTTAGGGTAATTCCTCCCTTTGCTGATTTACATTGTTGTTTTTCATTTCTTCCTCTTGGAATATTTTGCTGAGGATTTTCTGTAGGGCAGACTTTCTATTTGTGAATTCTTTTAGATTGTGTTTATCATGGAATAATTTTATTTCATCTTCATTCTGAAGGTAAGTTTTGCTGTGTAAAGATTCTCAGTTGGCATCCATTTTCTTTCAGTGCTTGGAATATGTTGTTCCAGGCCCTTCTTGCTTTTAGGGTCTGGGCTGAGAAATCTGCCGATATTTGTATTGGTTTCCCCCTGTATGTAATCTGATGTTTTTCTTTTGCAACCTTTAAAATTCTATCTTCGTTTTGTATGTTAGGTATTTTCATTATAATGTGCCTGGGTGTGGATCTGTTGTGATTTTGTGCATTTGGTGTCCTATAAGCCTCTTGAATTTGATTTTCCATTTCATTCATCAGATTTGGGAAATTTTCTGATATTATTTCATTGAACAGATTATTCATTCCTTTGGTTTGTATCTCTGTGCCTTCCCAAATCCCAATAACTCTTAAATTTGGTCTTTTCACGATGTCCCATAACTCTTGGAGGTTCTGTTCATGATTCCTTACCATCTTCTCTGTGTGGTTGAGTTTGTTTTCAAGATTAAATATTTTGTCTTCATTGTCTGAGGTTCCGTCTTTCAAGTGATTTAGCCTGTTGGTTAAGCTTTCTATTGAGTTTTTAATTTAGTTTATTGTAACCTTCATTTCAAGGATTTCTGTGTTTTTTTTTTTTCAGAATCTCTCTTTATTGAAATGATCTTTTGCTTCCTGCAGTTGCTCTTTTAGCATTGCCTGCATTTGCTCTCTTGACTCCTCGTTCACTTCTCGGATCATTTTAATTATGTACAACTCCCTTTCTGACAATGCTTCTGCCATGTTGTCACTGGGTACTTTTGGTATAGTATCTGGGTTTGTTTGGGACATTTTCTTCCCATGTTTTCTCATGTTGCTAGTGTATCTTCCCCTCTAGTAGTGCAAATCCTAGGTATTGCAGTTTCCCCTTAAAAACTTATAGGGGGTTTCTGCCTATTTTCAATACCTTCCCTCGAATTGAGAGATCAATATTGGCAGCACACCATATAAACAATATGTGTCCTTAATCTAAATAGTCTCTATTAAGATATTAACAGTGTTGTCTTAATAAACAGAGATGAGTTCAAATTATTATCTACAGCACAACCAGTAAGTTTGCAATAAGGACTGCAATTCCTAATGTTGGACAGGGAGAATGAGGAAGGGTATAGACAAACCCATTGAGATAAGAAATGAGTCTATTGATATACTATGTCATGTGAATAGTGGAAGTGGAATTAAAAGAAACAGGTTGTTAGCATGAGAAAAAAGAAATTCTCCAAGGAAACGGGTATATAAGAGGGAGATAGAGTTATAAGCATATTAATAAAAGAAAAAGGTAGGAATATAGTGGGTATATTAGGAATTATCATAGTATTACAATTAATTTAAAAATGTTCTGCCATAAAAATATACTGCACAGTTCAAACCTCTTAATTTTCAATGGCCTGAAGTTTGAGAGGTGCTTGATCAAGCAATGACCCAAGAAGGGTGCTGTCCCACTACCTCCAGGTTGGGCATGATCAATGCTTCTGGGCAGAGGCAGCCTGGTGTTGATAGACGATCAGATGCAGCTCAGGCGCTAGACACCGGGCCAGGATGTGGGCCTGGGCACTGGACCAAGTTGGGGTGGGGGTGCAGAACTGTGCTCAGTGATGGAGACACTGGGCTTGATAGTCCAGGCAGGCCTGAGCTCCACACTGGGGACTTAGGCAGTTGCAGGCAGTCGCTCTCTCCCGGGGATGCTACATAATGGCACCAAAGGGCCTAAGATCCCCGCTGGGGCTGGGGATTCAGGCCATCACAGGCAGGTACTCTTTCCAGGAGCGTTGTAAAATGGCACCGGAAGACTGGAGCTCTGCTCTGGGGATTCAGGCAGCTGCACGTGGTTGCTCTCTCCCGGGGATGCTGTAAGATGGCACCGACTGGCCTGAGTTTCCTGGTGGGGCTGGGGATTCAGGCAGCCACGGTGGTCACTCTCTCCCAGGGACGCTGTAGAATGGCCCTTCACCACTATTTGTTTCCAGAATTTTTTCAACATCCCACAGAAACTGTAGCCATTAAACAATAATTCCCCATTCCTCCTTCCCCCAGTTTCTACTTTCTTTTTTCTTTTATTTATTTTTTAATTTATTTTTATTTTTACAAACTGCATTTTGATTCATTGTACACAAATGGCACACAAGTTTGCATTTCTATGGTTATACACTAAGTAGATTCGTACCATTTGTGTAATCACACAAGTACATAGGGTAATGAGTCTGTCTCAGTCCACTATCTTTCCTTCCTCCACCCCCTCCCTCCCTCATTTCCCTCTACACAATCCAAAGTTCCTCTATTCTTCTCTTACACCCCGAATTTTGTATCATCAACCACTAATCAGAGAAAGCATTCAGCCCTTGGTTGTGGGGGATTGGCTTATTTCCCTTAGCATGATATTCTCCAACTCCAACCATTTACCTGCAAATGCCATAGCTTTATTCTTCTTTATGGCTGAATAATATTCCATTGTGTATACATACTGCAGTTTCTTTATCCATTCATCTATTAAAGGGCATCTAGGTTGACCCTTAGTACTTTCTGCCTCTGTGAATTTGTCTATTCTAGGTCTCTCATGTAAGCTGAATCATACACTATTTGAACTTTTGTGTCTGACTTATTTCTCTTTTTTAATTTTTTTTAGTTGTAGATAGACACAATACATTTATTTCATTTTATTTTTTTAATGTGGTGCTGAGGATCCAACCCAGTGCTTTGCACATGCTAGGCAAGTGCTCTAGTGCTCACTGAGCCACACCTCCAGCCCCATGTCTGACTTATTTCACTTAGCATGTTTTCAAAGTTCGTCTATATTACAGAATGTATCAGAATGTCAATCCTTTTAAGTATGAATAATTATAAATATGTACTACTTTTTATATATCCATTTACCTGTTGATGGACATTTGGGTTGTTTCCACCTTTTAGCTATTGTGAATAATACTGCTGAAACATTGACATACAAGTAGTTGCTCAATTCCCTGCTTTTAATTATTTTGGCCAAAACTATATTTTAAACAATGCTGAATTTGTGGTTAAAATAAATCAGGTATATTATGTATCCATGAAATTTTGTAGGTTAATCTCAAAAATTGCCAATCATTTATAACACATTTCTGGATAAAAATGAGTTCTAAGTTTTAGACAATTAATTAAGAATAAATTCATTGAAAGTAACATATAAACTGGCAACTTACCTGATGTATCTCCTGTCTAATAACTTAAATTTTATCTATGAGTTTAAATTTGAGTTTTCTTTTTTGTTGTTGTTCTTTGGCCCTCCAAAGCCAGAATATCAGGGAACAGACATGATCTCTGGGCTAACCAGTGTCATTGGGAACTGGGTTGCTGTTAACCATTCCCTGGGAACAAAAGTGAATCAGGGTTAAAATCAGGGATTAAGGCCCACAGTTTCCATGAGTCCAGTTATTTGCTATCACCCTAGAAACAAGTGTGGCAGATTCTTGTAATTCCAAATTCCCAGAATAATGTGGATACAATTAACAGGGAAAGCAGATGTTTTGAAGTGTTTAAAGGCACTAAACACTTTTATTTTTGGAGGCCTTACTTGAAATTACATAAGACATACAAAACAATACACATCTCACACTAAATATTTTTTACATAACTAGAAAAGTATTGATTTAGAATGAAGGTAAGTGGCTAGTGTTACTCTTGTAGACAATTATAGATATTAATTTTTTATTTAGCCACTTTCAGTATTTTGAAGCCAATAAATTTATTTTTCAAGTCTCGAATATTTTCATAGGTCCTAAAAGTAGGTGGGCCACAACTATTTGAGTAATTGGCTCCATAGTGAGTCTTGATAAATAATTCTAAATAATTCTCATTTGTACCCTCTGAGGACATGTGCTTCTGACAACATAACTGACTATGACTAATTTTTGAACACTAATGCAATGACCAGAAGAAACAACAGAAAATATGTATACCTATTGTCTCTACAGTTTCTGGCCATAAAACAATGCTTCTTAGAACCAACGTACTACAATACCAACTAAGCACTTGAATCAGGAATTTCTAGAATTGAGAGCAATAACCTTTCAAAAGCAAGTTGCCAAATTCCTGACTCTTGTCAACTTCTTAAAACAGGAAAAGGAAAATGCAGTAGTAAAAAACAAGCGTTGAGACAAATACCTCTCCCTATTCCCATGTATCCCAAACTCTTGGGAATAACAAAGTACTCTGTGAAAATTCAAAACTAGCTCTCTCTTTAGTTTCTTAAGCATCCACTGTGAATTACTTTAATAGTATACTAAAATTACTTTCTACCAAATACAGAATTGAGGCTTCCAGTTGGATGTTCCCTTAAATGCTGGGGATGTATTTATTTTGTGGTTAGCCCTTTATGCCTCCAAGTCTTGGCAGGAGTAGTTCCTGTCTTCCTGGAAGATTGTTCCTCCACTTCTTCAGCTAATAAAATGCCTACTACGCAACCTTGAAAGTCCAATTCGAATTGTCTCCACAGGCCTTTTCTGGCTCTCAGAGGTTTCCAGACTCATATCCTTTTCTCTGTTCCCACAAACTTACCACAGTTCGTCTAATTTATGGGCTAATGCATCTGCTGCCTGCCATTAGTCTTTGAGCATCTGGAAAGCAGGGTCTTTGCCATAGTAATCTCTACATCGTCACACATCTAGCTCAGGAAAATTCACAAATCAAGTGATTATTCTCTTTACTGCACATACCTTATGCTTCTTATAAGGATAGCAATTATTCTATTAATTTTACCTAGAAAGTGAAGACCACAAACTGTTTGACCATCTGTTCTCCCTCTTTGTGATGAAACAACATTTTTTAGTATGATTTTGGTAAACTTTTTCATTCTTTTGTAACAGCTAATTGTTGGTCTTTCCACTTGTGTCAAAGTTTCCATCACCTTGTGGAGACCATTACAATGAGACCTTTCAACTGTGTCATAAGAAGCTCCTAATGTAGCCAAAAGGTTTTCCACTTCAAGATTTCTGGTGTTCTGGGAGAAGATGTAGTTAGGTGAATGTAGCTCTGTGACAGCCAGAAGGAGTGCGGGGAAGTATTGGTAGAGTGTTACTGGCCTTCTGAGGGAGTTGGTTTATGATATTCAAAGATCACTAGTTGTGTTGTTAACTTCTTAGGGAATAATCAACATGAACTTTCTATTATTATGGCCCTTGAGCTATAAAAATTAGGTAAACTTCATGCAAAGAATTTCCCTATTTAGATAAAAGGAAACTATTCATTGATGAAGACGAGAAAGACTTTTGTTTACTACTTCCGGTGCATCCCAGAATGACAGATAATTACTCCCATCAGAAATAACTACTATAATTATATTAGTGCCCTCTGCTGCACATGTGCAAAATTACAGAAAACTCTGTTACTTCAAAATTTGTCTAGACATTCTTGGCCTCGGCATTTTCCAGAAGCACGTGGTTTATAGCATCCTTATTTAATTTGAGCTGGACAAGCTTTTAACATGTTGGGTGAAATTTCGTCTTTCATAATTATTGACTAATTCAAACAGAACAAGAAATAGTAAATAAGAGGTGGTCATTATACACCTATTGTTTTACTAAGGAAAATTTTAATTAAACATTTGTGAAATAACTGAAATTACTTCATGACATGGCAATCATTTCATTTAAAAACCTGCCTTTCTTTTATAATGAATGTGTACCGATCACTTTCACTTGGACTTTCCTTTTTTATATCCTCCTGTGTTCAGGTCAGAATCAATTCAGAGCACTATAAACATTTTAACTTGCTTATGGCATTCAATAATTGTTTTATATGACATTTGTTTTAGGCCATTTGATTTGTTTCTATGCCCTAAATTAAAATTTTCTGCTTCTGTCTGAATTTTATTAACTGAAAATGGTATTAGTAGGCCACGGCCATAGATATAAGTGGTTCTCTGTCAAACACTTATCTTTTGTTTATCTCTTATTCCAGGTTATGAAATTTTAAGCATCTCACTCACCTTTAAATAATCATTCTACATCTTTAGAACAGCCTACTCCATTCAAATATACATGCTATATCTTTATTTTGTAAATTTTCTGTGTATGAAAATCCATTTAAAATAACAATTTAAAATGGAAACAGGATTTGTTTATACATGTTACTTTTGGTAATAATCTGAAAGTCTGAAAAATGAGTCTTTTGTATTTATTTCTTGGTATCTTATTGTGATTTTTTCCTCCTACATCACTATATTTAAGTTCATATTTATAAGTCTTTTTTGAGGCAGGCTTAAACACTGTATAAATTTGCTATTAGCCAAATATGTTTTTTTCTTTTAATTCAGTTTTATATATATTGTTGTTGCTGTTGTTATTGTTTCTTTTGAGAAGGGATCTCAATATGTTACTCAGGCTGGTCTTGAATTCATGAGTTCAAGTGATCCATCTCAAACCTCCCAGGTAGCTGGGACTATAGACACTTGCCACCAAACCCAGTGTTTCTTATTTTTAAAAACTATATGTCTTAAAAATATAAACATATATATGAAGTAATTGTTTGATATATTTTAATTTTCCAAGAAAAAGTATGACATATGTTTGTCAAAATTAAAGATATATTTTAAAATTATGTTAAATTAAAATGTACTAATAGAAAACAGGACAAACTGTAATGGGCTTTAAATTAGATTAAATTCCAAATTTGGGAAAAAGTAGATCAATTTTCAGTACAATTCCATGCACAATGACTATCATAAAGAAAAGAAAATTAAGGCAAATATTAGAAGAATGGCATTTGAAAAATTTTGATAGTAAAATCTAAGTGCTTTTCCTCTGAATATAATTTTCTGTTTTGGTAACCACAACCTAGAGGGATGTAACTAAATAAAAGTAATAAATATCACAAATGCTGGCATATTATTTCTAGATTTATTGCTTTTCATTCATCATATTAAATTCAATTTGATAGGATGCATTATGTATTTAAGTGTAGTAAACATGAAATTTGGATAGCAGTATTAGGTGTTAAAGGAGTATTTATATTATTTGTTTTAAAATATGTTAAAGTATTTTTTTTAAGTTGGAAAAGGGGAAATGACACTAAATAAAATGGCACATGTAACCTGAACACTTTCGATGGTGGTGTCATGTAACAGCCTGACTTCTCTCACCACAAGTACTCACACCTTGTTCATCTGGCATGAATTTTGTCCCCTAGAAGTCTGGAAACTGATTTATTCCTCATGGAGAGGCACTTAAGATGGTTGATGCTCAAATTTCTGATTTTGTTTTGAACAAAATGCATTCTTAAAACAGAAACCCTCCCATGTAGCTGAAAACAAATGATTGACAAAAAATTTGAAATATTAAACCCCCTGGACAAAGCAAGTTTATTTTTTTTAAATAATGACAAAATTATCCCCTGTAATTTCCTAAAAATAAAGTGATTTTATATTTAACCTATATTGTACTTTAACAAGAAAAATAACAATATGAACGAGATAATTAGTTATATAAAATGATCAAGTAAATTGATTATTTCAGTTGGATGCAGTGGTGCACGCCTATAGTTCCAGCTGCTTGGGAAACTGAGTCAGGAGGATTGAGAGTTCAAAGTTAGTCTCAACAACAACAACAAAAAACAACAACAAAAACAAACAAACAAACAAACAAACAAACAAAAAAACCCCAAAGGCATTAAGAAACCAAGTGAAACCTGTCTCTAAATAAAATACAAAATAGGGCTGGGGATGTGGCTCAGTGGTCAAGTGCCCCTGAGTTCAATCCCCAGTACTACCTCCCCCAACTAAAAATTGATTATTTCATTGTTTTAGAAGGGAAAGAATGTTATATACATCCTGTTTTTATAGGTAAAGGCAGTTTACAAATACCAAAGGCATATTAAAGCAGAGATAGCTTCTCACTTATCTCAACATTCACTCTCACTTTTTCTTTAGGAAGAAACCCCACATGTGCAAGAGTGTGTGTGTGTGTGTGTGTGTGTGTGTGTGTGTGTTTACTGGTGTTTATGTGTACAGGCAATAGGCCCAACTAAAAAACTACAATACACAGTCTTTCTGGAAAGTAGATGTTCCCACATGACTGAATTCAGCCAATAGGTGAATAATTGGGTTTAAATAATCTCAAAAAATTAGTAAAAGCATTATTCACAAGAAACCCATTTTAAATAAAAACAGATAGGTTAAAAGGAATATGATAGAAAAAATAACATAAGCACTAAACTGGAATGGTCATGTTATCAGAAAAATAATTCAAAGAAGAAAAATTATCAGAGATAAAGAAGAATATTAAATAATGGCAAAATGTCCATCTACCAAGAATACAAAGCTGGCCTAAACATGTATGCACATAACAAATGATATTGACAATAGGTAAAGCAAACATTATAGGAATGAAAGTAGAAATAGAAATCTCCACTAGTATAGTTAGAGATTCAATACTCCTCTCTTAGTAATCATTAGAAAAGTTAGAACTCAGCAAAGATATCCAATTCTTAAAAACTGTCAACCAAGTTAACTTAATCAATTGCCATTTTTAGATTGATTGACCCAATAAAAACATAATAAATACACTTCAAAGTGCACATGAAGCATTCACAAACATAGGCAGTATCTTAAGTTATAAAACAAACCTTAAAAAATTTAAAGAAATTTACAAAATTCAATGTTCTCTGATTATGGAAATAAACTAGAAACTAGTAACAGAAAGATATTCAGAAAATCACCCAGAATTTGAAAATTACACATTTCTAAAGAATCCATTGTAAAAATTAATTGTTTAGAAAATACATTAAAGTGAATACAAAAGATATAACAGGCCAAATTTGTGATACGCATTATAGCATTGCTTAGAGGAAACTTTATACCACTTATTGCATATATTATAAATGAATTCATATCAGTAATCTACATTTCCATGGTAGGAAACTGCCCCCACACTGGGGTAGCACAGAATTGAGAGATTTTCCACGTAGAAATAGGAACGTGACTCCCAGCTTCAGTGTAGATTTCAACACCAGGCCCACTCCAATTAATCCTATTAACAGGTCAGCTCTCACAGAAGTCTTCAAGCCTTCCCTAGTGCCAGGCCATTGGACATGACCTCATGTACCAGGCTTGCCCACACATACTCAAGGCATAGGCCCATTCCAGTGGACCCAGACTCTATACCAACTCTCACAGAATCAGGTATAAATTGGCTCCTGCGGGTTAGAGTCCAGGCATAATCACTCAAGACCCCAACAATTGGCTTATCCATAATCTCTGGATGGGGCTGACCAACAATGAGTTTTCACTGATAAAGTCATGTCTATACATACTGGAAGAGATGTCTGTTTACTTTCTCAAATGCAAAGATACCAACTCAAGGCCACAGGAATCTGGAAAAATTAAGGAAACATGACACAACCAGAGGAATAAAAATGAAGCTGTAGCAATTGATCCTAAGGAAATGATGATCCACATAAGCTAGAAGAAGCCAAAGACAGACAACTGAACAGAACCAAACAAATCTGAAAATGAAGGACACATGATTGAAATGGAAAATTCTATGGAAAACTTCAAAGCAGACGTGATCAAGCAGAGGAAAGCATGTGTGAACTCAAAGACTGATCATTTGAAATTATCTAGTGAGAGGAACAAAAAGAATAAAAGAGTGAAGAAATCCTATGGAATATATGGGACAATATCAACAGAATCAACACACACATTATGGAATTAATGGAAAGAAAACATAAAGAGGGAAGGACAAAAGCTTTAATTTAAACTAATATGACAACAAACCGACCAAATCTGAAGAAGTAAGTGAACATCTAACATCATGAAGCCAAAAGAACCTAAAACAAATTAAATACAAAGAGATGATGCCTGTCACATACTATAAATGAATTCTCAAAAGTCAAAGACAAGAATTCAAAGACAAGGACTCAGTGGCAGACCACGTGCCTAGTATGCATGAGGTCCTGAATTCAATCCCCAGAAGCCCCTCCAACCTCAAAAACACAAAAAACAAAAAACAAAAAAAAGACAAGAGGAATTTTTGAAAGCAGGAAAAGAAAAGTGGCTTGTTACATAATTACAAGGTTATCACAACTGAGACAAAGCAGGATTCTCAGCAGAAACTTTGCAGGCAAGGAGAGAGTAAAATGACATATTCAAATTGCTAAAAGAAAAAAAAAAACTGCCAACCAGGAACATACCTATCAAGGCTGATTTTCAGAAATGAAGGAAGGATGAGAACTTCACCAAACAAAAGCTGCATGACCAGACTTGCCTTATAGAAATATTAAAGGGTGTTCTTCAAGTTGAAAATAGAAGGATGTTAACACACCATGAAAACATGAAAAGACAAAACTAACTGTAAAGAGTATCATAAAGTTCAGTATATTCTGATCCTATAATGGTTGTGCATAATACACTTTTAATTCTACTGTAAGATTTAAAAGGCATAAGTATTAAAAATAACTAGAGGAACAATTCATTAATAGATACATGATACTAAAAGATGTAAATTGTGATGTCAATAACGTAAAATGTAGCGGAGGAGAAATTAAGAACTTTCGTGTATAAAAGCATACCATCACACACACATAAAAAAGGAATTAAATCACAAAGGAAGATAGTAAGAAAGAAAACACTACAAAACAGAACACAATATGGCAATAATAAATTATTACCTATCAATAAATACTTAAGATGGAAATTGATTGATTTTTCCAATCAAAAGACAAAGTGGCCAAATGGATTAAAAATATGAAATCTAGCCAGGCATGGTGATGCATGCTTATTATCACAGCGTTATGGTTTGGATATGGGATATTCCCCAAAAGCTCACGTGTGAGACAATGCAAGAAGGTTCAGAGAAGAAATGATTAGGTTGTGAGAGTCCTAATCTAATCAGTGAATTAATCCCTTTTGGGATTAAGCAAGTGGTGACTGGAGGCAGGTGGGGGGTGGACTGGAGGAAGTGGTTCATTGAGAGTGTGGCTATGGGGTATATATTTTGTATCTGGAGAGTGGAGTCTCTGTCTCTCTCTCTCTCTCTCTCTCTCTCTCTCTCTCTGTGCTTCCTGATGATGGGAGCTGCTTCCCTCTGCCTCACTCTTCCACCATGATGTCCTGCCTCACCTTGAGCCCTGAGGAATGAAACCGGCCTTCTATGGACTAAGGCCTCTGAAACCATGAGCCCTCAAATAAACTCTTCCTCCTCTCCAGTTGTGCTGGTTGGGTCATTCAGTCACAGCAGTGAAAAAACTGACTAAAACACTCAGTAATTTTGGAGGCTGAGGCAGAAGGATGTCAAGTTCAAAGCCAGCCTCAGCAATTTAGTGAAGTCCTAAGCTGCTTAGTGAAACCTGGTCTCAAAAAGAGCTGAGGATGTGGCTCAGTGGTTAAGCACACCTGGGCTCATCCCAGGTACCAAAAACAAAACAAAATAAAAAAGCAAACAAAAAAAACAAACAAACAAAAACAAAAACAAAAACAAACAAACAAAAAAACCCACCAAACTAGAAGATCCAGTGATTTGCTGGCTCTAAGAAACTCACTTTAGCTTTAAAGACAGACACACGTAGGCTGAAAGAGAAGTTGTGGGAAATGATGTTACATTCAATGACAAATAAAAGAGAGCAGGAGTAGTTAATTTAAAAAGACAAAATGGACTTTCACTCGCAATCTGTTGCAAGAGAAAAGTTCATTATATAAAAATGGTATCGATTCGTCATGAAGATATAACAGCCAAAGCACAGCGCACACCTGTAATCCCAACAACTTGGGAGCATGAGACACAAGGATCACAAGTTCTAGGCCAATCCAGGCAACCCTTTCTCAAAAATTAAAAATTATTAATTAAAAAGGGCTGGGGATGTAGCTCAGTGGTAACCTGCTGCTGAGTTCAATCCCCAGTACCAAAAACAACAAAAACAAAAAGATTTTAAATTAAACATGCCCATTCACTTAATGTCTGAGCAAAATATACAAAGTAAATATAAACTGACTTAAAAGGAGAAATAGGAGCCATATAAGAATAATAGAAGATTTCAATACTCTACTTTCAACACTAGATAGATCTTCTAGTATGGCATGCTACAGAGAAATATTTTATGAAAGCAAGAGTCCATTGATATAGCAAACTTCATTATTCTCTCATTTTAAGAAACTGCCACAGCCAACCCAACCTTTTGCAACCACCAACCTCATTAGTCACCAACCATCAAGACCTTTGCCAGCAAATAGAATACAACTTGCTGAAGTATCAGATGATTGTTAGCATTTTTTAGATATAAAGTATTTTTAATGAAAGCACCTATATTATTTTAGACATAATGCAAAATTCATAGACTACAGTATAGTGTGAACATAACATTTACATACACTGGAAAACCAAAAAAAAAAAAATCATGTGAGTCTCTCTACCACAATATTTGCTTCACTGCAGTGATTTGGAACTGAACCCATAACATCATTGAAATGTATGTTACCAATAAATACCTACAAAAAAGAACAATCTCAGTTGATTAACAAGCTAATGTTAACACCACAAGGAACTAGAAGAAGAAAAAACTAAACCAAAGTTTGCAGAAGACATAATAAAGATCAGAGCAGAAGTAAATGAAATTGAAACTAAAATGACACTAGAAAAAATCAGTGTCACTAAACGTTGTTTTTTTTGAGAAAATAAACAAGTCTTTAATATATTAAGGAAAAAAGAGAAGATTCAAAGTCAGAAATGAGAGAGGAGACATTGCAACTAATTCCACAAAGGATCATAAAGGAATACTATGAACAACTTTAGGCCAAAATATTAGGTAATCTAGAAAAAATTTCCAGACACATACAACCTACCAAAACTGAATCATGAGGAAATGCAAAATCTCATTAGGCCAATGACAAGTAAGGAAATTGAACTAGTGAACACAAACTTCTCATCAAAGAAAATCCCAGGACTGCAGAGTTTCAAGATGGCAGAATAGAAGAGGTCATGTTCCTGACTGCTCCATGGCCTGAAAGCAGACTGGCAGCTTCTCAGCAAGGTGGGTGAAAATAAAGGAGGCGCACTTTACTGGGATTTAATACTGGACATTCAAAGCAGATCAGGGACTTAGGAGGTTGGATATAATAAAATAAGTTAGAAATCCCCAGTGCCACTGCCACTGCTGCCACTGGAGGCACTGGCCACAGTGGTCCCTCTATAAGCAAAGTGGAGGGATAAGAGAATTAAAGAAAACCAAATTTGTCTTGTTGTGCTGGGGATTGAACCCAGGGCCTTGTGCTTGCAAGGCAGGCACTCTACCAACTGAGCTATATTCCCAGCCCCACAAGGAACCCAGATTTTTAGGAGACCTGAGGTGTGTCTGGGTATGGAGAGATCAGAGATCAAAGACACTGCCTGACTAAACTGAAAGGTGTGCTGCACAATACCCTTGTGCAGGGAAGAAGCCACATCTCTTTCAGCTGCCCTTGGAGGAGAGGAAGGAACCATTTTGCAGTCATGGCTCAGTGGCTGGCTGCCGGGGGAGATAATTCCTGGCAAATCCGAGTGTGGACCAAAATACAGGCCTTGCAAACCCACACAGCATGACATAGAGTGTGCCTAAGTGACCAGGAGAAAATCAAACGTGGAGAGGGGGTTACACAGGGGAATGCTGTTGGTGGAAACCTACCTGGCTTCCTCCCTCTGCCTCCAATTCATTCACCTATAGATGTAGGATTAGAATACATCAGTTTTATACTTGTACTCTTTTACTCTTATTTTTATTTTTACTATTAATTTTTAAGTTTTTATTCTGTACACTTTTTTCTCTCACTTATGTATCTCCCTAGCTTCTCTTTCTCTGTTTTCCTCAGCTAACAGCCAACCTTTCTTTATCTTTCCTTCACTCATTCTCTATTTTCTTCTTCTATTTTCTCTCCTCTTCCCACACAAACATCACATCCTATACTACTTCTTTTCCATCTCTGTTCACAACTTAAAATTATAAATCAGTTTGTAAACTTACTGTTTTGACCATGGGCAATAACTGATCATATCATCTCTGTTTATTGTGACAATTAGCATAGTAGATGCCAGCGCAAGAAATATATGGTTTGATGCTATAAACTGTTTGAATTGGTTCTTGTTAATATCTGTCCCCCTAAACTGTGAGGTACTGGGAAACTTCTGAGTCCCTATAAATCCACAGGAATCTCTACTGTCTATTTATAGAAACTACACTGTTAAATGGGCAGACACACAAACAACGTGAAAAAGCAAGGGAAAAAATCACCTCAAACAAACCAATACAATTCAATATCAGAATTCATTAACACCACAGTGGAAGAAATGACAGAGAACTACTTTAGAATGTTCATAGTTAAATTGATCTGTGAGGTATATCAATAAGGGAGAAAATACAGGAAGCAAAAGATCATTCAATAAAGAGAGATTCTGAGAAAAAAAACAAGCAGAAATTCTCAAATGAAGGAATCGATAAACCAAATAAAAAATTTTTGGAAGGCATCACCAACAGACTAGACCAACTGGAAGACAGTTTCAGGCAATGAAGACAAAATACACACTAAAAAACAGAAATAAATCAAAAGACAGGGAATAAAAATCATCTCTCAATAATAACATTGAATGTAAATGGCCTAAATTCATCAGTCAAAAAAAAAATTTTAAAGACATAGAATGGCAGAGTAGATTAAAAAACAAGACCCAAGAACATGCTGTCTCCAAGAGACTCACATCATAGACTAAGACATTCACAGACTGAAGGTGAAAGGATGAGAAAAAACATATCATTCACATGGCTCTTGTAAACAAGCAGGAGTTTCAACCAATAAATGGGCAAAGCAACTGAACAGATACTTCACAGAAGAACAAATGGGATCAGTCAACAAATATATGAAAAAAATTTCAACATCACTACCAATTGGAGAAATGCAAATTAAATCCACACTGAGATTTCATCTTGCTCCATTCAGAATGGTAATTATCAAGAATACAAGTAACAATAAATGTTTGCGAGGATTTGGGAGACAAGATACACTCATACATTGCTGAAAGGACGGCAAATTGGTGCAACCACTCTGTAAAGCAGCATGGAGATTCCTCAGAAAACTTGGAATGGAACCACTATTTGACCCAGCTATCCTACTCCTCAGTTATACTCAAAGGAGTTAAAATCAGCATACTACAGTGACATGGCCACATCAATGTTTATAGCAGCTCAATTCACAATAATTAACTATGGAGCCAATCTAGGTGCCCTTCAACAGATGAATGGATAAAGAAAATGTGGTTTATATACACAATGGAATATTACTCAGCCATGAAGAAGAATGCCTTTATGTCATTTGCCGATAAATGTATGAAACAAGACTATCATGCTAAGTGAAATAAGTTGATCTACAAAACAAAGACTGAATGTTGTCTCCTATATGCAAATGCTAACACACAATAAGAGGGTAATGAGGGAAAAATGGAAGTTCCTTGGATTAGACAAAGAGGAATGAAGGGAAGGGAGGGAGGATTAGAATAGAAAAGACAGAATGGAGTGGACATATCTTGCCTATATTCATATATGAATACACCACCAGTGAAACTCCACATCATGTATAACCATGAGAATGGGATCCTAATTAGAATAAGTAATATTCCATGTATATATAATAAGTCAAAATACACTCTACTGTCATGTATGTCTAAAGAACAAATTAAAAATTAAAATTAAAAATAAATTTAAATTAAAAAATAAAAAACAATGGAATATTATTCCACAATAAAAATAAATGGTCTATCAAGCCACAAAAAGTTCTAAAATAACATTAAATGCATATTGTTTAGTCAAAGAAGTCAATCTGAGAAGGTTACATATTATGTGATCCCAAGTGTATGGTATTCTGGAAAAGTCAATAGATAAAAAGATCAGTGGTAAAAGGGAAGCAAGCAAGGAAGGAATACATTCATCATAGAAGATTTTTAGAGAGCAGATATCATTATACATAATAACATAATGTTGAATACATTTCATTATACATTTGTCAAAACCCATAGAATTGACAATAGCAAGAGTGAACCCTAATGTAAACTACAGAATTTATTTAATAATATTGCAATCCATAGTGGCTCATCAGTTGTGGCAAAGGTACCATAATAATGTAAGATGCTTTTAGAGGAAGCTTTTGGGGAACAAGGGAGTCTATGGGAACTCACTGTACTTCTAGCTCAATTTTTCTGTATAACTAAACATTCTCTTGAAAATAAACATATATGCACTGAAATAGCAAGCTCAGCATCAAAAAGGAACAAACTAGTGAATTATGCAGCTTCAACAGATATCAAAGAAATTGCAGTGAAGAAAAGCCAACCTTGAAAAGTTACATGCTATATGAGTTCATTCATATAAAATTCTTATAATAACAAAATTATAGAAATGAGACCAGATTAGTGGTTATCAGTAATTAGAAATGGCAAAGGAAACGTGATGAATGTGAGTATAAGGAAGTTAAATGAGGGAGCCCTGTGGCAATGGCTAGTTCTGTATCTTGAATGTGGTGATAATCACACCAAGATATAATAAGAGAAGCAATTAGCATAAAATTAATAGGACAATGATGATTATATCAATGTCGCTTTCTTGGTTGTGATATTGTTACAGTAATGTAACATTATCATTGGTAAAAATTGGGTGAAGGATATACAGATTATCTGTGTATTATTTCTTATAATTATGTGAATCTAAAATAATCTCAAAATAAAAATTTTAAATATTCAACACTCCTATTCATAAAGTCAGTGAAAAGACAACTGAAAACTAGAAGGTATTTACCCTACTGACAATGGATTAAGATACAGATATAGAAAGAAAGAGTAAGAATTAAGGAAGTGATCAACAACCTAATAGCAAGACACTTCACAGCAGATGACAAAAGCAAATAAGTATATAAAAATGTGTTGCATCTCTTGAGTGCCCGGTGAAATACAAATTTAAATTAAAATAATATATTTCAAAAACCAGATAACATCTTAGGTATATTATTTTTTAAAACATTTTTTACTTGTCAATGGACCTTTATTTTACTTATTTATATGTGGTGCTCAGAATCGAACCCAATGCATCGCACATGCTAGGCAAGCGCTCTACCACTGGGCCATAAGGTATACTTAACTTATATTAATCACATCAAGTGTTGGTGAAAGCTGAGGGCCTCAGGAACTCTCACCCATGGCTGGTGAATGTGAAACAACTGTGGGAAACAACTAGGCATAACCTAGAAATTCTGAATATGGTGTCTCATGACCCAGTTAATTCCACTCCTCAGTCTCTATGTAGAGAAATTCACACCCATTTGTGCCAGAGGACACATCGTATCAGCCCTCTTCCTAAGAGCTAAATTGAAGCTACCCAAAGTCCTTTATCTGTGGGATATATTGATAAATTATTATTGATATTATTGATATATTGATAAAAATTCCCTTTGTGGATTATTCTACAGCACCATAAATGAATAGACAACAGCTATACACATTCACATGGATGAATTGCTGGAGCATAATAGTGAGAAAAATAGACATCTTACAGAACAAAACATCATTCCAACGTGTGCATATGTGCATGTGTAATGCAAAAAATATATATATGGAGGTGTACATTTTTAGAGAAAAAGAAAGAAAAATATCACATAAAAGAATTCTGTGGTTACCTCTGAGGAGGGTGGGAGGTGAATGCAATTTAGAAAACCACTCAAGAAAAACTAATCATATACTAATTCTCAAGATCCAGGAACAAATGAGTATTTATTATACTATTATTTTAAAAATCTTCCTGTACACTATATGCCATATGTATTAGTGATATATTTCATAATTTAAAAGTTTTTAAAAATAACAATATAAAGAAAGGATTCCAGCTCATGACACAAATAGACTCTACCACCAATGCTTTTTCTAAAATTGCTATGAAAATCAAACACGGTAAAAAGAATAAAGAACCTAATAAAAATACCACTCAGGACCCAAGCTTTTGTTTCCCTAAGTGATAATCTAAACCTAGGACTGACTTAAGATTCTTGTGGGGTGTAACTTTATAATTCTGAAAAATCCATGGATAAGTTCAAGTTTTATAAGACATCAAGGCATAATATTAATGTCTCAAGAGATTGTGCAGCCTAAAGAAGTTTAGTTTTATTCATGCAACTTATTTTTTCTATTTTTATCATTTCCTTTTCATTTGAAACTGTGAGTATATTTTCATAGCTAAAAAAAAAATAAAGTCCAAAAATGCTGATTATAGATATCATATCCTAAAAATAAATTTTTAGAAAATATACATTCTACAACTCACATCTTAAAGATCATAATAGCCTAATAGGTGTATGGCTTTAAATACCAAACATGGTATTTCAAACATAAATTTTGTTCAGGATCTTCCCTCAACTTTAACAAGGGCAGGAAGATTTTGCACCCTGCTCTCTTACCACCAGGTCTGTAGAAAATGAAAAATAATGGTGAGACCCTGAACGAACAAATAACCGGGAGAAATTATAGTACCCTAATACTACTGTGACGTGACATGATACTGGGCAAGAGACATTCCATTAATGCTGACTAGAAGAGCACAGCTTTGAGACTTGGATCACAGAAGCCCTCCCTCATTAAGAGAGGCCCATATGGCTCCCAAACCTATCTAAGACCCCCAACTATGTGCTTCCTTCAGCCTCAGATCTTTAATCAACACAGATGCTGAGATTTTAGCCACAGTGCTTGCCCTGCATCTGAATAAACTGTTCCTGCAATTAATTAATCTAGACCAAGCAGTTTTTGTGCTGGTCACAGAATCCTCTGGCAACCAGAGGAGACCCTCATCCATCATCTCACACCACCAAAACCCCCATTTAAATCCTGTCCTCAGACTTTGAGGAAGCATCTGACAGTAAGCTTCTTTATGTTTCAAATACTAGTTAGATTTGGTATAGAATGAGTTTTTCTTCTTTAATTCCACAAGATTCCATCTACTTACACTTTGTGAAATGAAGCTTTTCCATTATTTCAAGGATCAACCAAAGTTTCTTTGCTTTAGTTCAATATACCCAAAGTTTTTTTTTCTAAAAATATATATATCCTATTATAGATCTCAACTAAACAGTCATGCTTTTAATAACATGTAGCCCAAACTAGCAAATGAATTTGATTCATTACTAATCTGTTTTCCACAATTTTGAGGTCTATTTGAAAACAGTTTTAATTCTAATCCCTGTTAATAGTTTTGAATTTAAAAAGAAGACAGATTTCTGTTATTTTTTTCCTAAGAACTTTGATACCATCTCCTCAGAGAGTAGGAAAAAGGAAGAATTAAAGAATGTGTTTATAATTCCATAATATTATCTGAACAATGAACATTTTCCCATTAACAGGTAAAGATGAAGGAAGCATTAGGAAATGTGCATGAACGCTATCTGTGCTACAAAAAAAGGATAGCAGAAATTAGGCAGGAAAGTATCAACCCCCTACCTTGATTTTTTATTAATGGACTATAAGTTTCCTGTAATTCCAAAACTGACTGTTCTCTTGCTCTCTCGCCCCAACTTGGACAGTTACTAAAAATTTGCATTTCCAGTCTTCTTGTGGTTTCTTTAAATAAGATATCTTCATTAATATTTATCAGAGAGTTGTTCTGACATTTTCTTTTAAGCTTGTTCATTTTTAATTAAGTTTATTGCATATTTGGACTGAAATATTTTTCATAAAAAAGAGTTTCAAAATGATAGAAAACAGCATTAAGAAAACAGGATTCAGGAAGCACATGTTTGGTATTTAAAAAAAGGGCTTTGGTCAAACGTATCTATTCCAATTGTCTTTGGATTGTACGCTGTGATGGGCGACTGTCTTCACAGAAGCTGTCAGCTGCATACCTAGATAGATAAATAAATTGGAACACTTTTGTTGCAGATAAGACTACTTTTATTCTTCTGCTAGGTTCCATATTAGGTGTTCCCTTCACAGTACTACATCCTTCCACGGGCAATTTTTGACATTAAAAAAGTCTACATATTATTAAAAAAAAGTTCTCACTTTCATTTCTTAACCATAGCCTTTTAATTAGATTCATTGAAATGAATCAACTAATATCTTATTTCAAGAGCCATCAGGAAGTAAAGCTAAAGTATACTTTAATAAAACAAATTAAATGTGGTTATTACTCCAGAGTAACAGATAACAGAACCAGTTCACTAAAATCAATTTTATAACCCCTTTAGTATATTGGGTCAAAATCCATCTGTTTGAGAAACGAAACTCATTTTCTACTCGTAACTCTCTTTCAATTTTTTTTTTTACCTTAGTAAATTGGGCAAATTATTGAATTAAATACTGTGGTTTCATAATTTAGAAATACTGGTTATAATGCTATATGGGAATTATACTCCCCTTATAATTTAACAAATTATATTTATAAAATGTGAATTTCCCTGCAAAAGATATTAAAATGTTTAGTACAATAATAATGCTTAAAATTTTTGTATTGCACCTAATTTGAACTAGATTATGATGATCATGATAAGCTACTCAAAGATTTATCTTAAAAAATAAATTAAGCCTGGGCAATATAATGAAAAGTATGCAAAACAAAATAAAATAACAACAACAACAACAAAAACACAAAAAGTAACTGTAAGGTAAATAACTTTAATAACATTTCCTAAGTAGAGTCCCAAGTGGGAGAAAAAAGTCTTTGTAACAAAACAGTTACAAAAGGATACTATTTAAAGACTTTTGAGTTTTAAACCTATTCTAGAAGCATATGGAAGAAATTTTTGTTAAATTAGTTGTAAAAAAAATTTTTCTCCTAAAGTGAAAACTATGTTCAACCTACTTTCAAGAAGATTCAAAATAAAAACAATAATACATCACAGGCAGATGTGCATATTTGTAGAAAACTATTTAAATTTCTCTGGGACAGAATGAATGAAAGGTTATTTTACTACTAAATTCTAAAATTACTAAGTAGGAAATAATTTTCTAATTCAAATTGTTAATAATTAATACAACTATTATACCATCAGTTAGTTTTACACTAGTAACAGTAGTACTATATTATAGTAATAATATGTAACTGGTATTTCTTATCATTTCACAAAGTTCTTTTTGGAGAAAATCATGGGCCTCCATATGGGAAATACCAGATTATAATGAGATTCTTTTATCAATTTTGTTATTTAACCTCATTAAGTGTCATATAAGTAGAATACATTTTTGTTAAAATGTACCCTTAAATAAAGGAGGTTGTATTAAGGTTTATGTCACTTGTACTTACATTGTGAATGATAGCCAGGCAAATGTGCTCTAAATCTACTTTCCCAATGATTTTTACACAAGTTCTCTGGGCATTAGTATTAGAATTCATTTAAAAGTCTTATATTGTTTCCTGTTTTATTTCACACACACACAAAAATTAAAATTGTTTTGTAAATATTTTCCCAGAGAATATTGTATTTCTATTCAAGAATATTAGCCAAGATACTCACCTGGGGAACAGAAGAATCTGAAAACTTATTTTAAAAAGAGATAAATTTTATTAGCTCAATATTTAACTATCAATGAAAGATCATTTTGAATTGATAACAAAATGACAGTATTTTTCTTGGGTATATGAATGTTTAAATTTCAGAAAATTACTAAGATGAAAATTAGTTAACTAAAGAGCATTTTAAAGAGATTGTTGGTGGGGTACGTGCTGGTATGATACAAAAATTTTGGAAACAATGGTAATAATTGCACAAGTGTATGAAATGTCATTAATAACACTGAAATAGGCAAAATGGCAAATGTTATGTTATATACACTTTACCGCAACAAGACAAAAAGAAACTATTTGCCTTTGTGATGAAGATGCCCTTAAAGAATTTGTGTAATTATTATAGCCTTGCCTACATAGGAGATTTATCTTTGAGAATCGCCTAAATATGCTATACCTTAATCTCCATCTCAAGTGGTAGTGGTTGTATTTTACACCTCCACAGAAGACTTGTAGAAGGAAAATGAAAGAAGTTATTAAGAAGAATAGGGTGGGGCTGAGATTGTGGCTAAGTGGTAGGGATCTTGCCTCAAATGTGTGAGGCACTGGGTTCAATTCTCAGCACCACATATAAAGAAATGAATAAAATAAAGGTCCATCAACAACTAAAAAATATTTAAAAGAAGAAGAAGGTGCTGGGCATGGTGGCATGAGCCTGTAATCCCAGAGTCTTGAGAGGCTGAGACAGGAGGATCACAAGTTCAAAGCTAGCCTCAGAAAAAGCAAGGCACTAAGCACCTCAATGAGACCCTGTCTAAATAAAATACAAAATAGGGCTGGGGATGTGGCTCAGTGGTCAGGTGCCCCTGAATTTAATCCCTGGTACCAAAAAAGAAAGAAAAGGAAGGTAAGTGTAGAAAATAACATACCAAAAAGGGGGAAATGGCAGCATGAGAAAAGGTTAATGGTGTTTTTTTGAAGATATGTGTTATTTATTTATGCTAAACCTTCATAAATATTTGAAGCCACCTGGGACAAGCACTCAGACACAAGCTTAGTGTAAAAGTTAAATTATTGGATGAGAATTTTGGTTATGTATCATCAGCAGAGCCTTATTTACACTATTTTTGCCAACCACATAAAATAAATAAAAACGATACAATAATTAACATTATATCTATCCTAAACATATTCTAGGGGAGAGAGAAACAGAGTGCATGGCCAGCAGAATTTTCACCCTCAATCCCATGAATGTTACCTTACATGGCAAAAGGAAATCAATGCTGCAGATAGAATTAAGGTTGCTAATCAGTTGACCTTAAAATAAGGAGATTATCTTGGATCACTAGTGTAGGTTTTTGTTTTGTTTTTTGGTGGCGGTGCTGGGGATTGAACTCAGGGCCTTGTGCTTGTGAGCTATGTCCACAGCCCCTCATGTAGGTTTTGGGCCCTTAAAGTGGGGAGATAAAAGCAGACTTGTGAGTCAGAGAATTACAACAGGAGAGACTCATAACATGAGAGGAACTAGATGCATGTCTGACTTTAAAATCAAAGAATGCATGTGGCCCCTAGCAGCTAGGAATAGTCTCCTAAAAGCCAGCAAAATATGGGGTCTTCAATCCTACAATCTTGAGGAACTAAATCCTGCCAACTCTTGAACTGGCAAGGAATGGAATTCTTCACTAGTTTTCAGAAAGAAAGGTCTCAGATCTAC
The DNA here is from genome assembly GCA_020662805.1 of Glaucomys volans. Lineage (NCBI taxonomy): Eukaryota > Metazoa > Chordata > Mammalia > Rodentia > Sciuridae > Glaucomys > Glaucomys volans. Next base: position 673,702 of record JAJEJO010000154.1, on the reverse strand, counting down.
TGATGTGTTGATTTCATTCTGGTCACACTACAGACTTTTGACCTCTAGAGATTTATGATAGTCTGGGTTAGAACTGGGACAGCAGCCACACATCCATGGGCCTGTCTGTCTGTCTATCTATCTATCTATCTATCTATCTATCTATCTATCTATCTATCCACCTATCTATCTATCATCTATCTCCCTCTGCATGGGAGGCTGGGAAATCTAAGTCTAGCTAATGCTGAACAACTAGTCAGTCTCTGAAGCATGACTCAATGGAAAAAGAAATCAGGCATATTAACAGATATATTACTTAAAGTAAAACTAATAATCATTTAAAGGCATTTAACATCATCATGAATCAAAAATGTGAATTTTTAAAAAAGAGTTGTAAGTTTTTAATTACCAAATAGGCAGCCTTTCCCAATGATAGTAACAGGTGTTGGACTAGATGTGGAGAAAAGGCCAGAAGAAGCACACATTATTCTTTGAGAACAGTTAGGCAGTGCATGTTAAGAGCCTTTTAAAATGCACATCCTGAGGTGCAGCAACACATCTTCCAGGAATTAGTATAAGCAAAATAATAAGTATCTTTGCAATACTTAATGTGGAGAATGAGAGGAGACAAATATTCAGTATATTACTGAACTGGATTTTTTTTTAACAACTACTGTATATTCTTTGTGTTGTATTTAAAAGAAAATATCGTAAAGTATGTGCAATTTGATTTAGGAATTTATTTTTAGGAATGTAACCTAAAAAAGTAGTTCAAAAAATATTCAAAAGTTTCACTATACATTTTCAAAATATCCTACCTATTCAGAAGTGGAAGTTTGGTCAATAAAGTATATAACTTTTACTCAAGGAATACAATACAATCATTGAAAATGATGTTGTGGTGGTATAATTATGAACAGAAAAAATATAAAATATATATTAGTAAGTAGAAAAAAGTTGCAAAATATTATACACAGAATTGATGTTTCCATTTTTATAAAAGATAAATGGATGTCTGCATATTCTACATATGTAATATGTACCTAGAGAAAGCATTCACATGGTAATGGAAAGACATCTGTATTGTTACAATGAGACATGGAAGTACAGGTGGTATTTCTTTTCTTCTTATTGCTTTTCTTTTTATTTCTTCAAATATCTTAAAAATAATTGCAGAGGGCTGGGGATATAGCTCAGTTGGTAGAGTGCCTGCCTTGCAAGCACAAGGCCCTGGGTTCAATTCCTGGCACTGAAAAAAAAATTGCCTATTCTTTTAATAGAAAACTATATTACAAGAAACAAACAAGAAGTATGGGTAAGAAAGTTTTAGAATTCAGGTTCTGAAAACAAAAATGGCATGATAATTTTACAAAGTACAATAGGCCTTTAATCTTTAGAATGTTACTATAATCTCCAAACCTAGAGTCCCTTTTGTTCTCATTCCTCCCAACACTTTGCTTCTAGAGTCAACAGTAGCCACAAGAATTATCCAATCTGGAAATACTTCAGCAAGAAGGAACAAAAAAAGATCAGACTATTTCCATGAAAATATAATTCAGTTCTTCAGAAAGAATTCCCTACACCTGTATTCATATGGAATAACAGTCTCTTACTAATTATTGACTGGGTATGACTGTGTAAAAAGAACCTCTTCTGATTTTACTAAGCAGAAGAAAAAGAATAAGGTTACAGTTTGCTCCAATAGACTTGGAAAGCTATCAACAAATAAGTCGAACAAAATCTTAAAACTCCTACCATGGGGCTGGAGTCGTGGCTCAGTGGTGGAGCGCTTGCCTAGAAATGTGTGAGGCACTGGGTTCAATTCTCAGCGCCGCATAAAAATAAAAGTTCACTGACAACTAAAAAAGTATTAAAAAAAAAAAACCTTCTACCATGTGATTTGTGGGGAAGGCATATGAAAAGGGATTATGACATAAGCTTTATTGTGAAGAATTTAATTCATAGACTAGCTGGGGTATTTGCTTACTTGGCATTTCCACCAGCCATCATTATGGTCAAAGAATATAATATTTAATATGTAATTTCTGAGATAAAGAAGATCTGGGTGCATAATGTCTAGGGTGGGCCTGAAGTGTTGAGAAGGCAGAGGTCATCAGAATAAGGAAATCATTTATTGGGAAGTTGGAGTGTTAGACGGGTCTTTGCATGAACACTAAAATTAGCCAGTATAATAACCTGTAGAAGAGAGGAAAACCATGACACATATGTCAAACTCTTAATAAACATGGAAGCATGAGTAGAAGGGAGGTAAATGAAACCAAATACTGATAGAAGCTTCAAACAAGGAGGAATTTTTGCTTATAATGCAGGAGTGCTAGGTTTGAAGTGACTGGGGACATTGATCCTTCCTCCTGGAACCAGGGTGAGCTAGTCTTGGAAGAGCCACCTTCACTGAGTTTGTGTTGTCTTTAGGAAAAAGTCCAAGTTTCAACTGGGGCTAGGACATAAAGAATATGACAAGGCTAAGAAAATAGGGTGTTTTGTTTAGTATAGGCCAGAGTTCCAGAAATAACAATATAATGGAAATGATTTTAACTAACAATTATAAAAGTACATACTGTATGCTTCATTCATTCATTCTTCACAGTAACCTACAAGGTAAATGCTGTATAATTCCCATATTCCAGTTAAGGAAATAGCAAAAAAGATTAAGTGACTTTCCCAATATCATATGGCTTGTAAGTGGCACACCTGGGATCCAAACCCAGCAGTTCAGTTCCAAAGTTCACACTTTCAAGCACTATAGCTGTCTCCAACCAAAATGTTTGGAAAAGAGGAAGAGTGGGAGGAAGAATCAGAGGAGAACATTGAATGGATGAGTCCCAGTGGCAAAGTTTGGCAGCAGCAAAGCAGCAAAAGGACAGGTCTAGAGTCTGAAAAGGGTGGGAATCACAGGAAATAGATGTTCTATTGAAAAATTTGCTAGGAGCTAACATTAATTATGATATAAATATGACTTAAAATTCAAATATTGGTATATACATGCCACCACTAAATGACATCATAAGTCACCACTGAGTAATCTGTATAGTATGTGCATATACCCTCCCCCACATAGAGCTTAAAGGTTATGGTTTAGTGTATAATTTTTAGGATATAATTTTAAGAACTGTCTCTTAAGAACCTATGTCTCTGGAAAACACAGTGATGCTTGGTTCTTACTGGATTCTTATAGGCACAGAAGTTATTTATAACTGAGAGAAGTTAACCAGAAGAAAACAATCTAAAATGCAAAGCTATGATTAAATTTCATTTGTATTAATTGATTTTACATATTTTGTATTCAAGTCATTTAGCATAAAACTAATGTAAAGTAGTACAATATGTATAATTTTAAAAGTAAAAAATGCCAAAATTATAAAATGTTTGACAATTATTTTAACTCTCATTATATTCATAGGATTTTTTTCAACTTATCTCCCATGTTCTTTATACCATTTATGAATATGGCAATTATTCCTTATACAATGCTATTCTATAAACATAGAGAAATCAGTATTGATTCAACAAAAAGTAAGATAAAGACAAAATGAGATATAAACAATTCAAGCAAAATTATTTGCCTTTGAATTACACAGGTTTTGCCCCAATTATCTACTTTACATTCCTTATGTAAACCTGACCCCTGACAAAGGTTTTAACTAACCAGCAAATTTAACACTTCAGCTGTTTGCCATGCCTTAAATCTGACCATTTTGGAGCATCTTCAAATAAGCCAGATGAGAAACTACTTAATTAGGATTTTAATTATTTTCTTGCATTCTGATGGTATCTGGGAGTCGCTGAGAAGCAGCTTGTTTCTGCAGTTTCTCAGCTGCTAACACTGTTCCCCAAGGCAATGTCTGTGGTAAATTCCCAGCTCTGGGGAGCGCCAGATAGAAGCTGTGCACCACAGAGCAGGGAGGTACTATAGCCTTCTGCCTGAACTTTTCTTGTAGCCCGAACTCCATTATCTCAGTGGGACACAACTGTCTCCTTTCAGTAGGATGAGGTTAGTGTATTTTGGCTTCAGAATCCTGTTGTATCTTTGAACTTATCTGCATTCCTACAGTGATTGAGTTCCAAAGAATAAAGTGGGAGTCAGCTGTTGATAATTCCAGCTTTTAAGCAGAATCAGATAAAAGTGTGTATGTATGTAGTTCATATATTCAAATATCACTGTTTTCATCCCACAAATTAGTTTTATGAGGGTGAGAGAGCTAACTTGATTATGACAATTGTCCTCCATTTAGGATCTAACAACAAACTTAAATAAAATAAAATTTATATTAGCATTTAGGGATATATCAGTATTTAGATGTTTAGACATTTTATACTTTTGTCAGATTGTTACTTTTAAGTGAAATTCACTTATGGATTACTATGAAGTAGCTTGGGTTTGCATAAAAATAAATAGAAAGTTAACCCTCTGTGTTTGTTATGATTGGTGATTTGCTCTGGAGCCTTGTTGTAACATTATCCACTAGAAGACAGACTTTGGTTCAAGGTCCACTTTAATTCTGTCCAGAATTACTGCTGAAACTTCTCAAGGGTCTCCATTTCACTTCTGTGCAATCAAGCTTGGTCCTGGAAAACAATCATGGTTGGCAGAATCCTAAACTTGGCCTACCAAGATTCCTGTCCCTGGTTATTCCTGTCCCTGATTATAATCAAACACTAATCTACAACTATTGTATGGGAATTCTACATATGTAAAAATCCGGATCTAATCACTTGAGCCCTTTAAAGGTAGAGTTTTCTGAGGAGTGGCAAAAAGAGAACTTCAAAGCCTCAGGATTCCACCAGCCATTGCCAACTTTGATGATAGGTGGGGACTTACACAGGATCAGAGCAAAGAAGGCCTCCAGAGACACTGGCAGATGGCCAAGAAGAAAACAGGAACTTCAATCCTACAGTCACAAAGAGCTGCCAACAACCTCAATGAGCTCAGAAGCAAATACCTCCCCAGACAGCTCACATAAGAACTCAGCGTGGTTCACACTTTGTAGAAGACCCTCAACAAAACCCTGCTGACCTATAGAACAGAGCTAGTAGAGGGATGTTGTCTTCAACCACCAAGTTTGTGATGATTGTCAAGAAGCCATAGAAACTAAAACAACAGAGCCTCAAAATATTCAGACTGGCAGACTGTTCTACAAATTTTGACTTTATCTAAGGACCCATTTTCCAATTCCAGTTTATCTCTGTTTATCCATCCATCCCTGATAGACCTGGCCTACATCTCCTGTTTGATCTTTCTGTTCTACTCCTTATTGCTCTTGCTGGCAAATAAAAATAGAAAAGATCAAGGACAGAATTTACACCCTGTTTTCCAAAGTGTAAGCTGGAAACCACTGGTGATATCAACTAACATGATTTTAGGTGGTTCCAAACCTAGCACTAAGTTACACTTTACCCACCCTTCCAATTCAATAAAGAAGAAAGTCTCCATTTGGTGCTAATGTGATTTAACATCTATCAAACATTGACAAATTTCCCTCTCTAGAGCATACCTCAGGTGGAGAGTTCTTCCCAGTCATAGCAGCTAGCTGGAATTTAACAACATCATAGATTTCATTGTGTTTTTTTTTTTTAACTTGTATTTCTGGAAAGATATATTAGCTTACTGGTTTTGGTAGCAATATTAAGTTTCCTTTTTAAGAAATGACTTTGTTGAGTCTAAGTTACCCCTTTTTTTCATATTTTGATATCTCTGGAATCAAGACAAATCCCACAATCTTTCAGCTTTTGCTGTCTCTGGCTGCCCTCTTGTCCCTCTGAGGGATATACTCAGCAACTGCCCTCTGTACTGCATTACCCAGTCCATGCACTCCCCTGAACCCAAGCCCAAGAGATCCCAGATACCGTTTAACACAAAGTAGAATTCATCCTCAGACTACTAGAGATGTCAGAGTAATCCTAAAAACTTGAAAAGTAACTCCAGACTCCAGGATTCCATGAAAGTAAAAACACTTCTCAAATTCATTCTCCTTTTCCTAGGTAGAGAGGACCTAACTATTTGAAGAGTAGTGATGGAGATTGCAGAAAGACTCCTGTTTTCTGTGATTGCTTAGAAATGAAATCATGGCCTGCTTAAGCCTTGATAGTCTTTCTTCCTTACACCACAGCTAAGAAGCCAAGTCACATTAAGACAGAGTGAGTTGTCCCAGTAATCACCGACTTATCTAAAGCATTCACTAATCATTAGTTTCTGAAATTTTAGGAACCATAGAAATCACACAACAAAATTGAAGGAGCATTTTGAAAATGAGTGCATATGAGATATAAATTTGAAGGCACAGGCAGAGATTACCTTTGTGATAGGTATGTTTTCCTTTCTCTTTTTAGCCATTTTATCGAATCAGTATCTCCTTCAAATAGTGGTGCTCAGCAGCCAGCAGTGCTCTTCAGAGAGGACAGTCACCTGACCACCCCTGCTGGCCCACTCTGGGAAGAGGGAAGGCCAAGTTACTCCTTCCTTCATTCTACTCTTCTTTACAGTAAAGCAAAGCTGAAAGAGCAAATAGCTTGGCGTGCAGCACAAAAAGTTCCATCAGGGATGCAGACTCACTATGGAATGAGGACTTTATTATAGAAATTAGACATCATAGGGTACTAGTGAATCCATGGAAGGACGTTGCCTTTGGATCTCTGAAGTCCCTGTCCCTTGGTAAGCAGAAGGAACAACTAAGAAGATACTTTTATAAATGAAGCATTTTTAAAAAGAGGTGGAAGAAACTTTGCAGAATGTCTCAGCTTCAAACTTGTCAAGATGGAAAGCATGTGGAAATATATTGTTTTCTTTGTAATGTATTATGAAATACTGATATATTTAATTTCATATGAATTGAGAATGATTATTCCAAAGGAAAATACAGTTATATTATACAATCTGAAGTCACAAACACATATGAAAAGTGGTTCTCCAACTTACTCATATGGGAAACACCTGGAAGTCATGATAGTCTTTCCAGAATACCATAAATATTGATATATTTTAATACCAAGTGAACTGAGAACAGTTTTATTTAAAGATGATATGACTAAATGTGTAAAATATAAAATCACTGCCCTGAACACACATGTCCTCAAAACTGAAATAATCCACTGTTTCCAAATATTTTAAATTAGAATTACTTACTACTTGTTCATAAGTACTTTTCATCTGCTAATCTCACTGGCCATAAAAATGAGATAAAGATTTAAGAAAAATTATGAATAAAGAACTATAAATTGAGAAGCAAAAGTATCCACCCATTCCCTTATTTTTTTATTTTTGGTAGTTGAAAAAGTAAGGTCATTATCTCCATTATAGTGTCCAGAATTCCAGTTAAACTGGTAAAAGGCCCACACTGTATGGGATCTTGGTTTGAAAACCATCAGTCTAGACCAAACCCCCAGTTAAGAAACCTGACCTGGGCTGGGCTTGTGACTCAGTGGTAGGGTGCTTGCCTAGCATGTGGGAGGCACTGGGTTCAATTCTCAGCACTGCATATAAATAAATAAATGTCCATTGGCAGCTAACAAAATATTTTTTTAAAAAAGAAACCTGGCCTAAAAGAATTATGATTTATATGAAGTCATCAAAATAACTGGTGACATACTTGAGGATAAAAATTATCTCTCAACTCCTAATCCTGTGCTCCGTCTGAATTAGCCTGCATCTAAATTTAACCACAGTCTGAAAATGAAGTTTTTTCTTTCAAGTAGGGGCTGGAGAAAGACTAAGGACAAGAGGATATAGGGAATACCTGGGCAGGCTCTGCTAGTAGCATACTCAGCCTCAGACTAAAAAAAAAAAAAAAGAAAAAATCCTTCAGATTCTGGAGAAATACGGTAGATTGAGTGTATATGTCAAAACGCCCTCAGAATCACATAGAAGTCAAGAAATAGGAAGATAGGAAAAGGTCCTTGATAATATCAGCTATAGAAAGAAAAGAAGAGCATCATCTACATGACAAAAAGTAAGAGATAATATTTCTGAGAAACAGTAGAATAGATCACCCTAATGGAAGATTCAATTCACAACATGTAAAGTGGAAGAGAGCTGAATAGAAGAAACCTGTTAAGACCCATTATCTGATCCTTACAGAAAAGTTTGCCAATCCTTGCCCTAGTAGGTTGAGCTGTTATGTTGCATAATTTTCATTAGAAATGCAATCAAGTTTTAACTTGTGTTTCATTTCAGACATTTGAGATGTGGCTCCCCAGGTTAGGGAAATGTGAATTAATTTTATGTGTCAACTTTCACCAAATCAGTTATCTTGTTAAACATTATTTTTGGTGTTTTCCTGTTAGGGTGTTTCTGGAGAAGATTAGCATTTGAATCAGTAGACTGAATATAGCATATTGGCCTCCCGGTGTGGTGGGCCTGAATAGAATGAAAAGGTAGAGGACAGAAGGATTCACTGACTTTCTGTCTAATTCCTTGAGTGAAAGTGGGCAAGGAGTAGACTTAAGAAAATATGGTTGTTAGGGTTTGGATGTGATGTGTCCCCCAAAAGCTCATGTGTGAAACAATGCAAGAAGGTTTAGAGGAAAAACAATTGGGTTATGGGAGTCGTAACCCAACCAGTAAATTAATCCCCCTGATGGGATATACTGAGTGGTAATTGAAGGCAGGGTGCAGGGCATTGTGGGGTGTCTCTTTGGAATACATATTTTGTATTTGGCAAGAGGAGTCTCTGCTTCCTGATCATCATGTGATCTGCTTCCCTCTGCTACACTCTTCAGCCATGTTGTTCTGCCTCACCTTGAGCCCTGAGGAATGGAACCAGCTGTCTATGAATTGATACCTCTGAAACCATGAGCCCCCAAATAAACTCTTCCTCCTCCATAATTGTTCTCGTCAAGTCTTTAAGTCACAGCAGTGAAAAAGATAACTAAAATAATGATCTTCTCTTGCCTTTGGTGCTTTTGGGTCCCAGGCCCAGAGCTTTTGAGTTGAAATCTACCTATTGGCTTCCCAGCTCTCAAGCCTTCAAATCAAACCATTTCCCTCTCTGGGTCTCCAACTTGCAGAAGTAGACCATTGACCTTCTCAGTCTTCATAATTGCATGAACCAGAGAATGAGAGAGAGAGAGAGAGAGGGAAGAGAGAGAGAGAGAGAGAGAGAGAATATGAGAATGAATCTTCTATTGAATGTGTTTCTCTGGAAAGATAATCAGGAAAGACTGGTATTATTTATGGACCATATTTTCTTAAGTCTACTCCTAGAACACTTCCTAAAACTTTTCTTAGCTATGTTCACCAAATGGTTATATATATTTCTATACTTGACCGAAATGATATCTTGCTTGTACATGGATGTTAATATGAAATAATTACACTCCCATTTTATTTACCCCCCCTAGCAGTTGTATGACTTGTCAAGTTACTGAATCTTTCTAAGGTTCAACTTCTTCTTCTGTAAAATGGGGATAAAGATCTACTACATAGAGTTGATGGAAATACTAAATGAATTAATCAATGTGAAACTCTGATTGCAGATCTGACAATGAAAAGTATGCAATAAATATTAACCACTGCTGTTATTATGATTATCATCTTCCTTTTACATAAGTAATTTATTCAAAGTCACAATGTTAGTAAATGAAAAAATTGGAATTTGAACCAAGCATTTAACCCTGAGTTGTGAAGGTGATTTTTATTTTCTTCTTTGTGCTTTTATTTTCAAATGTTATATAGTAGACAAGCAGGACTTATATAATAAGAAAATAATAAAGAATGTAAAAATAAAAACAGAACTGTCACGTATGAACTTTTCCTTATCCTTCTGAAATCTGTTAGATCATATCCTGTGTCTCCTAACTTCTGGCATCCCAGATTTTTTTACCTGTTCATCACATTTCCCTTCACCCCAATAAAAACTAACCTTTTTCTGAGATTTAAAATGTGCAAAGCATTATCAAAAGTACTATGTCACTTAATCCACAAAGCAATACTCACAGCTTATATTATTACTGCTATTGTTATGCTCATTTTACAGTTAAGAAAAATTAGGCTTACAGAAATCTGAGGTCACTTAACAAGTAAGGAGTCAACTAAAGACTCAAACCTAGATGTTCCAATTCTAGAATTCTTTCTTTTCCTTAGTTTCTTCAGGATTTGGTTCTGAAATGTCCAGTTCACTTCTGTTACCTTGTTTTGTGTTCTCAGTGTTTTTCTCCTTGTATATTCTTATTTCTATTTAACTGCCTGTGTTACATTTTCCTGCATCACCTTGACCTTTGCCAAATATGTGCTGTCCCATCAACCCGCTCTCTAGACTGGACCCTGATTTCTCTACCGTGATTTGACATTTTTTGGCTGCACTTTTCTGTAAAATTTGTAATCTTGTGACTACATGACTGTGGTCTAGATGCATAGATTATTTTTAGTGTGTCAAATATGCAGTTTCTTTCATTTAAATATAGTTCTTCCTTGTGAAAATGTTAACTAGCATTCAGGAATTAGCGTAATGTACAATATACTTTGTGTAAGTTTTGTTAGAACAAAATTAGAAAATATTTGGGAAAGAGATGGATAATAAATACATATAACACATTATCATTGCTATTTATGTATAAATATATGCTCAGTAAATAGCCAACCAGGTAAGGGAGGAGGTGAATAGGCACTTCACACCCTGGTTCAAATTTTATGGAAGGAATATTAGGAATACACATTCAATATTATAAAAAATCAGTAATGCTCTTTGATCCAACAGTTTCACTCCTAGGAATTACAGTATACCCTTTAGATTATAATAGATCATGTGAGCAAAGGTTTATGTAAAAGGATGTTCATCCTTTTACATAACTGCTACTACTACATAGCTGCTATTAATAACAGCTAAAAAATTCTAAGAAACTCATATGCAAAATAAAGTGCTATTAAGTAAAATATGGTACATTCAAGTAATGGAACATTATGCAATTGTTAATATTATGTTACAGAGGACAATTTCACAGAGGAATTTTTCATCATTTGTTATTAAATTAAAAAGAAGCTAGGGGCTGGGGATACAGCTCAGTTGGTAGAGTGCTTACCTCCCATGCACAAGGCCCTGGTTTCAATCCCCAGCAACACACACATACACACACACACACACACACACACACACACGAAGCTTATGGAACAGTGTTTGAAGTGTCTTCCCAATTTTATTGTGTTTCTGTGGTACAGAAAATAGATAGAATGAATAAACACTAAAAGGTTAACTCAGGGTGGTTCTAAATGATGATATTATGAATAATTTAAATGCCTTATTTGTACTTTTTAATGTCATCACTTTTTTTATAATAAATGCTACTTTATAATGAGAAAACATGTATATAAAAAGAAAAAGAGCAAAGAATGAGAAAAGGCTATCCATTTAGTTTATACCCCAAGATTAATTTTAAATGAAACCAATTTTTTAAAAAAAGTAAAGTACTTTTAGAAATAATTCCCCTTACACATATTCAGAGAGGAAAGTCTACTTTCACAGTGACCCTTGCCTTAGCAACATTTCATTGGATACACACAGTAATCTAAAATGCTAGAAGAAAAGGAAGAGCCAGGGTTCTCAAAATTCAATTTATTTTATTTTCAGAGCTGCACAATTACAATGTAAAATGTTGCATTTCATATGAGTTTTGAAAGACATGAGAATCTCTAATCAGTCTGGCTGACCAGATGTTATTCTATAGCTTTCACCAATTATTACTAATATTCTGTATTATGTGGACTAAGACTCTCAAGGTTGTGGGTTTGGGCTATTACTGCACTGTTCTGGGAAAATTACCTCTTTGCAATGTATCAATCTCAGTTTTGTTAATTTTTTTGTAAAATAAGTTTAATCTGATGCCTATTTATACCCTATACCTCATTTTTCCTTGAAGCCTTCCAAACTCTTCCCCCGGCTATTGAATACTTGTGTTTTTATTAATTACCCAGGAATATAGTCATCTTCCAATTATAATTTAAATTTATCCTCATCTTTCCATTTGGTTTATTCTCATCCTTAATATCATCTGTTAAGTCCTTCTTCTAGCTCATTAATAATGTGGTTAAACGAGGTGAGCTTTTGCACTGACACCTTAAGATAACTTGCTATATCCCATACGTTGCCATTTATCATTACTGGAGCCAATTTTTAATACCTGTGACAGAAGTCAGCCAACTTGAATCAGTTTCATAATTTTATGAGGGAATATATAACATAACTTACAGTGACATAACTTTGTATTTTATAACTTATACTGTGCTCTGTTTTCCATTGATTTTGTATTTTTTTTCCAAAATGTTTTCCTTTACATGAGCCCTGACATTGACATGTCTAAAGCCAAATGCATTATCTTCCTTCCCAAACTTATAACATTTCTTCATTGCAAGTCACCTAATTGTATAAGATGGTATCTTTGATTCTTCTCCTTTTCCTTTTTTTATTTTATTTATTTATTTATTTATTTATTTATTTATTTATTTATTTATTTTTTGCTCTGGTTCTGTCACTGCATTTTTATCCTCTTCCCATTATTCCAAATAGTGATTTTGCCAATGCTTCTCTCTCTACAATGGCCTAATTCCTCTCTTTCATCAATGACATCCAAACCATTCCTCACAGAGTAACTGTGAAGCCTGCACAAATCACCCATCATTCTTGATCTGCAGCCTCCACACCCATCACCGACCACTGCAGAATTAATCACTTCCTCTTTGTGTCCCTCAAGCTCCAGATATGTCATTATAAACTGATAAAACATGTGTAGAATTCAGAATAACAACAGTGCCCAGATCATCGACATTTGACATATTCTCCATCAAAACACTTGAAGTAATAAAAAAAAATGATGCTGTGAAGATGTGACAACTAAACAACTGTTTCACTTCCTTCCATAATTGTTCCTTGTTTCTCAGTCCATCCTAGGGACAAAAGGAGTTAGATCTTAGACTTAAAAAATCACAATCCTTAGAAGAATGAAACTGCTTCCTTTAGTTTTCCTATCTTCCTTACATACCAAGAAATTTAACTTGTGAGTTCTAATGCTTTTCTTCCTATGTGACTGAAGGCAATATTCTGATGAAACAGATGAATCAGCAAATGGGTTTATTTTTTAATTGACCCCTATATCTGTAATATAAATGCAAGAAGAGCTTTATTTCAAATTGTGAGTTGAAACCCATAAGGAAATCAATTTAGGGTCATAAAATCAATTTGGTTGGTCACAACTAGCATTATTTTAAAAAGGAAAATACAAGACCTGGGGATGAGGCTCAGTGGCAGAACACTTGCCCGGCATGTGTAAGGTGGTTTGATCCCCAGCACTGCAAAAAACGAACGAACGAACAAAACCAGAAGGATGTAAAAAACATCAGAGTGCATATATGTATAAATGTACATACTTGGTTTCAAAGTAATTTGCATTTCTTCTGTGGATTCCAGTAAAACATATGAAATAATATAGGCTAGAAAATATAAAAAGTATAAATGAATGCACACTTTTTGCTTCTATGTGCCTGAAATCTATTTGAGGGGAAAACGTAGTAAGTTGTGCAGATAAAACAGAACAATACTATGATCATGTCTAACTCACTTTTGTTTTACACACTCCATAAATACTTGTTGAACAGAAAATATCCAAAGTTGGAACTAGAGACCACTATGCTAAATGAAATTAAGCCAAACTCAGAAGATCAAGGGTTGTATTTTTTCTCTCATATGTGGAAGCTAGAGAGGAAAAAGGAAAAGAAAGTGTGTGTGGGGGGGGGGTGGTTCATGAAAATCAAAGGGAGAATAGTGGGGGGTTGGAGTCTGAGGGAAGGGGGAAGTGATGGGGAATGATATTGGCCAAATTATATTGTTATATTGTGTGCATGAATGAATATGTAACAACAAATGCCATCATTATGTACAACTATAATACTCCTGTAACAAATGTGGGGGGAATAAAAGAAAATATCCAAAGTGATATTTGAATATATATGTGGGTTTGAGTGAGCAATCCTTGATAGGTAAGTTGTTACTGTGGTTGGTATCACTGAAAATGAGTAGAGTTCGGGTTCTGTGGAGGTGGAAAGGATTTTATAAAACAACTATTTATCAACCTGATTCAATAGAGCAGACAAGATGTTTGCAGAAAGACTCCAAAACAAGATTTGCTAAAACTAATTATGTGAATAAGGGACTTACATGCACGTAGTATAATAAAGCATGACCACTGCACCCCATCCCCCCCCACCAATTGGCCAACTCCCTCCTACTCTAAATCTCAGCTTTCATCATTCAGAAGGTCCTGTAATTTCCCATAGTGCCCTTTATCTGATGCCACAGATAGCACAGAGCATTGTCATTGTCTATATGCTTTTCTGTGCCCTCCACATGACTGTTAATTATATAATGACAGTTGTTGAACTCATCTTGTTCACTTTTTCTACCCCTGGGTCTAGCAGAGGGTTATACTCCATGAATACTCATCGAACAAGCAATACCAAAAGTGATTCTAGGTTATTATGTTAAAATGTTATAAATTGTTTTATATTTAATAATAGCTATCATTTGGGGAAGTGAAGTTTGGATGAAGAGGAAGGATTTTTGACTATTTGCAAATCTGAAAATTCATCATAAATATATAATAGTTTATAAATTTAAAACAGTAATGAGTGGGTACAGTGGCACATGCCTGTAATCCTAGCTACTCAAAGATGGAGGCAGAAGGATCACAAGTTCAAGCTCCAGCTACTTAGCAAAACCTTGTCTCAAAATTAAAAAAATTAAAAGGGCTAGGGATGTGGTTCAGTGGTAGAGGGCCCCAGGTTCAACCCCCAATACCAAAAACAAAACATACACACACACACACACACACACACACACAAAAAAAAAAAAAAATTACAAAAAAACAAAAAAACCAGTAGTAATATTTAATTTCAAATAAACAGGATTGGACTAGAGAATAAAAGAAAGCCTCATAGAAATGCAGCCAGTGTGCACCTTCCTCCTTGTGACAAGCTGTCCTGGGAGAGGGACACTGTTCCCCACTCCAAGGCATTTCTTCCTCCTTCCAGTGATTGTCTTTATTATAGGCTTTTGAAATTATACTTAAAATTTCCTCAATCTGAGGAGTCTGACAACCTATTGAGAGCATTAATTAGTCCCTCTTTTTAAATATAAGGATATTTATGTGTAAGCTGAGAAAAAGTTATTAATGGTGAAATTAGAATTACCACACAACCCAGAAATAACAATAATCAAAAATGAATCATTTAATGGAATAATAATGAAAATAGCCTACATTTATTTTATGTTTTTAGTAGTGGTTTTTCTTCAAAACTCTTTAAGAATCAAAAACACTTTCAAGAAGCAGATGTAAATTCTTCCAGTAAATGTAGGTGAGGACATTCACAACTAGTTCTAAATACAATTTCAGGCAGGGTCTCCAAACCAGTCATGGATGCCAGAACAAGGACCTCTGCTTTCTAATGTATATGGCATTGTCCACACATAAAATTACTTGATCCACATAAACTTCCTATGCTTAGGTCAAGCTAGGAATCACCATTACAAATAGAGAAAACAGGCATTTTAAATGATTTGAAAGAATTCCTCTCCTCTCACCCAACTAGTAGCAGAACCCAAACTAGATTCATATATTTTATTCTAAAAACATTTGATTCAAATTAAAATTTGATTCAAATTCAAATTGTAAATAAAACATCTACAAAATGCATTTTATAGCCATTTTTTGCAGGAATTTCATGTGCGTATTTCCCGAGTGTGAAGACGATGAAGTGGTCAGAGTTCAGAATCAGCCTACATTTTCTTCTTGAGGTTGACTGTGCACAATAACTGCTCTCCAAGCCCCTGCCAGCTTGGCAGGCTGGAGCAGAAGAGGAAACTGCAGGTCCACCACATGGCAGGCCAGCATCCTCTCTCCAGGCCAACAGGCCATTCTGCTAATGGGCTTTTGTATTTTGTAATTAAATAAAGAAGCCATGTAATGCATGCTTATCTCTTCACTTGATGGAATTCTGATCTCTTGAGTTACCTAAGGTATGTATGTCATAAATAAGTTTCCAAATATATTTAAAATGCGTGTAGACTTTTTTTTGTGTGTGGGGGGGAAGGATTTATTTTCCTTTGAGGAAAATCTAGGAAATTGGCGGAAAGGTCTTTAGGTAATATTTGTGTTTCTTTTCTCTTTCTTTCTTTCTTTCTTTTTTTTTAGGAATAAAAAATGGATGCTTTGGGCTCCCTTGATTTCTGCTTTGACAGTTCCTGATGTGAGTACCAATATCACTGCATCATTATGACTGATGATCATTTGTGGAGTAAACAAAAAATGGTGTCCCAAGATGCACTACTTCCAGAATATCTTTTGTCTCTGGGGCCAGTTGCCACATTGCAAACATGACAACAAATGAATTGATGATAGCATCTGCTTAATCTGGCTTTTGTCCACATGTCACAACTGTAATGTCCTTAATTGAGACTTTTTTTTTATTTGCTGTAGTCTAGTTTCTTCATTTCCTATTCTCTAAACCAAGCTTAATTTAATCAACATTGACTGAAAAGCTGTCAATTTTAATAGTGCTACATCTTTTTATCTTTGATGGTTAAGAAACATGCAAACCAAATGTTGTCTTAATCTGAAATGTTTGGGTTTTCTGACATTACATTAATACACCAAGATTGAGTTTGCTATTTGCTCAAAATTAAGAACATTTGATAAAATTTTGCTAAGTATCTACAAAGTGCTTAAATATTAGCTGATATTCTTGATACAGATTTTCATGCTAATGGAAAAAGTTCATCAACAATAAAACTGTCAATTCACCTTAAATGATTTCCACTCATTTAATTTGTGAAATAACTAGTTAGGCTGATATTTCATTTTAATTAAAAATAATTTTTAATCCTAGAGATGAATGATAAATAATTCAGCAAGAATTTACTCTCATCTTTTCACTGGTATGTTTAATGAAAATTATGAGTCTTAGTGATAATATATGATCTACTTACAATAGGAGAAAAATCACTGACCTGTCAAAAGTTCACAAGACATCTATTTAAATTAGATTGCTCTATAGTCAAAACAAAATACAAATAGCTGAATTCATCCCTTAACAATTGTTGGGCTTTTATGCCAGACTTCCAAATTAATTTCATTTATGCTTTGCGTAGTTTTTAAGTGGCATTATTTGTGTCTCTATTTTATGTTAACTATCAACATAAAATTGGGGCATCATCTATCAATTGGTATATAAATGTAATTTGAAATATAATTGATGAAGGTTCAATCATAATGGATATGTGATTTTATCTCTTTTTTTTTTACTATATGCACCTTTAATTTAATAATGAGGTCTTATTCATGTACATGGACATCTCAAACCTACTTTCACACACACTGTGGGTGTTCAACAAAAACTATTTGATCCTGTGTATAGTGATCCATTCTATAGCTACACTCGCTCTCCAACAGAGAATTGGAGCCCTAAGTGTGTGGCCAATGTTGCCCTCTAGTGGTCAGCATGCCTAGGTAGGCCTGGGCACCCTAGGTTCTACCTAAGATTGGCTTAGAGCAGTATTTCCTGTGAGTTGTATGACAGACAGACTGCTGATAATTTTTTTGACAAGGCAATATCCTTCCAAGATTGTAAAAGAAATATAAATAAAGTATTAAGTATATGACTTTAGGGAAGCAAATTGGTTTCATCTTTATAATATCATGTTTTAATATGTTCTTTTCCAGTAATGCTATATTTTGTGCAAAGACTAATTGGATTGAATTGATGTGATTAAAAGGAACTTTTGAGACACATTACAAGGGTGTTTAAAAATCTATCAGAGCTATCAAAGTCTATCACGTACTTTCACACTGACTTTACTTACATAGCTTACAAATGAGCATTGTCATGGCACTAAAGTAGCTCAGTCTAGTATAATTGTCACTTTCTTTCTCTCTTGTTTTTTTTTTTTTTTTTTTTTTATGGAAGGGAGAAGAACCTTCCTTACTTCCAGTATACTCTCACTCAAAACCAGTAATTATGGTTCTTGTGCCCTCACTTCTTTCTGCATGACTACTAGAGAGGCGTTAGATGTTTCTGGATAAGGGAACAAGGACTGAGTTGAATGAATGACCAGTAATAGATCCTAGGAAATGCAGAAATTGAATTTCTGTCCATAAGCCCACTTTACCCTCTTTCTGGGAGACCCTACCATTTCTTCTCTTCTTTATGCCGCCCATTCCCCATAGCAAACAGATCCACAAGAAATAGCAGAGCTGAGCTTTATCTCAGCTGACATCTCTTGCCACTTGTTTGGTTGGAGAACAGGGCTGCATGCCTGCCTTTCAATTTAGTATTTCCTTTCTAACAGTCAGGATGAACCCAAAGTTATTCCCTATTCAAAAATTAAAAGGTGAAAGAAAGGGCAAAAGCATAGTATTGTCATTAATAAAACTAAGAGTGCTTGCACATGTACAGGGTACAATACTATTAACAACATTGGCAAGAATTTGGCATGGAGATATGTCCCTGGCAACTATTTTGTGCCCTCCAGCTGCACTAGGCATAACTCAGGAGAATCTAATTTGCATTACTCAGCATTAGACCTGGAAAGACCTAGCTCATCCATCAATGGTCCAGACACCAGCAGCATTTGAGGTGTAATTTGAAGTTGATGAACATTTGCTGTCTAGGACTATAAGGCTATTTTCTCTTTATACAAAAGAATCTGCACCTGTCTGTTGCAGTCAGGGCCAATTGTGGGTAAAACTCTAAACTAATTTGTTTATAGTCTAGACTCCTAGAGCCATAATGCCCTCTTGGTTTACTCTTTGTTCTCCGTAATGAGAGGCCCTCTGGCTCTCGCAGGCCCCCAGTGGCCCCCACACACTATTCAGTGCCATGAACTTGAACTTCACAGCTGCACTGCTTACTCACACCTTCCCTGTTCTATTCGCTAACCTTCTTCCATAAAATCATACGTTCAAGTTTTCAAGGATCATCTCACCATCAGATGATAAATATTGGTGATGAGTTAATCAGATTAAATATATTTTGCTATTAGTTAGGTAATTTCTATAAGCCATATAATTCTCTACCTTGGGCAAGATTCCCACAGCTGTATAAGATCTGGAAAGGTTCTTACTTAAAGGGTAATTGTCACTAATGGAAATTTCAAGCAAAACCTAATAAAGTAGACATTTCTCAGCAAATAAACTTCTGGACCTCTCAAATGACGCTTACCTTTGCCTCACTCAACCATAGGTATGGCCACTTATAATAGCGATTCAATTAAAGAAAGATTCTCCTTGAACCTTGGTTGAAGGTACACTGGACCAATATTTGTATCAAAGTCAAAATGTGTCATCACTATATACACAAAATAACTTAAAATTTTAAGTCAAACAACAACAGGTGCTGAAGAGGATGTGGAAAAACTTGATGTCTCACATACTGGAGTATAAACACTTCACTTGGATATAATCTAACAAAGTAAAATATTGCATATCTAGAAATTCCACTCCTAGGTAGACACCTAACACAAGTATCTGCCTATGTTCACCCAAAAGCATGTACTTGAATATTTAGAAAAGCATTAAATTATAATATCCCCAAACTGAAACTGCGTACATGGCCATCTACAGTAGACGGGATAAAGTGTGGTGTACTCACACAGAGGGATTCTATGCAGTAATTTGAGTAAATGAATTAAAACTCCACAAAATATAAATCAAAAACAATGTTGGATATAAATTTAAAAAACCATGTTGAAAGAAAAAAGCTAGATTCAAAGGAGAATAGACTGCATGGCTAAATTAATACAAAATTTAGAAAGGAAGCACAAAGGGGCTTCTGTGAGTCTAGTTCTATTCTTGCTTTTTGTATCATTTTGTTTTGGATGCTAGGGATTGAGCTAAGCACAGGCTCCACCACCGAGTTGCACCCCTCAGTTCTCCGCTGTTTCCTCCTTCCTTTCTCTCTTTTTGTACTGGAGATGAAACCCAGGGCCTCACACATGCAAGTTAAGTGTCAATGAGCTACTAATAAGCTACATCCCCAGGCCTTTATATTCTTTATTTTGAGACAGAGTCAAGTTGACCAGGTTGACCTAGAACTTGTGATCCTCCTGCCTGTGTGCCAACATGGCTGGCTCCCTATCCTGTTTCTTTCTCTCTTTTTTAAGGTTTTTATTAGTTCATTATAATAATACATATTAATATGTGTACCTTTCTCTATATACATTATATTTTATTACATTTCAAACATGTAAGCTATAACAGACAAAAAAAGCTTAGAAATGCAACATCAAAATAATGTTTTATTTAATTCCTCTATGAGCCTGTCATTTGTAAGTTCACACAGAACCATCGTTGTATTTATTTATTTATTTAACTTTTTTTAGTTGGCAATAGGCCTTTATTTTATTTATTTACATACAGTGCTGAGAATCGAACCCAGTGCCTTGCACATGCTAGGCAAGCGCTCTACCACTGAGCCACAACCCCAGCCCCTATCATTATATTTATGAATAGTAATTAACCTAGTCATCAAATATTCCAGGATACATCTAACTTTAAACATTTTGTTCTTGGTCATATATTGTTATAATTTGGAACCTAGGAAATACAGACCTTGTTATTACTATCCTTATAACCCAGTGGATGGTGTTATGAATATTAATGGTCATAAATCTAGCAACTGACACTATATTTCTGGAAGATTTTCGAGTCAATGCCCATATGTAGTATATGCAGTATATCTACAAACTGAGTTATTCACTTTTTTTCCTCTGGCTTTATTCTACATAATGATGATCCAGTCAAAGAAAGCCTACAAAAAAGTCCAAAAAAATATTTTTAAGAAGAAATAAAAATTGTCCCTGGATCAACACTGCTAACAGTGGTAATAGCAAGCGTCTTGCCAAAACCATTAACAGCTAATCATGTCTGTTGATCCCTGAGTTGTCAATGGGAGTTAAGAAAATGATGAGTAAAAGTGACAGATAAAAACCAAAGCCAGTAGATCAGGGTGCTAAAGATAAGACTTGATTTCATCCCCACACCTGGTCACATTGAACCTCCTCCAGTCGAATTAGCCCTCTACCTTATCATTTCATCCTCTTTAACACTTACTCATGCCATTCGACCCAGAAAGAAACACAATTGCAGTTCAAAAATATGGTTTGTTTGGGGACCTCTGACTTCTACCAGCCCTCCTTAAGAATAATTATTTTATTTTATGTGAAAAGGTTTAAGAAAGGCTGATATTCTGACCAGTTGCATTGCCTCTGCATTACTGATCTGACCCTCAGTACCCACTTACTGAAAATGAGCTTCTCAATCCTGGATGTTTGGAGATGGAAAGGGATCCTGATTTACGAAGGCAGTCTAGGGTGGAATCTGAGCTCCTGCATTTCCGATGCTGCTGGTCCATGGACTATTTGTTGAGAAGTGAGGCCCTAAATGGCTAGAAGGAATCACTCCCATCTAAGTTATTATGTACAGTTCACAGTCAGGATTTCACAAATGTAGGATAGTGTTCCGAAGAAGGAACCACAAACAAAGGTACTATGATCTAGAATGGCTCTCAGGTCAGGTCACTAAGTGGGATGAAGGGTGGGATGCTTTAATTATAAGAAGGACTCCCTGCCACACCAAACAAACTCATATGATGGGGGGAGTTTTCTGAATAAAAGTGTTTCTAGTGACATGAGGATGTATTAAGATGGTTTGTGCATGTTGTACTTAATTTTGGACCCAGAGATTAAAGCACAGATAAGAGAAGCTAAAAAGATATACAGGACTTGTATAATGAGGAAGATTTAATGCTACTGTATCCCAGACTAAATCAATAACTGGCAACCTAACTGGGCTAGATATTGAAGGAACATGATTTGCTTTTCCCTTTCTCTGCTTTAATGGATTCTCTTGCCATTGGATAATTTCAGCCTTACAGATTTTATTTTCAGAGTTCCCCAAGACAAAACTATGTTTAAAAAGATAATGTATATGTTGAATAATCATGATATCTGAAACCTAAAATCACTTATTTTTGCAGGTAACTAAAATGGCTTTTAAAAATTTATTTTTATTGGTTGCTTTATCAAAACATCCTGCTGTATAATACATAGGGTTCAAATCGCTGAGCCAGACCAATATCAGTGTTAATGTGTTCAGGGTGGCTATTTGGAAAAGAAATGAAAAGACAGTTAAGTGATCAAGCAAGGTATGGGGACTCCAAGGAACCTCAATAGTGGTAGTCATTGGCAACCTCCTCTAATCTACTTAACACTCACTTTTCAATCTTTTTTTAAGGTCCTTGCTTTTATTGCTGCTAATTTTTTAAAATAATAAATGATGCCAGAAAGCATATACATTTTGTGACTGTTCTACACTTTCAGGTCTGGTCTTTTTTTTTCTGTGACTTTTGTTCCAATTCATGTTTATCTTTACTTCTGTGTTCCCATTTCTCTCTCTCTCTCTCTCTCTCTTTCCCTCTCTCCCTCTCTCCCTCTCTCTCTCTTCAAATTGCTGGGTGGAATAAATGCCCTCACATTGTGCCAGAAAATTGCCGAAGCCGAAGAGTCATCTTAGAACACTGAGAGTCAAAGAGTAATCAAAACAAGCCAATCGCATATTGACCTACTTATGATCTTTTTTCCTTTTACTCTCTAGGCACCAATTGAAAGACTCAGACCAAAAAAAAAGAAAAAGAAAAGAAATCTTTTAGAGTAGAACTAAAACCTCTTATATCATAGTACAGGCCAGAAGGCTGCCTTTCTGTCATCATTACTTCCTGTCCTCCAACACTATGTAAATAGTTAGCTGGCTATTCTCTTAAAACAATGACTTTGGCATTAGATGGCTGGGGTTCAATGAGAGCTCTGCCACTTACCAACAGCAAGATGTTGAGGATGTTACTCGTTGTTCCTGGTAGTAAATCTGGGCTGATGATAGTGCCAATCCACAGAGGGATCGTCAGGATTCAACAGGTGAATAGACTACAGCACCTAGACTAGTGCCAAACTTAGAGAAGACACTACTACTAGGCTCTAATTGAAGAAGACAAGGTTTAGAGAGAGTTTTTAAATATACATTTTGCTAAGTTAATTACAGGCATATGTATACTCAGGAAAATTATGCAGTCAAAAGAAATTGACTTTTCCTGAGAAGATTCATACACTTCTCCAAAGCTGTCATTTTCCCCATGCACATTGCACATTCCCTTCTTGGAACATCCATAGGATTGAATCATAATTATCTGAGCACAGGCTGTAAACAACTCAGTGACAGAGACCATGTCTTTTTTTTTTTTTAATTGAGTGCTTAGAATAAAGTAAGTGTTCAATAATCTTTGAACATGAATTAGTAGATGAACCATAAAAGGAAGTGATGACCTTTCCTGCAGCCCTTTTACTTGGTTGAGACCCTTGGACCAGTCCACCCTAGATTTCCATAGGAACCCTGTGTGCAAAGGAGATCCTGCTCATATATTAAAACAGTTGCCTGTACAAAAACTGTATTATGCCATAGTAAGAGTCTTGACTCTCAAATCAATCCAATTTAAATACCAGCTCAGTCCATAACTAGCTTTGCAATTTGGAAAAAATGACTTAAATTTTCTAGACTTCAATTTCCTCATCTACCATGCAAGTATAATAATAGTTTTATTTTACAGATATTGTAGAGAATAAGGAAGATAATGTATGTGCAATCCACATGCCAGCTGGGGTCACCCTCCCCATAGGATTAAAGAAGATTGGCTTAAATCCCTGCTTATGCACTTTGGGAAGTCCAACATCCTCCACTAGAGCCCTGCACAGTTCCATGCAGCTTACATTCTCCTTTCTTGTCACTACCCTTCCTCTCCCACTGTGGGTGAAGAGACAGGGGACAGAGCAATAGGTATGTAGTTAGATTATTCCCCTTACCAAAGGAGTCACATGTACAGTGGGGGTCAGAGGACTCTCATTGTGATAGGGAAAGAACAGCTCCTTTCTCCTCACTCTGTTTATATAGGAAGTTTTGCCTTTTGGATTCGTTGTTGTCGTTGTTGTTGTTGTTGTTTGGTGGGGTTTTTGTTTGTTTTTGTTTTGATGATTTTTGTTATTGGTGGTTGGATTTTGTTGTTGTCATCTGTTTCTTTGCCGCTCTAGGAACCAAACTCAGGGCCTGTGCACACTAGGCAAGCACTCTACCAGTGAGCTACACCCCCAACCCAAAGTCTGGGTGTTCTAAGTTTCTAAAGAGGAATGAGGCCAGAATGGAAGCTTATAAAGAGGTATGAAGTTGGCCAGTCACCAAGGCAACAGGGGGATGACTGGTGGGCTATTCCTGCAGCTGCCTCCTTCCCAGAAAGCTTCTGAAGGAATCGCATGACTATCAGCTTGTCAAAGCTGAAGGAATCAGAATGGACAATATTTTTTTTCAAATTTTATAAAGTTTTGCTCTCCAGGAAGACAATTCCTTTTCATAACATGTAACACAAGTCTTAAGTGTTTAGAAATCTAGTATTTTGAAATACATTTTCAAAAACTATTACTTATAAATGCAGTGGGCGACTTGACTGGCTACTATTTTTACCATACTAAACACGGTAGTCCTCACACTTACTCAAATGGCAAGCCAGCACCCAGAAATGCAGGTGCTTATTATGAAACATCAGAAAATTTTTACTTACTTCAAGTAAATATATAATTTAGAACTAAAGCAGATACCTTTCACTATTAGATTTTTAAAAAAATAATTTTAGTTGCAGATGGACACAATACCTTTATTTGCTTTATTTAGCTTTATGTGGTGCTAGGAATGGATCCCCAGTGCCTCACATGTGCTAGGCAATCGCTCTACCACTGAGCCACAACCCCAGCCCCTAACTATTAGATTTTAATACAAGCAATTGGTATTAGGTAGCAAAGATTTACTGAAGCTAAAATTGAGAATATTGTATTAATGCTTGATTAGTTATAACTTCAAATGGAAAAAGTTCATTATACAACTGGAGGGAAAAATTATTTCCAGCAGTCAGGACACGGTGGCTCTAGGAGTGCTTAGTTTGATACCACGATTTTCAACTACCTAAATGAATCACTCCATGGTACAGAATCATCTATGTATCTGTTTATTAAAAAGTGCCAGGGGTAGTCTTTTCTGCAGAGTCAGCAAGGGGCGGAAGGGGAGCAGAAGAAGAAACGGGCTTTCCACAAGTTCACCTACCATGGCGTGGACCTTAACCAGCTACTGCAATCGTCCTAGGAACAGCTGATGCAGCTGTATAGCCCACGCCAGCGGCGGTGGCACAAGGGCAGCCTGCGTTGAAAGCAGGCTTTATCCTGCAGATAAAGCTCCTGTGCAAGGCCAAAAATGAGGCACCCCCCCCCATGGAGAAACAAGGGGTTGTGAAGACCCTCCTGCGGGACATGATCATTTTGCCTGAGGTGGTGGGCAGCATGGTTGGCATCTACAATGGCAAGACCTTCAACCAGGTGGAAATCAAGCCTGAGATGATCAGACACTATCTGGGTGAGTTCTCTTATCACCTACAAGCCTGTGAAACACGGCTGGCCTGGCACTGGAGTCACTCACTCATCCTGCCTCTTCCTCGTCAAGTAGCCTGCCCAGACAGTAAAGGCCCACCCAACTCCAAAAAACAAAAAAGTGACACAATTTACCATACACAGTCTCAGTGCTGGCCTGGGGACTATACTGCCAGCACTGTTAATAGATTATATGGCCCTGATCTTGAGAAGTCTACAGTCTATGGCAAAAGAGGGACACTTTCCAACAATATGTGGCAGAGCTTACAATATAAGCAAGCATAGGGGGCCAGGAAGAGGAAGGCATCTTACACATCTAATGTGTTAGATGGAAGCATCTTCCATCTAATAGTGGAAGGAAGGGGGTCGGGGTACAGAAAAAGTTCCTAGCAGAAGACAATAACAAAGCAGATACAGAATTCTGCATCTTTTGATTGGTCCATTCTGGGGGAATGGCTAAGTCAGATGTGGGATGATTAGAGGAAGATTCTGTACATGTTGTTGTCGAGTAATGAATGAACTAGATGATATGAATAAATCTGTATATGAAGGCAAATATCAAAAACATAATACTGAACTAAAAACTAAAGTTACAAAGATGTGTATACTACGATGCCATTTAAATAAATTTAGAAATATGCAGTGGCACTTACTATCTACATACTTAGATAGTAAGTTTGGAAACATACTAGAAATTAGACACATCCCAAAATCATGGGCATACTTGCCTCTGGAGGGGGAAATAGGACCAGGTACAAAAAGCATCCAGCTACATTAGTACTATTTTAGTTTTAAAAATATATATATAAACAAAGGAAATATTATAAAATGTTTGATATTCAAGCCACCAAAGGATATATAAATATCTACTTACATGTGTATTGGGAAATTATACGGCAAACCTCTGTTGATTAAAATACACATTATCACACTTCATAAGGTTAACTGAACAAACAACAGCCAACTAAAACAATAATGATGAAGCAAAACTAACAATAATTTATAATTGAAAAGTTAGATTATTGGCAAGTGAAAAACATAGGAGGTGCCAGTCAACATGAGTGATGCATGATACTCCACATCCTTTCTAAAACCAGTAGGAATTCCTAGTATCTCAAAGAAGAAAAGTCAAATTATCACGTGTCTGCCACAATTAATATAATGCTAAACTACTCTTTAGTAAACATTAGTAATTGGCTAATTTTGGTTTATGACTGCCAAATATGAATCCAACCCACAATACTCAGATGCAAGAAAAGTTAGATGACTTTTTCATTCTAGTTCTAACTCCTTACCTGCCAGGTTGTTACAATGCCTAATATCAGGAGGGGAGCTCTCTCACTCTTAAGGTTTAGTAAGTCTCTAGACTTATGTAAATGACCCTTGGACCATGATTGTCACTGTCAAGATGTTCACTAAGCACCACGATCAAGTGGGGTTCATCCCAGGGATGCAAATTTGGTTCAACATATGGAAATCAATAAACGTAATTCATCACATTGATAGACTTAAAGACAAGAATCACAGGATCATCTCAATAGATGCAGAAAAAGCATTTGACAAAATGTAGTACCTCCTCATGTTCAAAACACTAGAAAAACTAGGGATAGTAGGAACACACCTCAACATTGTAAAAGCTATCTATATTAAACCCAAGGTCAACATCATCCTAAATGGAGAAAAATTGAAAGCATTCTCTCTGAAAACTGGAATGAGATCGGGATGCCCTCTTTCACCACTTCTGTTCAAGGTTGTCCTTGAAACTCTAGCCAGAGCAATTAGACAAGAGAAAGAAATTAAAAGGATATGAAAAGGAAAAGAAGAACTCTAGCTATCATTATTTGCTGATGACATGATTCTATATTTAGAAGATCCAAAAAAATTGCAACAGAAAACTTCTAGAACTCATGAATGAATTCAGCAAAGTAGCAGGATATAAAATCAATATCAGAAACTGAACATGTTCCTATACATCAGTGATGAATCTACTGAAAGAGAAATCAGAAAACTACCTCGTTCCCAGTAGCCTAAAAAAATAAAATACTTGGAAATCAATCTAACAAAAGAGGTGAAAGACCTCTACAATGAAAAGTACAGAACACTAAAGAAAGAAATGGAAGAAGACCTTAGAAGATGGAAAGATCTCCCATGTTCACAGATAGGCAGAATTAATATTGCCAAAATGGTCATATTACCAAAAACACTATACAGATTTAATTTAATGAAACTCCTATTAAAATTCCAATGACATTCTTCATAGAAATAGAAAAGGCAATCATGAAATTCATTTGGAAAAATAAGAGACCCAGAATAGCCAAAGCAATCCTTAGTAAGAAAAGTGAAGCAGTAGGCATCACAATACCAGAACTTAAACTATACTACAGTATAGTAACAAAAATGGCATGGTATTGGGACAAAAACAAGCATGTAGCTCACTGATACAGAAAAGAAGACAGAGAGGTAAACCTACATAAATACAGCTATTGTGTACTAGACAAAAGCGCCAAAAACATACATTGGAGAAAAGATAGCCTCTTCAATGAATGGTGCTGGGAAAATTGGAAATCCACATGTAACAAAATGAAATTAACCCTATCTCTTACCCTACACAAAACTCAACTCAAAGTAGATCAAAGATTTAGGCACTAGAACAGAGACCCTGCGCCTAATAGAAGAAAAAGTAGGCCCAAATCTTCACCATGCTGGCCTAGGATTTGACATCCTTAACAAGACTCTTAAAGCACAAGAAGTAAAATCAAGAATCAATAAATGGGATGAATTCAAACTAAAAAGCTTCTTCTCAGCAAAGGAAACAATCGATAATGTGAAGAGAAAGCCTACAAAATGGGAGAAATCTTTACCACAAACACATCAGATAGAGCAATAATCTCCAAGATATATAAAGAACTAAAAAAACTTACCCCCCAAAAAACAAATAACCCAATCAATAAATGGGCTAAGGAACTGAACAGATACTTCACAGAAGAAGGAATACAACTGATCAACAAATATATGAAAAAAATGTTCAACAACTCTAGCAATTAGAGACATGCAAATCAAACCAAGATTTCATCTCACTCCGGTCAGAATGGTAATTATCAAGAATATAAGCAACAAAAAATGTTCATGAGGATGTAGAGAAAAAGGTACAATAATACATTGCTGGTGGGACTGCAAATTGGTGAAACCATTACAGAAATCAATATGGAGATTCCTCAGAAAACTTGGTATGGAACCACCATTTGACTCAGTTATCCCACTCCTTGGCCTATACCCAAAGGACTTAAAATCAGCATACTACAGTGACACAGCCACATCAATGGTTATAGCAGCTCAATTCACAATACCTAAACTGTGGAACCAACCCAGATACCCTTCAACAGATGAATGGATAAAGAAAATGTGGTACATATACACAATGGAATATTACTCAGCTTAAAGAATGAAATTATGGCACTTGTCAGTAAATGAATGGAGCTAGAGATTATCATGCAAAGTGAAATAAACCAATCCCAAAAAACCAAAGGCTGAACATTTTCTCTGATATGTGGATGCTAATTCACAATAAGCTGTAGGGGCTAGGGAATAATAGAGTTACTTTAGGTAGAGGGGAGTGAAGGGAGGGGAGGGGTAGAGGGGTAGGAAGAACAGTAGAATAAATCAGACATTATTACCCTATGTACATATATGACTACGTGACTGGTGTGATTCTACATCATGTACAACCAGAAGAATAAGAAGTTATACTCCATTTATGTATGATGTGTCAAAATGCATTCTATTCTCATGTATAACTAATTAGAAGAAATTTAAAAAGAAAAAAAGATGTCCTCTAAGGAAGCTTGTCCCTTTTGAACAAAGGCAGGTGTCTCAGGCTCTCAAGCACATAGATCCCCAAATCCCATGCAGCTTCCAGGTGGCAGAGCCTGTGCTTCAGCTTTCACCATGCAGGGTCTCTCCTGAGTGAATTTAACGGGGGTTCCCACTGGGCTCCCAAATACTCAAGGTTGCCCCTTCCTCAGCCTCTCCTTCCTTTTGTTTCAGGGAACCACTCTTCTCTGACTCACTGTTCATATAGTTAAGGTGGACTCTCCCCTTACAAGTAATTCAGGTGGAGCTATTCAGGGTATCCCTTCCCTGTATTCACAATAATAGTTCCAGGATAAGCTCATGACCCAAGTGTGTTTGTTCAGATTAAATCCTGGAAATTTTGCTCAAAATATTAGGGGGAGAAATTTTTTTCCTCTTACACAGTTCAAGCTACTGGGATACAACACATGAAAAGAGCACTTGAGATTTAAACCAAAACAGAGGAAAACAAAACAAATAGTCAGAAAGGGGAGATTTATTTCTGATTATTTTTAGCCCCCAGATCCAGCTCTCGGTCCAACAATGACTGAAACCATCACTGCCCCTGAATTTTTCAGCCACAACAATCAATTTAGTTCCCTTCACTTACTTAAATCAGTTTGAGTTGGATGTCTTTCCATAACAACTCTTTCCCATCAGATAGCCTACCTGCTACAGGACATATTAAAGTGATAGACAATGATATCAGTGAGGTGATTCCAGGACACAGTGAGCAAATCGGAAATGTTGATAATCTCCTCTACCCTGACTCTGAAGTCCACACTAAAGTTTCACAAATCAGCCTTCCTTGGGTCTGCCATGTCTCCTCCTTTCCCTGACCTTTGTCTCTATCTTCAGAACTCTTAGATGAACTTAGTTCAGGACTAGTCATATGTAACATGTGAGCTTTTCAAGAAATCCCAAGCACTTTTTAAGTCACTTCAGTAAGACCTAGGAGAGAAAATGAATGTTTAGGCCTCTTGAACCATCTTGAAATCCTAACTCATAGCTGTTTACAACCAATAGACTCTCTTCTGAGTAAACTATTATTCTGCTTAAATATGACAATTTTCACATGACCTCCCATATTGAGTGATCTGTGATAGTTACAATCTATGCTGAGTTTTACAATTCCCACAATATTTTCACATGTATTATCTGATTTGCAATTTTGTCCATTCAATTATTTAAGACATATTTACTAGACTGGGGTTAAAGCTCAGTGGTGGAGTGCTTGCCTCGCACATATGAGGCATTGGGTTCGATCCTCAGCACCACATAAAAAAATAAATAAATGAAATAAAGTTATTGTTGTTCATCTATGACTAAAAATGTTTTGTTTTTTTTTTAAAAAGAAATATTTACTGGGTCAAGTTCTTTGTAGGGACAGATAGAGTGGTACACAGGAGATAGGATCTCTTCTTTCATGAAAAGTGTAGCCCGAGTATGAAGCCTATTTTGAAAATTCATTCAAAAGGAAAGGAGGTAGGATCTCCTGGCTACCCCGGAAGTCCTGGATTAGAATTTAGACCATATTCTCTAGGAGCCTGAGCCCATTTGGGAAAAAATTACCTGGGTTGTGTAGGTATGCACTGGGACTCCTAATATTACTCAGTCGTGGCTCATGCACCTGAGACCAGTAATCTCTGGATGATGTGGCAAGGAAAGCATCTGCTTACTTGGTATGGAATGGAAAGCAGATTAATACTTTTAGAGCTGTGATGATTTTAACAGTGATCTGAACCAAAATCTTTATTTCACACATGAAACAACTGAAGTTCAAAGAAGGCAAATGGCCCAAAGTCATACAATGATTAGGTGGCAGATTGCAGACAGCATTCAAAGCTGATCAGATCACAGTATAAAACTATATCATCGCCGGGCGTGGTGGCGCACGCCTGTAATCCCAGCACTTGGGAGGCTGAAGCAGGAGGATCGGGAGTTCAAAGCCAGCCTCAGCAACTTAGCGAGGCCCTAAGCAACTCAGTGAGACCCTGTCTCTAAATAAAATACAAAATAGGGCTGGGGATGTGGCTCAGTGGTGGAGTGCCCCTGGGTTCAATCCCCAGTACCAAAAAAAAAAAAAAAAAACCCCACTATATCCTCACCAGTCAAGACCCTCCACACCCTGTGCCCACCTGCCTTGCCAACTTCATCTTCCGGTGCTCTCCTTTCTACTCTGTGCTCTAGTCAAACTGCTTGGAGTTCTTTACAAGTAGAATTGGTTTCATCCTCAGTGTCATCCAGTGTAACTTTTAAAAAGGCTCTTGCTTGTAGGAAACAGAAGGGTACTTCTGTCACCTCCAGAAATGAGGATGTTAGTGTTTATAAACAAGTCCATGGAATTCCAGAGGGGGAAACAGGCTTGGAAAGAGCAGAACTGCAGAGAGGTTTTACATCCAGACAGATTTAGGGGCCTGGGCTGGAGCATGTATGAAATTTGACAGAAGTGAACTGTCATTGGACAGTCCTTCTGTGTCCACTCCCTCCCTCTCTGCTTCCTAACAGGCAACCTTCCTTGCCCTCCACTCACGTGGCTGATTCACAGTTTGAGTCCCTGGTGGTGCACATCATTGTCTTTCCAGCATTTCTCTTCAGTGTGACCCCTCAGTCTCAGTTCTCAATGCTTACTGCACCATCCTCTCAGCGGTTCCTAGTTTTTAAAAGTACAATGCATGTTCTAAGCTAGCAACAGAGCACAGAGTCCCAGCCTCAAAAGGGGCTGGGGGGTGTTCAGGAGAGCATGCACTTAGCATGTGCAAAGACCTGGGTTCCATTCCCAGCACCAAAAAAAGGAAAGAAAAGAAAGCCCTCAGTTTCTCTTACCTTTCCCTCTTGCAGTTGTGTTGATTGACATCCATCCCCAGCTACTAACACCTGCATGCAGTCTCCCCTACACTTGCAGAAGTCTGAGTTCTGATACTGATCCTAGTTGTAGAGGATAAAATATCAGATTCAGTAAGTTTTTCTAATGATTTTATGGCTTTTAGTTATCATAAATATAATAAATGTTTATTAATTTAAAACATTAAAGAATAGTGCTGGGGCTCAGAGAATGATGACCCCAAAATATGGCATTTGGAGCATACTGAGAAATTTGATATAAAGGAAATAAAAAGGCCTTAAACATAGGCTAAGAATCAAGATCCCTTTGACCTCAATTTGTTCCTCTCCATGGACAACAACCCCACTCACCTGAAAGCACCAGGAGGACTTCATGCAGATTCTCTTTATCTGCCTTCCTGGATCCCCAATTGCCTCAGTCTTCCTACTAAAATCTTGATAAACAGAGAAGAGTAAACTCATAGCTCAGGAAGAAGGACTGAACTCTGTCAACACACATGGACTATCTCTTGTCACACACTGTATTGGTCCTATTTAATATTCCAAAGAGAATAATTTATAAACCATTTCTGTTCTGTTGGTCAAGCATTTTGTCCCAGACTGTTGAATGTTCCCCAAACCCACTGAGTTCCCCTAAAATTCATTTATCATTTCCCTAAAAATTGTCTATGTTTCCCATTCTTCCCCTCTCCTATAGAAAAAAGGGTATGTGAGTTTTTAAATCGCATTGGACTGGGAATAATTACATTATGTGACTGCCTCTACGCACAAAATAAATTTGTGTGTCCTTTCTCAAATTAATCTGCTTCTCTTTTTTTTTTTTTTTTCAGTTTATTCCAGTGAAACTTCAGAAGCAGAGGGGAAATTTCCTTTTGCCATTACAACGCAAAGCAGTATAAAGAAGAAAACAAATCACCTGAATTCCTATTTCCTCATCTAGCAATAAACCACTAAGGAGATCTATCAATTGATCAATCTATTTCTACACATAGATATATAAATTTTGAACAAAATTGGAATTATATCATACATGTTTATTTCACCTAATAATATATCATGAGTATGTTCCTATGACATTGAACGTCCCAGCAATTAATTTTCTATGGTGATATGATATTCCAGTGGATTGATAAGAATTTATCTGTTGACTACTTATTGTCAAGCATTTGAATTCTTTCCACTTTTCTTTATTGCAAATAATGTCTTATAACCCTCTTTGTACATAAATCACTGTGCACATTTCTGATTATTTCCTTAGCATAAATTCCCAAAATAACAATTATTGTGTAAACAGTATAAACATCTTTAAAACCATTCATATTCATTCCCCAAATACCCTATAAGAGAGTTGTACACTCCCCCCAGTGTGAAAGATGCCAGTCACAAAACAGCATTTTTATGTAATTCCATTTATATTTGGCAAATATATGGAGACAGAAAATGGAATAACCTGAGAGCTGGCAGGGGACAGTTATGCTGGGAGGAAATGGGGGTACAAGTTTTTTTTCTTGAGGTGATAAAAATATTCTAAACCCACAGATGGTGTGACTCTACTTTGTGTACAACCAGTGAAACAATAGCTGTACTCCATTTGCGTTCAATGAATCAATAAGTAAATTAAAAAAAAAAGAAAATGGGAAAAAAATATTCTAAAATTGTGGTGATGGCTGCACAATTCTGTGAATATGCTAAAACTATTAATTGTATGCTTTAAATGGTCAAATTGTGTGGTGTGTGCATTATATCTCAATATAGCCAGTTAAAACTGTAGCTAAGGATATAAATGACTGAATAATCATGTGTTGCAAATATATTTTTCCATTAATCTTAGGTTTTGAATTTGTTTATGATGGTTTTTATGGAGTGCAGAAAAATTGACTACTCATGTGGTTAAGTCTCTTGATCTAGTTCTTTCTTTATATTTTTTCTTTTAATGCTATAAAAGACCATCTTACTATTGTAATCAGATAAATATTTATCTATATATTCTACTTCTTTTTGGATTTTTCTTTTTTACATCTAACTGATTCCTTTGGAATGTGTTTTCCATATTTTGCAAGTAGTTAAAGGACCTTTTCTGAATGGTGTTCTTAACCTGTTTTGCTTTCTTTTTTCCTTTTCTAAAATATCAATAAAACCTGACGATCAGTAGTTTCAGTGCCCCATATCTAACTTTATTTCTCGTTCTTTGTTTTATATTCAGACTACAATCCTGCTTTAGCTGCTGTGATAAATCAGGAGCCACCTCCTCCTCCCCCTCCACCCCTCCTTCCACTCCAACTGCATCCTCTGAATTATACTTGGCAAATTATATTGCTGGATATGTTACTTGTTGAGTTGACTTCAGAGCTATAATCTGGAAGTTTGTCTAATTGGACTGATTAGTTTTGGTCTTGTGGTTATGAAAGAACCAAGAAATAAGTCTGAAATATCAGATACATTCATCAGCCAAGATAGGGAGGTGTTGATGGCTTCCCTTTCATGTAAATCCAAATGGCTGTGGCATGTTTGGCTCATATTCTTTTGATTTGTGATTTAATTTTTACAAACTGTAGGAAGAAAACTGCTGCCAATGTTATGGTTTGAAGAGCTGGCTTTTCTCTCCAAAGGCACAGAAAATGTAGAATAATGACTGAACTCAGATAATGAAGTGGGGGAGGGAAAGGAGAAGGTTGGCAGGAGAGTGTGTCCCTTTCTGCCATTTTGTGGGAAGTCAGAAATGGCAAAGAATGAGAAGGAAAATCAGCTCATTATTCATGTCTCCAAAGGCTTCCTCAGTCTCTTGGGGTCCTGTTGCCTTGTAAGTTTTCCTTGATGGCATTTAGCCTGAGGGACACCACCTGAAGGACCTATTCTGTACCTGAGAGCTCTGTGGTCTGCTTGGTGATTTTGGGGACCTTCTGATTGTCTTCCTCCCTTGGTACTAGATCCTCCTCTTCTATTAGGAAATTAAAACATGGAGGTGTTACACTAACATAAAACACCAATATCCCTTTACTGGCAAATGTCTGCAGAAATTGACCTGGGCCATACTCTTTCCTTCTCTCTTATAGACCATGTTCTGGTTTACTACCTAGCTCAAACTACATTTTCAAAAGTGACCAGTTACCTGTTGGTTACAAATGAGATAGCCTTCCCTTAGTTTTCATTCTGTTCTTCCTAGTAAATAAAACTCACCCTGGCCTGTTTCCTTCTTGTGGAATTCTCCTCTTCCCTTGCCTCACAGATACTCTTTCTATTCCTTGGGTCAGGAGGGTGAGGTGGTTAAGAGTATAATATCTAGGGTCAAATCTTATCTCCATCAATTTTGAGCTGTGGACCTTAACTTCTCAAAACTTGGTGTCCCCTTATGCAACAGGAGAATAACTAACTATGCCTACCTCCCAGGGTTGTAGTTAATGAATTAATATATAAGAGCTTAGAAGAGTGCCTGCCTCAGACCCCACATTTATGCAGTGCTTACAGACACTACTATCACTGCTATTAGAAATGTGTCTATAATTATTATTTTTACTATTATCATTATTATTTTCCTCCTAAATATTTGGAGCTTTCCCAATGGTATCTTCTAAGCCCCTTCTGCTTTTCCTCCAGCAACCCAAGCATATATGTTGTCTTAGTCCTTGTTTCTTTCCCTTGCTCCATGGGTGAAATCTCAATGGGTCAGATACTTCTTATGTACCACTTAGATCCACTCAAGCCTACTTTCACCTCCAGCCAATGCTGTGATGGCCATATCCTTGCAGGCTTCAACAGTGTCCTAGTCCATTTTATATTGGTACGACAAAATGCCTGATGCCCATAAGTTATAAAATAAAAGGATTTGCTTGGCTCCTGATTCTGGTGGCTGGAGGATCCAAGCAGCATGGCGCTGGTGTACTTGCGAGTGCTAGCTGCATCACGATATGGCAGAGAAACATAAAGTAGAAAAGCCACGTACAGAAAGAGCACATGAACTAGCAAGGAAGCAACAGAGAGGAGAACACCAGGCTTACTCTTTTATAATTACCATGTAAGAACTAACCTGGACCTGTAAGATCTATATCAATCTCTTCCTAGAATAGTGCTCCTGTGATCTAATCATCTTCCACTAGAGTCAAAGATCTACCACACTCCAACACAAGAACATTTAAGATACAAACAATGTACAAACCATCCCAACCAGCTTCACACTAGTGCAACACATAGCACATCACCTGGGTCCCTAACAGGTACCTCTTGCTTCCCATCATAGGTTTCCTGCTAGATCACCTGCAGGAATTCTGCAATATAAATATGCATGTAAATCCATGTACCTGAGGCCATCCTTGACCAATGGAGACAAGACACATGGATCAATGTTTCCTTCTCCCTTTCAGATTTGAATCTTATTTCACATAGCTCCTCATAAGGACCCAGGAAAAAAAGTCAGCTGCCAGTTAGTCGGAAATGATTTGATAGTGGGTCCTTGTGCTGGCTTTTTCTCCTTCTGTATTTTTGCTTACTTCTAATTCTTGCTCCTTGGGATCAAATTCCCAGGTTAATTTCCTTATGCAAGCCTTTGCTCCACATTTTCTTGGAGAGAAACCAGGCTAAGACCTTTATCTAACAAGTCAAGTAATATTTAACTTCAAGTATTCTCTATGCAGTTTTCTCTCTAAATTAGAGACTTCAATTGATTCTTGGCATAGGACTGTCCTTTATGGCAGGTGGTCACTGAAATAGGTCCTTTTGGCTACAAAAAAATAAAAGTAACCACCTATGATACTGGGAGAAACTGAAACATCTCTCTGAGCTGCTTCTTGCCTTTGGTTAGGAGGGTCAGTTTTGTCATTTGTTGGTGATAGTTTTTGTTTGTTTGCTCTTGGTGGAGGTAAGGAGTTAAGGGGAAAGAAATGTGTTCGTTTATGTGTGTTTTGAGATTATAGTGTACCTGAAATGTTGCGGCTCCTACAGGGTACTGGAGGCTCTGATGTGTGGTAGAGTGAGAAGGATGGATGAGAAGAAGAAGAAGAAGAAGAAGATGAGAAAAGAAAAGGGGAAGTTGATGAAGAAATTCTCTATGGGACTTTATGGAACTAATAAAAGAAATAATTTTAGGGGCTGGTGACAAAATGTGGCAGGAGGTTGGAAGTTGGGTTCTTTGCCCCTTTCCTCTTCCCAGCCTCCACATTTACCCAGAACAATTCTGATACCCCAGAAGTAGCAGCTTTGGCAGCATCAGAGGACCACAGACTTCGCTCAGACACCACTGTTTCCTCAAGACTGCTGCCAGCAGAGGCAGCACCATTTTCTTGGGCAACTCAGGGCAGCAGCAGAGGCCGAGGAAGCCTAGCTGGAAGAAATCATAGTAGTTGAAGTAGGTAGACTGGTTTGTGGCCCCTATCAGGCATCTTCTGAGAGGCTCTCCTACTTATTGTGGCACACTTAGTTGGAGATTCACCCCTCAGGTTCTCTTGATCTTCCCTATCTTCAGAGCCTCTTGCCATTTGATTCTATCAGACATGACTGTGGTGATCAGCCCTGAGTCTGTGGGATGAAACCCAACAGGCCCTCACTCCATGCCATACTTGCTACATTTTGTCCCTTTTCCCATGGCTTCCTGATTGACACTGTGACTTTAGAAGCCATGAGACTCTCATAGTACCTACACAAGCACCACCTGAAAGTGTGAGTTATTATCCCATAGTGCAAACCTTTGACTTATGTGAAATGGAGCCAGAGAATAATTTCATCCCACTTCCTCCCACTGGGTTCTCCTGAGAACTAGTTATTTATATGGATTCTTAGAAGATTGAGTAATCAATCTCCCTTGATACCAAAGGGTGGCGGTCTCATTAGCACACTTTTATATTGGCTCCCACCTTTGCTGCCTCACTCCCACTTTCCCTCCAGTCTGGTACCCAGGATTGTAGTCCCTAACAAAGAAATGGCTTACAAGCTTTTGCCTCGGGCTGTGCTTTCTGAGGAACAAAGAATAAGATAGGGTGGAGTTGTGGTTGGGCAATGAGTCAGTGGGACTTGGGCCAATGTAATTTTGGATATTAAAATTTAATACTATTTCATTTTATATTTCTGAGTCCAGTAAAGGCAGGTTATATCTTCACTAGATCAAAATATGGAGCCCTAGAGCCTCCCAAATATAAGTCTCATATTTTCTACCTACTAGACAACTCCACCTCAATCACTCCACCATCATCTCCATCTGTAGTATTTCTAACTCAATTTATCTCCTTAATTTGGATTTTTCAAACTTCCCCTTATACTGATCAAATGATGTATGTTCCCTGTTTCAGTTGTTATTTTTATCCTAATAACTGCCCTAGTCTAGCAGATTAGAACAATCAAGCAAAATTTAACCCCTTCTCTAGAATATTCCATGGCTAGTCATGCATGCTCCAGTTTGTTTTTGTTTCTTCCATATCTCTATCCTTGGTCCCTTTTGCTTTATTCTTGTTGCTATTGTCCTGATTAATGCTT
The DNA here is from genome assembly GCA_020662805.1 of Glaucomys volans. Taxonomy (NCBI): domain Eukaryota; kingdom Metazoa; phylum Chordata; class Mammalia; order Rodentia; family Sciuridae; genus Glaucomys; species Glaucomys volans. Next base: position 635,066 of record JAJEJO010000154.1, on the reverse strand, counting down.
TTATTATCATTGGCTTGAAGGGTTGTAGTAGATTCCAAATGGTTTCCTTGCTTCAGACTTTCTCCTCTCTGATCCACTTTATCAATCCCCAACCCACAAACCCATCATTATGTTCTTCTTTATTCACCCAAAGTTCAGAGATTTTAAGAATACAATTAAAAGTACCGTTGAAAATCCCTTAAATATTTTGGCCTATGAAGCACTGTATGAAGTGTTTATGCAAACGTACAAGCAAGCAACCCTAAGTGCACTTGATTTATCTCTCTTTGTAAGTCCAACATAGCTGGTTGCTATTCTTGTATTAGGCAGATTATTGTCTTTCTATTAAACATACAGTGGAGTAGTTGCTCTTGTGTTTACGGGCTGTGCTTCATGAAAAACACGTACCTTTAAAGACAATGATCACTCTCAAGAAGGTATGATGGGTCACACTATGAGAAGCTCTTGACAAATGAGACTACCAAGAAAAGGAGATATTCACCAGGCACATCTCCCAGGCACTCAAGGCATTCTCATTGGTAGAAAGGCAGGTGGAACCAGCTGCTCTGTGTAAATAGTTCTCTTGAGCTTGTTGTCACACTTCCTGGGGTCTTATTGAACCAGGGTAAGGTAAATGAACATGTGATTGACCTATATTGTAGGTATTTTTGTATCAGAGATTGAGTGAGGTAGCCTGCCCAGAGATGGGGTCCAGAGACAAGACAATCAAATGAATAAACATGACAACAAATTGAATCAAGAGAACTCAATTTGTGTCTTGGTTCTAGCATAGCAAACTGGGATTTAGGCAAGTCATTCTAACATCCTGCAACTAAATTTGATTTGTACAAGTGTATAATTGATTTATTTACCCCAAGTTATATGTATTATATGCACACATATAATTATACCTTTTATGATTAATAATAATGACTAGTATTGATTGAGGACATACTTACACCAGAAACTAGGGTGTTTTAGTCAGTTTTTTCATTGCTGCTACCAAAAGACCTGAAAGTTTTAGAGGAGGAAAAGTTTATTTAGGGGCTCACTATTTCAGAGGTCTCAGTCCATAGACAGCAGCTCCCTTCCTCGGGGAATGAGGGGAGGCAGAACAGAAGAATGTGGCAGAGGAAAACCGCTCTAGACATGACATGAGAGAGAGGGAGAGAGAGAGAGAGAGAGAGAGAGAGAGAGCACTCCACCCAACAAGGACAAAGTATATACCCCAAAGGCATACTCCCAAGGACCCACTTCTTCCATCCACACCCTACCTGCCTACAGTTACTACCCAATTAATCCCTATCAGGGGATTAATGCGCTCATTAGGTTAAGGCTCCCATAATCCAGTCTTTTTGCCTCTCAACTTTCTTGCATTGTCTCACACAGGAGCTTTTGGGAAACACCTCATATCTAATCTATAACATAGAGCCTTTTTATAGATTGTTTCCAATTCTCACATTAACTACATGAAGAAGCTACAATTTGTAAACAGGTACCACAAGCATATGTTTCAGAGTCCTTCCACAAATGTCCACTTACACTAGCTCTTTGTGTTAGGCAGCATGGAGAGCTTTTGCTTTAAGAGGTGGATTTGTATTGATTAGTGCAACTTGTTGACTCTAAGACCACTTGACAGTAAGACACAGGAGCATTTTGAGACTACGAAAGTAAAACGTATTTTTTTGATTAAATAGCAATGCTATGCTTCCTTGTCATTTTTTTGTTGTTGTTGCTGTTGTTTGTTTTTTTTTTTTTTTTGGATCCCAGGATTGAATCCAGGGGCATTTAACCACTGAACCATATCCCCAGTCCTTTTTTATATTTTATTTAGAGACAGGGTCTCACTAAGTTGTTTAGGCCCCATTAAGTTGCTGAGGCTGACTTTGAACTCGTGATCCTCCTGCCTCAACCTCCCAGGCTGCCAAGATTACAGGCGTGCGCCACCATACCCAGCTTCCTTGTCACATACGATGTTCATTTTACACTTCCTGAAAAAACTCTTCCAGTCTTGGACGGCTATTAATATTGTATCACTCTTGTGCACATATACAGAGGGAAATAAAAGTGAAATAGGTTGGTTAAAGTTTCCCTAAGCCTCTGAACATTCAGAGGTTGAGTTTTTTCTGAATTTCTTTCCCACTCAGAATTGTCATTGCCTGCATTTTTCAACACAACACTGTCCTGTGTCCATCAACAACGTTGATGATGCAGTATTTCTTAAGAGAACACACAAAAATTAAACCACTGGTCTTGGGTCCTTCAGCCTGCTTTGCAATGATCATAGTCAGACTGGGTCAGCTGACTTTGACTCCAGTTTTGCAGATGATTACTACACACATCTGGTTCATTACCTCCTTGCCCGTTTGCTATCACCATTTAGTCTTACTGTTTTCACTTAATTTTCTTCCAAGCTTCCTATGCCCATGTTACAGTTTGGATGCGGCATTTTTTACCTTACACATGTACAGGCAATGATAACTACCTTGAGACTAAAAGTTACTGTTGGTCACTATTGATTATAAAGGACATCCTGTTTTGAAGATGTTAAAATGTGGGTGGGGACAGCACCTTAGAACTGATAAAATATGTTAAATTCATAGACATAGAAGCTTTTTGTGTGTGGTGCTGAGGACTGAACCCATAATTCCATGTTTAATGAGGAGGAAACTGGCTCACAAAAGATAATTAAATATGCAGAAGGCCACCATGTCCCATGTAATTCCAAAACACCCTTCACTTATCACACAGCCCCTCCTTCCCAACCAGCTACTGGTTTGTTTTACCTTAAAACAGCCCCACATTTCTTGCTCTTGAACCTTTAGAGGGGCCCCTGGTTGCTGGTCATCATTACCATGGTGACCTCAGTGGGTGTTGTTGCTGGACTGTTTCCCCCAGTGTCTTTGCTGCCTCCTCTATTTATTAGTATAGTTAACAAGAGACCTTTAGTCTCCAAGAAACCAGATGAGACAAACAACATCACATGGCCAAAATTAAGACATTTTTACCAGAGAAGAATGAAACGCAGCAGTTTCAATTGACCAGAGATTTGGCAACATGTTTTATGGATTTCATTGTGCACCATTCAGATTGTTGGCAGCCAATGAAACCAAGTGCAAAATTCCAATTATTGCCTCATTTTTACCTAAACTGTACAGTTTTTTCCTGGTTTCTCCCTAATTGTAATACTTTCATTATACATCTGAAAATCTGGTATAGATTTAAGTGTTTCCAAATAACATCAGGGCTTTCTGTTAACTTGCTATACTTTTGTATAACTTTGATCATGGTTGGCAAAGTTTTCTTTCCTGGTGCTGGTTTATTCCTGATCAAGTAGATTATCATTACTGCATAAGAGGCCATCCTCCAGAAAGCATCTACTGTGGGTTTCATTATATATATCCAGCAACACAGGAGACCAGGGCAAAACTATTAAAATAAAAGCATTTACCCTCTCCTTACTACCAGGAAGGGAATATTCTTGGTTGCTGGACATGTTATACGGCTTGGACCTCTTTCTAACAATTGTAGTAATGGGTAGAACTGCAGAATTAACACTACCAGAATCGATTAGAAGATCACTGTACATAAGAAAGAATAGCAAGTTACCCAAAAGGAAAAACCTATAAAGAGAGAGAATAAAGAGACTTCATACTAACCAGAGTTCTCAGAAAGTGGAGAAAAGAACTAACAATCTGCTACTAAGATTAAGGATCTTTAAGGAGACAAGAATGTAATAAGAAATTTTTAGGAAATTTTACTTAGTACTATGAAATGTAATTGCTTCCCTTTGTAGAATCTACAGAAACTAATAGAAATAATATTTTTCAAGGCTTTAGAGAATTATATTTCCTCTGGATGGGGTGCTTTACTAAAAGTAGATAAAATGTTGTAGGACAAGAGATAAAAGACCTTTCCTTTTATTAGTTATATGTAATTTCATGATTCTTCCATCTGTTTTCTGACGTCATGCTGGATGTCACTCTCAGTCTGAGACTCCCCTGGTGCTGCAGTTACTCCCTAGCCTGTGACTGTCCACACCTTAACCAGTCTTCTCTTCCAAGGATAGACCAAAAAAAAAAAAAAAAAAAAAAAGATTTCCCCATGTTATAAAAAGAGGTGGTGATTGAAAGCAGATAGAAGATTAAGGAAAAAACATATTGACTAACCTCTGTGCACCATCCTTTAAACAGTATGGGACATGGGGTGGGCACTGACCCTTCCTGACTTTAGCCATCCCTATCAATAAAATTCTGACAGAGGTGAGAATGCCTGGAGTTCTTTGTGCTTTCCTTAAATTGTAGGAAAAATAGGAGTTCAAATGAAACCTCTATTACAAATATTAAACCAGCCAAACATATTAACAATAAAATTCACAAATATTTGGCCAACCTCATTTTTTCAGAGGTTAGTTTAGCACTGTTCTCCCCTACCCTCTGATATTATTGTAAGTGCTAAGTAACACTTTATTATATAAATATGGCCTGCCAGGTTTAATTGCTATGTGCAATTTTTGCTAAATCACAAAGTAAGGGTACATATGAAGCTGCTTATAGAAAATTGTAAAGTATTTAAGTGATGGGAAGAGAATGTTATGATTGGCAGGAATATACATTTACTCTACCTAAAATTGAGGAGGCTACATAAACAAAGTGGAGTTTCCATACACAAATGATCTTTTACCCCCAAATTTTGTAAGTAACACCAAAAATGAAAAGAATAGCCAAGAAAAATGATCCCTGTGAGACAATGTATGGCATTGGAGTAATACAACATGTAAACAGCCTTTTTTCTTAGACCGCAGAGGAACACAACCCTAAAAGAGTCTGATTTTAGATTCTGTTCTCCATTTACCACCTCACAGTTTATACAAAACTTATTAACAGTGAATAAAGCATGGAGGTAATTTTGAAATGATGATCATTTCCACTTTCAGAGGGCTAAGTTCTTCTAACACTTGAAAATATCTATTTCAGAGATACTTAGATCCTAAGTTGTAACATTAGTTAAATAACATGTCAGGAGCATATGAGAGAGTTGCATTCATGCAACTTTCAGGAAACATTTATGGGGTATTTTTTGGAGAGAATACCAAAGTATTGTTTAAGAATGACATCAAAGCCAGGTGTATGGTACACACCTGTAAATTCCAGTGACTCGGGAGGCTGAGGCTGGAGGATTGAAAGTTCCAAACCATCCTCAGAAACTTAATGAGACCCTGTCTGAAAACAAAAAATAGAAAGGGCTGGGAATGCAGCTCCCCAGAGTTCAATTCCCAGTATTGAAGAAGAAGAAGAAGAAAAAGAAGAAGAAGGAGGAGGAGGAGGAGGAGGAGGAGGAGGAGGAGGAGGGGGAGGAGGAGGAGGAAGAGGAGGAGGAGGAGGAGGAGAAGGAGGAGGAGGAGGACTAACATTAACAATTCAGGTTGTGCCATTCATTTCGGGATTTGCCACCCTTCACCCCAACTCCTATTTGTTGCTTAGATATTTAGCTTTCTATTTTCAACACAAAACAACATACTTGTACTTATGCTATCTTCGGATAAATATCTAGGACCTACTGTGCTGAGATTTGCATACACCACTACAAACTGCAACTTCCAAGTTTTTGTTCTGCCAAAAGTTTCTCAGTCATTGAGAAACCACCATTACTTGGTCTGTATTTGTTAGGAAAATAATCCATCCCTAGGGATTTCCTTGAAAGGGTTGTTCCTTCATACTGGGTCAATTAAGTGTACATTGCTTCCAAGAGCGATCACTCCACTGGCGAGACAATTGCTGCTCTAGTAGTAGCTGAACAATTGGGGGAAACATTTAGAGACTAATTTCCTGTCCTTGGATTGGGTAGTAGCACCGTCAGCATTTACTTGCCTCTGCACAGTGATGTAGAAGGTAGCATAGTTAACTCATTGTTGGGTCAGAACGTCTGATGATGAAGATTTATAAAGAATGGCATGATAAACTGTGTCACTTAACATTTATGATCACAAGATTTAGCACAGGGAGGTTTTATTGATGACAGTACAATTGGTATTCATCATAATTGACTTAGAATTTGAATTTCAGAAAAAGCAAAGTATTTGCTTAAAGTTATGTGACTAGAAAATAATGGACCCAGGCTCAGAACCCAGACCATTATTTCAATGAGAGGAATTTTTTATATATGTTGCTTTATCTTTTCATTAAAATATTAGAATATATCCATTTTTTGAAAATTTTATTTAGTTCTTGATGGACCTTTATTTTATTTATATATGGTGCTGAGGATCTAACCCAGTGCCTCACTGAGCTACAGCCCCAGCCTCCATATTTCCATTTTTGAAATAGCAAATACCTACATATTTTTTCTTAGTTGAGTATTTACATCATCCCACATATTTTGGCTATAATTCTTCCCTTTCTTTAAAGAAAGTTGATAGTCGGGGGTTGGGGCGTAGCTCAGTGGTGAAGTGCTTGCCTAAGTGTGAGGCACTGGGTTTGATCCTCAGTACCACATAAAAATAAATAAATAAAATAAAGGTATTGTGTCCATCCACAACTAAAAAAAATATTAAAAAGAAGTTGATAGTCCACTTTAACATGAAAGTCATCATTGTTTATTGCATCATTAGGAATTAGGAAGCAGCTTTTCTGTTTGCTTGTTTCCCCTTTGTAATTCTCTCCCCTATCAAAAGAAACAGTAAATATCACCCCTCCAGAAATCTTACACTAACCTATGTTGAATCGGGACTGCTCCACTCAAGTATTATATCAACTTTCTATCACCTGTTTTCTCATAACAATATGATTGTTTTGTTCTCTTCCAGGTACTGTTGAAGTCAATGTGTACCAAGGAACATTGACATTACATGTTTCTAGTAATCTCCAATAGAATAAAGATGGCATTCCAATGCCATGGGAAAAGAATGATGCTTTAACAAATAATATTTGTAGAGTTAGTTATGCAGTAGAAGGAAACAAATTTAAACTCCCACTTCACAGCATAAATATACACCAAAAAAAATCGAAATGAGAAACAGATGTAAACATAAATAAAAATGTAAGACATTAGAAGAAAATTTAACAGAATATTTTCATATGGCATAGGAGATAGGGGAAAACATTTTAAGGTAATTCAAAAGGCTAAGAAGGTGGAAAACAAAAAAATCAATGGATTTGTCTATGTTGAAATTAAAATTATTGGTATCAAAAGTATACCCACAGCCGGGCGTGGTGGCGCACGCCTGTAATCCCAGCACTTGGGAGGCTGAGGCAGGAGGATCACGAGTTCAAAGCCAGCCTCAGTAACTTAGTGAGGCCCTAAGCAACTCAGTGAGACCCTGTCTCTAAATAAAATACAAAATAGGGCTGGGGATGTGGCTCAGTGGTAGAGTGCCCCTGGGTTCAATCCCTAGTACCAAATAAATAAATAAAGTATACCCACATACAAAAATTTAAAGAGAAAAGGAGAGGTACAGAAAAATATTCATAATCTATATGATAGAGTGTAGAGTGAATTATTTTTATACACAAAGCCCTTCTAAGAAAAAAAGACAATCTAATAGAAATCTAGGTAAAGAAAATGAACAGGAAATTTGCAGAATAGGAAGTACAAAGAAAACATCATGTAGTAAGATCCTGAACTGATCAAGGTTAAGTAACATGGTTGGAGGCCATGAAACAGTCCAATCCCATCAAATGACTGAGGACACCAACAGTTGGGCTAACCCACAGAGGCCCATGACTGAGCACTAATGCAAGCTCATCTCTGTGCCATGCAGAACTCAATTGGTTGCTGGCTAGTCTTATTGAAGCTCCATAGAAGGTTTCTGAGATTTGAGACTTTTCCTACCCAGACCTCCTTCCTTCCCCGTCTCCTTCACAGGTGTCAGAACTGCTTTATGTGGCAAAGCCTCCCCACTCCCCCACCTCCCCCCACCTTCCTCCTTCCTTCTCATTACATTTCAAAGGATTTTACTCAGTATATCTTGAATTTGTAATTCTGTTTTGACATTTGCTTCTACAAGCACTCAAACTAACACTAAAGAACAATGAGAACTATGGATAAATATGCACTCTATTATGCTGGTCTTGGGGGTATAAATTGATAAAACTACTTTGGAAAAAAATTGATATCATCTAGTGAAGCCAAAGAGGTCCATATAATACAGAAATTTCATTTCTAGGTAGACCTTAGAAAAGTGGTCCTCCAGATATTTTCCATGGAAAATATCCAGAGAACAGTGAACATCAGTAAGTCTCTTCTAGGGAGTCTCTAAGGTCAAATCCATTTTAAAAATTGTCATTACCACCTCAGTGTACATTGGTATTTTTTAGTGACCTCATGATATAGGAAAACATGATTGCTCTGACAGATAACAAAATTTGTACTTGTATATTCATATTATTTTTAATTTTCTAAGGTAACTAAGATAGGGTATAAAAGAGTATGTTTTTGGATATTAACTCAATTTCATCTCTGAACTTTTGTTGCGTTGTTAACTAACTAGTGCTGATTATAATTTTTATAATCTTATTGTCCAAAATAAAGATCTAATACATCACTTTGAAATTCTAAAATTTTCCCGCACTTAAAAAGTATAATTCATTTTCTTATCTTGAAAAATCTTATAATTGAAAAATGTTTTTGAAAACTTCTTTACACAATTAAATTCATTTCAAACTGTTTTTTGAGTTGTTTTTTGTTTGTTTGTTTGTTTTTGAAATGTCTTCTTGCTATGTTGTCCAGGCTGGTCTGAATTCCTGGGCTCAAACAATCCTCCTGCCTCAGCTCCTGAGTGCTGGGATGACCAGTGGGCACCACCACTCCCAACTTGGCTAGTATTTTTAAATGTTATAATTTTTATAACGATTCATTGACTTTAAGATGGAAAATTATTCAACAATGACAAAAAAATGTTTTAAAGAAGCAATTTTTGATTATCAATTGAAAATTATCATTTTGATGGCTAGTCATTATCTATTCAATTCATAGGAGATAGACCAAAAGCACTTGAAAATATACTCAACATCACTCATCATCAGGAATATAAAAATAAAAACTATGAGACATCACTTTATACCCATTAGGATGGCTACAATATTTTTTTAAAAATTTAAAAACAGAAAGTAAGTATGGGTGATGGTGTGAAGAAATTGGACCCCTGTACACTGCTTTTGGGAAGGTAAAATTTTGCAGCTATTACGGAAAACTGTATGGAGGTTCCTCAACAAATTCAGCATACCATTTGATCCAACAATTCCACTTCTGGACATAGGCCCCAAGGAACTGAAAGTAAGGACTTAAATACAAAAGGTGGAAATAACACAATTGTCCATTCAACAACAATAAAAACATTGATTAAAAAGGGTAGCGTAATTTTTCATTGTCAATTGAAAATTGGATAAACAGATTTTTTTAATGAAGTACATAAACATAATGGAATATTACTTAGTCTTAAAAATGAAGGAAGTCTGGCACATGGCATAATGTAGATGAAACTCAAGGACATTATGGTAAACGAAATAAGCCAGTTATCATAAAAGGGCAATCGCTGTGACTGACTTATGAGGTACATAAGTAGGAAAATTCATAGAGACTGAAAGGAGAATGTGGTTGCCAGGGAGGCATTTTTTAACAAGTATAGAGTTTCAATTTTGCAAGATGAAAAGAATTCTGGAGATGGATAGAGGTGATAGTTGTACAAAAAATGTGAATGTACTTAATGTCACTGAACTGAGCAATTAAAAAGGGTTAAGATAGTAAATTTTCTGTTATGTGTATTTTAGGATCTATGATTCGAAATTCTGAAAAAGATGAAATTGATATACCAGAGAGCTCTCTTACTACTAGAAAGGAGTTACTCTACACCAAAGACACTGGGAGAAATGGAGGAGGAAAAGGAAGAGGAGGAGGGAAGAGGAGAAGGAGGAGGGGGAGGAGGAGGAGGAGAAAAAGAAAGTTTGATAAATACTATCTTTCCCTTAGCTTTACAGATGATAATAGTATATCTTATATAAAGATATACTTTATATAACGATATAAAGATATACTTTAAGAACATTTAAAAACTATTTTTTGGTGCAAATTAAGTTGCAGCCTCATTTGGAGACCAAACTGAATTTAAAGAAAAAGAAATTGAAGATTTTAAAAACTCAAACTTGTTTGCTAACAGGTTTTGTAACAAGGAATAAAAAATTTGCTGAGGTCTCCGACAGGGTAAATCATCATGTTGCATTAGCTAGAGGAGGACACACAGTAACTGAGAGCCAATAAGCCCTTGTGCAGTTGAATTGCTGAATAATTACTGGATGAAAAGTTGGAAATGAACTCATGGCACTGCCACCATCTCACAAAATGGTAACCCGCTGAATTAAAGGTTTAACCAGAAATACGAAGATTGAGTTGCTCTCTCTTTATTGAATTGTACTATTGCCTTATAAATTGATGACTCTACAAATGGGACTATTTTATTCATACTTGTCCAGCATAAGTGCCAATCAAATATCAAAGTTTTTTCTTTATGTATATGCAAGGTATCAAATACTTTTTTTAATCTCCAAGGTAGAGTGGTAAACGGGGAAAAAGAAAGGAGGACCTGGATGGTTACAAGTAACTTTTTGTTGTCGGAATAACAAAAGATACCTGGGGCATCAGACACTTGTATTTAATACAACTTCAAAATCATTTTTCAAAGTCCAATACTAGAAAACCCTGATTAAATAAAATATTCTGAAAACTGAGATAGTTGAGACAGTCTAATTTTTTTAATTTCATTTAGAGCTATTCAGAAAATCCTTCTGATGTGCATGCCTACATTCTCCTGCTGTGGGAAGTGGACATACAGTTGCAAAGAAGTCTCATACTTGCTTCCAGAGTCCCTGATGGGAACCAGTTCTTGTGAGGCATCCTTCCTATATCCGTCTACACCGAACCACCACACTTGGGATAGCAGGCAGAAGGTGTCCTCAGCTCTTCTCCATGATGAGCCAAGGGTGTTTGCCTCTAGATCATTTCATACCAAGTCTCTCATTTGGATCACACTAAAGAGATCAGACTATGAAGAAAATCTCACACCTTTTAAATGTTCAAAGTAATTTCCTTGTTTTTTTTTTCCCCTGCAATTAAAGCCCAGACTATACAAACCAATCTTAACTCCAAATCCCAATTGTTTTAATTTTATATTTTTAAAGGATTATTTTTGGGTCATGTGTTGTTTGAGGACTTTACCCAATGATTTCCATTCTTACAATCATTCACTAATACAAGAAACATCTATTCAACATTTACCAGGTTCCAGGCACTGTCATAAACCCTGGTAATACAATACTTAATAATATGGACATAGCCCCTCCCTCCCGAGGCTTTCAGCTTACAAAATGAGAATTGACTATAAATGAAAAATGATAACTGATAACAATAACTCTCTTCAAGCAAATGCTATTGTTGCACAGTGCAAATGATAGAAGTTGGAACTGCATGAAACCTGAAAGCTTTTCTTTTCTACGATTCTCATGGCTACTATAAAAAGTTACCACTAAAGCCAGGGATGGTTATGTATGCCCAGTGGTACGTGTCTGTAATCCCAGCGTCTGGGGAGGCTGAGGCATAGGAACTGCAACTTTAAAGCCAGCCTCAGCAACTTAGCAAGACCCTGTTTCAAAATTTAAAAATTAAAAGGGTTGGGGATATAGTTCAGTGGCAGAGGGTCCCTGGGTTCAATCCCCAGTACCACAAAGCAAACAAACAAAAATAAGGAAAAAAAAAAAAAAAAAAAAAAACACTGAGTCTCCTAGCTTCAAATACGGAAATCAGTTTTTTAAGAGCTCTATGGTTGGATCTGTCAGTTAAAAGTACTAAGTCAAACACCAGTGTTGGAAAGGGCCCCAGTCTGGTTTAAATTTCCTAATTTATTATTGGTGGTTGGGATTTGAATCTTTGACCCAATTTTTCGTATAAAAGCAACCATAGGGTGAATATGTGTATACACAAAATTATAATAGAGATTATTTTAAATATTGGATTATATACTAAAGTAGTAAACAAAGTGCAGCAGGATAAAAAAATTTAAAAATTATTAATTAATAAAAAATTATACTATAAAAATATCACATTCCTTTGCACGCAAGGATAAATTAACTAATTCCTTCCATCTTGACTTGTGAGCACTATATGAAAGACCATTTTAAAATAAGAATTCATGACTTACATAATTGAAATCTGATCATTTTTTTTCCCTCCTCAAGTACTTCACCTACTTACAGATGTCCTTTGAAGGAATAATATTTATATTAGTGGGGCCTACACTATGGTTTTCAAATGAACTTTCTTTTGCTTTGGGGAGTTGCCCTTGTTAATTTTTCTGAGAAACTCCCTAGTTTAAAGGTCAAAGAGTCAAAAAATAATAGAGCCCGGTGTGGTGGCGCACGCCTGTAGTCCCAGCAGCTTGGGAGGCTGAGACAGGAGGATCATGGGTTCAAAGCCAGCCTCAGCACCAGCAAGGTGCTAAGCAACTTAGTGAGACCCTGTCTCTAAATAAAATACAAAATAGGACTGGGGATGTGACTCAGTGGCTGAGTGCCCCTGAGTCCAATCCCTGGTTCCAAAAAATAAATAAAAATAAAAACATCAGATGGTTTTTGTGTTATTCTAATTATTCTTAACTTGGATCCAGTGATTCATTTTAATATAACATTTATGAACAGGTCTTCCCAAGAATAAATGAAAATAATGACAACAGCTCGCATTTACTAAATGCTAAACCTGTGCTCTGTACTGTGCTATGAGCTTCCTGTGTACTGTCACATTTACCCTGAAAGTCTATAAGGGAGGCAATCATATAATCCCCATTCTACATATAAGTAGCCTGAGACAAAGGAAAATTAAGTTGTAGCTCAGCAAGTTTTCACTTGGGCAACATTACCCAGATCAAGAAGTAGAGGCATGACCAGCATCCCCAGAAATCCCTCTTTGTGTCCCTGCTAGTTATTACCCCTCCCTGAGATAACTACTATCCTGACTCCTAAAATCATACATTAATTAGTTTTGCTTCTTTATGAACTTTTTATAGATAAAATAATACAATACCTTCTCTTTCAGGTCTGGCTTCTTTCATCAACATTATGATTGTGAGAGTCAACCAGACTGCTGTGTATAATAGTTATTTTATTTTAATTGTTGAATTCTAATATATAATCATATTGAATTTAGTTGTTTATTCTACTGTTGAGAGAAATTTGAGTACTTTCCAGTTTGGGAGCATTAAAAATAATAGTATTTTTTTAATACTAAAAAATTAGTATTTTTAGTATTAAAAATACTACAAGGCATTTTGGAGCACATATATATACTTTTCAAAATTTAAAAATTAAAAGGGTTGGGGATATAGTTCAGTGGCAGAGGGTCCCTGGGTTCAATCCCCAGTACCACAAAGCAAACAAACATGCATTTTGGAGCACATATATATACTTTTCTGTTGTGCAATTGATTAATTGCTAGATCATGGAGCATGTGCATGTTCCTTTTATTAGAAATCATCAAACATTTTTCAAAATGTTTATACCAATTTACAATTTTGCCAGCAGCTCATGAGAATTCCAGTTATTCTATATCCTTACCAATACTTGGTATTGTTTGCCTTTTTATTTTTGGTCAATCTGCTGGAAAGGGTAATATCTTACTGTGGCTTTGATTTGCACTTCTCTGACAATTAATAATGTTGAGCAAATCATTGAGTATCTGGTTCAAATCTTTTTCCCAGTTTTCTATTAGATTATCTTTCATTCACTGGTTTTCAGAAGTCTTTATATATACTGAATATGATTTTCATCAGAAATATCTATTGCCATTATTATATCACACTCTGTTTTGCCTTTTCATTCTTATAAATAGTATCTAGGTGAAGAAAAGGGCTTATATTCTTAATCACCACACTGTACTGCTTCAATTGTAGAAAAAGAGTAACTTTTAATGTCATCCTGATAATGAGTACCTTAGAAAGATTTCTCTTTCATTACCATTTCAAAGTTGTGCCTCTCCCATGTGACCTAATAAACTATGACTGATTATTTATAAATGCATGGATTGTCTGAAGGGTATGGAAACTGACAATCCCTGAGACAGTAGACTCTGGAGGAAGGAGGGAGGAAGAAGGCAAAACACTGATCCTTCCCCAGTAAATCCTTTCCTATTGACAAGACAATCCCTGGGAAGGAGGCAGTCATCAATCCTAAAATGGCAGTCCCTGGGAAGAGGACAAATATTGATCCTTTCCCAGTAAATTCTTTCCCAGTGACAATGAAGCCACACATTAATCCTGTCCCAGTGACAATACAATGACCCCAAGAGGACAAGATAAGCACTGGGCCTGAGCTCTGGACCTTCCATCCTTGCTCAAACAAGTTTCCAACTTTTACAACCTTTTTACTGAATGCTGAAACTGACACATTCTGTTGAAGTGATTAAGTCACCTCTCAGTGTAACCTATAAAAACCCAGACTTTTTCTGTAACTGGGGGCCATTTTCTACCCAGAAAGTAAGCCCCTTTGATGCCTGACTCTGCTGCTGAATAAAAGTCATTGCTGATCCCTGAAGTCTGCTCCTGTCCTGGTTATTTGTGCTTTCATTATGGTGCCATTATGTGCTTTCCTTATGGTGATTTTTGCTTACATTGCCTTTAATGACCAAACTGGATTTTGTGTCACCTAGAATGTCTATGACCAATTCTGTGCTTTGGTTTTTTGGTCATAAAAATACAAACACAATCTTGCCTATGAAAATCTTTCCTCAAAATCACACTGTTTGAATCTGGGCTTGGTGGCATGCTCCTGTAATCTCACTTACTTGAGAGGCTGAGGCAGGAACATCACAATTTTGAGGCCAGCCTTGGCAAATTATCAACACCATGTCTGGAAATAAAAATTAGAACAGACAGACGATATAGCTCAGTGGTAGAGTACTCCTAGGTTCAATCCCCAGTATGAAAGAAAGAAAGAAAAAGAAAGAAAGAAAGAAAGAAAGAAAGAAAGAAAGAAAGAAAGAAAGAAAGAGGAAGGGAGGGAGGGAGGGAGGGAGGGAAGGAAGAAAGAAAGAAAGAAAGAAGGAACGAAGGAAGGAAGGAAAAGGAAAAAGAGAAATGAGGAAAAAAACACACTGCTCCAATGATCCCTTTAAGAAGAAAAAAATAGAAACAAAAATTTAAAAATTAAATTCAAGTCACTTTTTAAAATGGTTCCCTGATGAATTGGGGGTACGTAATAAAATTTAGTTTTCCATACCAACCTGCTGACGATGGCTTCTTTATACTATACAATTGATCAGCTAATTATGTTCTCATGTTGTCCAGTAGGCTTATTCCTGATTTTTTTTTTCCCCCTTGGAAATGCCTTAACTTCACTTTTGGGGTTGTTTTTAGCCTAGAGGCTTTTATATTGCTCATGTTTGTTTGATGATTTTTGTTTTATTTTTTTATTTTTATTTTTTTACTTTTACTCCACTGGGTGTTTGTTTCCTAAAGCTTCTAAAAGAAATGGAATTTTCCAGTTGATTCATTTGAAAGTATATGTGGTGACATACATAAAAATTTACTTTCAAAAGCATGATTTGTTAAGCATTTATTTGAGATTGAAAATAATGCTTATTTACAAACTGCATATCACATTTTCTGGCTCAATGGATCCTGAATTCTTCTCTAGGTTTGTTCTATCTAGTAGAACCCCTTTCTTTGTATAGCAATGCTCATTATCTGCTTGTCCTGGGCAAGTAAATGCTACCCCTATAAAAGACAAACTTTGAAATCCAGATGGCTTAACACAATAGAAGTTTATGCTGGTAGTTTTGTGTGTTTGAAGGAAGAAGGGTTATTTTATGTTCCATAGAGTTCCCCTAAATTGATAGAAGCAGTGTTGCCTTTAAAGCATGGTGTCTGTAGTCACTCAAATCTAGGCAGCAGGATAGAGAGAGTGAAGGAACCAGTGGACATTTTATGGGTGAGGCCCGGAGGTGATGTAAATTATTCCTCACTGACTTGAACTCAGTCTCATGTTCTACCTACAAGAAAGGGGGGCCGGGAAGTCAAGTCCCTATAATAATTCCATACCCTGGAAAGCGTGGATGGGAGCCTGTACGTTAATGGACAGTGAGCCTTTGTAGTTTTTACCATTACAAGGCTGGATGCAGAGAAGTGGGACTTTAAGACTGGAGGGGGCAGTTTTGGAGCTAAAGATCTTGTCATTCAAGAGGATTCAGTTTTCCAACGAAATGACTTGCAATCCCCTCTGTCTGACCCCTTCCATGGCCCGTTTGTTCCTGTCAGTTTTTAACCTCAAAGGCTCTGTGAATTTCACCACCTGTGTCTACTTCATCAGAGTTCCGTCTACCATTCGCCCCAGGGACAATTCCTAGTCATGCTCTTTTGGTCACTCCCATTTCAGGACAGGTGTCCATCTCTCTCCTAGCCTTCTGATTCAGCTCCTTTCTGGTCCCCGAAACACTGACCATCCCCATCAGCTAAGCCTGCAGCAAGGCTCTCACGAGGCAGTCAGTTTCATCTGGCCCAGCACAACTCTTGCTAGTGTATAGTTCATCTTATTTTTCAGACAGTGGTTCAGAAGAACAGAAATTCACTTTAAGCAGCTAATGAAGGCATAGCACTTTCGACATGAGTTCTCCTTTTTAGTAGTGTTTTGACCATCTTATAATAGACACCTTTGTCTCTGATGGTATTTTCTAAGGACTGATTCCTAAACCAACATTACAGAAGAGTTGCTCATTTTTCATTATTTTTCACAGAAAGTTCTTGTAGTTAACTGGGATGACAAGAGTCTAAAATAACAACCCTAAGCAGTGTCTTATGCTTCATTGGTTAGACTTGCCCTTCTCTTTGCCCTTGTGTCAGGTCTAACTAAATATATCCACATATTGCTCTTACTTGGAAAGCCTTGGATTTTTCACAGAGACTTAACTTCTGCTTCAGCAAACAATGAATAAAGTGTGACTCTAAAGCAGGGGTCAGTCATCTACAGTCCACACGCAAATCCAACCTGCCACCTATGTTTGTAAATAAAGTTTTATAGGAACACAGCCATGTCCATTCCCTTACATATTCACATTATAATGTCAGCATTGAGGGGTTGTGAGAAAGACTATGTGAGCCTTAGAGCTTAAAATATTTACTATCTGACTATTTACAGAACAAGTTTGTTGACTTCCTGGGAAGTACAGAGTCAGCTTCCTATAGATGTGATATATGAGCATAATTTTTAAAAATAAGTAACATTTTACAGAGGTTAGGGAAGATGCAGAGAGAATGTTTTTGTAAAAAAAAAAAAAAAAAAAAAAAGGTCTGAAACACCGTGATAGGTGTGAGGACAAAGGTCTGCTTTGTTTTGCCAGAGCATAAAACCCTAGAGGAGGACTGATGACAGATGAGCAGCAGCAGAGGAGGAGGGGACAGGCCACAAAGACCCATGTATACCTCATACTAAGCAAGTTGGATTTTTCTCAAAGCATTTTTAAACAATGTTCTAGATTTTATGGAAAAAGAGGCAGGAGTCCTCCACGGTTAAAAAAGTATAGTATTTGGTGAATACTTTTGACAAATTGTTGAAACACTTAACATACAATGAATTGCTGCAGGCCTTCTCAGAGCCCTTAAAATACATCTCTATTGGAAATCTCTAAAAACAAGGGGGGGGCAAATAGTCTTGTAGAATTTCCAACTTCACTGACTACACATCCTTCTTCCATAGTTGCCCTACAAAATTAGTATTCACAGAACCAGTATTCACCAAAACACTGCAGGGAATCTGCATGAACAATAGGCAGACAGTGGAAGGGTTTAGGCAAAGGGGAGATGTGATCAGACTTGTGTTTTAGAAGAATCCCTTTGGCAGCTACATAAGGAATGGATTGTCCGGAAGGAAGACCAAAAGCAGGAAGACAAGATAAGCTGGTGCAACAGTCCAGGTGAGAGGTGATGAGGAATAATGTATCATTTCCCAACACTTATTTGTGTGACGTGTTTGTTACAAAAAGAAAGGTAATCCTCTTATCTAGGAAAATTCTGGCTGGAGTGAAAGATTGCCTTGGGATCAAGACCTTCCCTTTCCCAAGAAAGCACCAAAAGTCTGCAGCTTAGATGGCTCGCCTGAGGTCTAACTCCCAGCCACTGCCTAGACCCGAACCTTACACCTGGTTTTGGCTTTTAGTTCTTTCATATCACCTATCTCATCATTGCTTGCAGGGTCTTTGACTTGCCTTTCTTTATTTCCTACAGCATTTATAATTCCTAGAGCTTGCTTTGAGCAACTGTTTTGTCTTGTCTTCAGACACCAAGCTCTCCCTGACCCTGCTTGAGGCTGCCTGACTGCAGGTTGGTTCCCGAAGCTGGTTTTTGAATGCCTTGGGGCTCTTCCAGCTTCAGTTCCCCTTTGGGAAGGTCTCTGACCTCATGGCCCATGCCAGGGTGCAACCCCGATTTCCCTGACATGAGCACCTTCTGAGAGCAGCCTGCCCTCCTTTGCTGCCTTCTGCACCAGGTTTTATGGTATGCGAAACTCCATTTCCTAATCACCTGCTGCTCCTCTCTGCCTGGAACCTCAGTGTTGTGGGGTGACAGAGCCAAAAACCTGACAACAAAGACAAAATCAAACTCTACCTGGTACTTTTCTCCCAGGGGATTTCCAAGACTTCTTTATACTTCCTCAGGCTTTCTTTGGGCTGAGTGATTCAGCTTTTCTCAAAACTTTTGCCCAAGAATAGATTTAGAGATAAAACATCCTGAAGATGGCTGTATCCCCTGCCTCTCTCTTCACATTTAAGGGACGCTGTTTTGTATTTCTACCTTTAGGAGGAAAGAAGGGAGGTTCAAGGCATCTCAGAGAACCAGGACAGGACTGGAACTCTTTAGAAGAATCGGGTCCTCCCCCTCCACTTGTGGCCATTAGGAGTCCAGTTTTCTTTCTCTCATGTGGCTTGCAGTCAGGCACTCCCATCGCAGGGCTCTTCAGCCCTGTCCAGTTAACCTTGTTATTCCACACAGAGCACATGCTGTCCCAGGAGTGGTCCAGCTGGGAGGGGCAGAGAGGTGCTAAGCCAAGAGATTCCAGGGAGAGCAGAGGCAGCTCGACAGGAGGGGTGTTAGGGGCCTGTGTCCGAAGCCGGCAGGCTCCAGGGGATACCAAGTGGTTTGGCTGGAGGGGTATGAATTCTGTGTGTCCTGCAGAGTCCACCAGATCCCACTGCTGGGCTCTGCAACGATTGAGCTGGTATGTTTCAGCCACATGCCCTCCTCACTACCCCTGCCATCCCTGGCTGTGGTCTGGTCCTTAGCGAGGCCAAACTATGTGATCTCTTCTGGTGAGCTGGCAGCCACATGCTATGAGCTGGGCTGAACAGTGTATGTCCCTGTTCCCTTGACTCGTTATTTTACAACTAAACAATCAGCATATTTTTGTGAAAGCCTGTCTCCTTTTCTGAATTCTGAAGCACTATTCATTCAGGAACACATTTTAGGTTTTCACGTCCTAATGAATGTCAGATACATATTCAGGAAAAGGAAAAGGAAGGCTCTGTAAAGGACCAGTTAGTTACCTCTAAGTGATAAAAGATGTGAGTGCACTCTCAAAGTACTTGCTCCTAATTATTCTCCTTCTGAGAGACTTACTTGACTGTTCAGACCCAAGCCAGCTCAAGAAACATCTGAGGCCTCAGGTTTCTGTCTGGCCTGGAGGACGCTGAGCTTACAAAATTCCTGGCCAACTCAGAGACTTTTCTTTGGAATTGAGATTGAAGGAGAGCATTTTTTTCCCCTACAGACTTACGTTTCAGAAAAGGAACAACAATCAGTGTCAGGTAATTCTTTTCAGGGAGTGTGGTCTTCTGTTTATTTTATGTTCTTAAAACTTCAGGTAAGAGGAGGAGGCTAATCTCTAAGAAGGAAATCACAGTTGATGGAAACCATGTTGCGGAGAAGGGCGGCCCTGTTTCTCTGACGTTTCCCTTACTGGCTCCTGTGTATGTGTGTGTATCTGAAATGAGTCCTGCTGCTGTGGGCAGCAATGCAGTGACTCTATCCTCCTACTTAAAGTTCTGCACAACCTAGAAAATTCTTCCTCCTTAGAAGTCTTTCAGCTCAAAACTTATTATATTGTAGAAGAATTGAATTAGATCAAACTTTGAGTTTTAAAAGTTTGTGGGTGGGGTTTTTAAGTTTAGTGTCTTTATTTCAAACAGTGCACAAATCAGAATTTCCAAGATAAGGTTTAAAAGCTACAATGAAAACTAATATGCTCTTTAAACTTCCTTTCATGATGGGACATTTCGGTAATGTGTAAGCTTCATTTTGGTAGATTCCAGGATATTTTCATGTCTCTGACCAATATAATACTGATTTTTTTAATAGCAAAAGAATGGGGTGGGGGAGAAAGGGAAAAATTTGTGGGGGGAGTGGACGACGCAGCTGGGAGGGAATCCTCTACTAGCTTTCATGACCGTCCACACCCCAAAAAATCTTTCCTGAACAATGGAAAATCAGAGAAGAAAGGAGCAAGAGCATTTAGAAAATGATCAGTGGCCTCCCAGAAAGCAATGAATCCAGATTTTGTCCCTCTTCCTCTCCATGTTCTTTCAGGGCATCTCGGCTTATAGTTTGACAGGAAGGGTTTCATACAGTTCTCTCTTGACCCTTCCTGAAAACATTAAAGTTGGAATCCTGCTGACTCTCACATTTAAATAAGCAAGTCTTCCTTTACTGTCCATCTAGGAAATGTCACTCACCACTATTCCCTCTCCTGCCCCACACCTGAATTCTAAACCCCTGGTTCTTCATTCCCTATTTCACACTCATCCATTCAGAGGGCTTGTACCCAGTGGATATCTTCCCATCTTTTTTAATGTTCATTTATAACTCCAAATCCTTCTTACTTACCTGTCTTGAAAAATGTCCTTAGCAGTAATGTGATGCTAAGTATATTTTTCTATACAAATTTCCTTATTTCTAGACTCAAGATAGTGTGATCACTCACTAATATGATTTGTTAACATTTTCCTTGCAATAAACACTGGAAAATTACAACAACGCTTATCACTTGGGAAATATGATATGCCCCCACTGCCTCCTTGATTTAATTTGATATGATCAGTGGATAGATGCACACTACATGGCATGCTTTGATGTGGTGAACTAAAAAAGCAAAGAATAATGGAATCAGAGAAAATATTTAGCCTATTTGTCATTTTATTCTCCCTCTGGACATTCAAAAAAACCTGTAGAATAAGAAAACTGACACACTCATACAGCTCCCACTGACATCTTGCAGTATCTTTCAATGGAACCTGATAATACAAGTACGAAACATGTCTTAGAGAATTTTTTCTGTGTCATTACTTTTAAGTGACTCCAAGTTGAATAGAAGAGTAGTCACTCATGCCATTTTTTGCTAAATGAAAGACCTAAACATATGTTTTATTTTATTTTTGTCCCTATGTGTCCTTGCTTCTTTTAAAAAAGGGGAGGAGGAATCAAATTAGCAATTTCCTGTTAGATTCTTGAAAAATATGGCATTGCACATAGAAGATGAATAATTAAAATTGCTAATCTATACAAAGCCACATTGTACATTATAAATATTATCACCACGAAAACATGAAGAATGATTACGATATACAGAAACTCCCTGACTTCTTAAATAAGTAAAATAAAAATTTAAGTATCCACTTACAGTGCACAAATAGCAAATTTTTTGTACTGCAAAGCTCATTTGAAGGACATTTTAACGAGTGGCCATCCTGTGAAAGGATAATGTGGGCAGCACCCAGTGTAATATTCTACAGTGAAATGGCTCTTTCCATGGTCAAAGAATTTCTACAAACATTAACTGACTAATCTTCACAACAATTCTGTAGGAGGCAAATATTATTAATGATTTCATTTCACCAATGGGGAATCTAAGTCAAGAGATTAAGTGACATGCTGAAGACAGCAGCAAGACAAAATGCTAGAAAGAGGATTAGAACACAGAAGGTTCTGAATTTCAGTCCTCATTATAAATCACAGAAGCAAGATAAAATACATGGTAGCAGATTTTTTTTTTTTTGACAAATAGGACCTCATGAACCTGAAACTTCTAATGTGAGCAATTTTGAAATTGCCAATAAAAATGTATATTTTAAATAAATCACATCATTTATCTCAAGTTTCTGCTGAAAATAAATCTACTAAAAAATGTAGTTGAAAAATCAGAAATTAATAAATGCCTAACACAATCAATCTTAATCATGCTGGGTATGGTAGCTCTAAATAGGCCTGGCCTGTTGTGTGCTTTGTTCTAAACTCATGACATTCACAGTTTTCAGGGTTAAAAATCCTATCAGGCCATGTCCAGATGCATGTAGCATGGATGACTTAAACTCCAAACTTTGTCCAGACCAATTGGTTTTCCTTATTCATTACTACTCTTCACTTCAGTCAGCTAAACTAAGCTGAGCAAAGAAGTAAGTAAAGCAAAATGGGGAGAAAATAAATAGATACAGGGATAAAGAGAAAAGGACAAGTTGAGATGATGATGATGGCTGGGCAATATTTTAAAGCATTCTATGCATCTGCCTGGGTTCTGCAAAGAAACAGAACCAATAGGAATATTTTTACAATCATGCACCACATAATGATGCTTTGGTCAATGATGAACTGTATATTCGATGGTGGATCCGTAAGATTATACCGGAGCTAAAAAATTCCTATTGCTTAGTGCACACATAGCTGAAGAAGAGGCAAGAGAAAAGGAAACTGCAGAAGGAAAATTTACAGTGCAGCGTTCAGCAGAAGCATTTAGAGAACTCAGTGAGCTCCTTAAGAGTTTGAAAACATGAGAGCCTAGGAATGTAGCTTAGTAGTAGAGTGCTTGCCTAGCATGTGCAAAGCCCTGAATTCAATACCCAGCACTGGAAGAAGGGAGAAGGGAGAAGAGGAGGAGGAGAAAGAGAAGGAAAAAGAAGACTATGAAAACATGGAGCTCAATAGCAGTTTTCATTACTAATGAGGAATGTTCATGCTCTTTATCTGCTTATAAGCAGATATTGGGCATATTTCTGTGAAGAGTGATAACTCCTTAAGAAGAGCCTGAGGCATGTCCTTCAGTAGGGACTCCAGAAGGCATTGTTATCACAGGAGATGACAGCTCCATCCTATTATCTCCCCTGAAGGCCTTCCAGTGGGACAAGATGTGGAAGTGCAGGAGAGTGATATGGGTGATCCTGACCTTGTGTAGGCCCAGGCTATTGTGTGCTTGTGTGTTTGTTTTTAACCAGAAAAAAAAAATTTAAAAGCAAAATAATAATAATAATAATAATAATAATAAATTATTATTTTTGTCAAGCTGTATAATGTAATCATGTTTTAAGCTATTATAACAAGAGTCAAAGAGTTCAAAAAATGAGGGCTGGGGATATAGCTCAGTTGGTAGAGTGTTTGCCTTGCAAGCACAAGGCCCTGGGTTCAATCCCCAGCACCACAAAAAACAAACAAACGAAGAGTTCAAAAAATGTAAAAGTTTGTAAAGTAAAAGAGTTACAGTAGGGCTGGGGATATAGCTCAGTTGATAGAGTGCTTGCCTCGCAAGCACAGGCCCTGGGTTCAATCTCTGGCACTGTGGAAAAAAAAAAAAGTTACAGTAAGTAATAGTGTCACAGTTGTCTAAATTCTTTAGTACAGTAACATGCTGTATAGGTTCATGGTCTAGAAGTAGCTATGCCATATAGCCTAGGTGCATAGTAGGTGCATATAGGTTTGTTTAAGTATACTCTTTGAAGTTCACACAGTTATAAAATTGCCTAACAATACATTTCTCATACAGTACCTCCATTGTTAAGTGACACATGACTATAGATATAAAGATAAAAGAAACTGTCTTGTATGGTTATGAGGACAAGAAGTCCCATATTCTGCAGTAAGCCACTCAGAGACCCAGAAGAGTTAATGGTATAGTTCCAGAGCAAGTCCAAAAGCCTGGGAACTAGCAGAGCTGATGGCACAAGCTGCAGTCCAAGCCTGAGTCCAAAGGCAAAAGACTGATGTCCCAGCTTATAGACAGTCAGGCAAAGAGATTCATTCTCTTACTCTGGATTTTGTTCTATTCAATGGATTGGAAGAGGCCCATTCACATTGAAGAGGACAATTTGTTTTGCTAGGTGTAATGATCAAATGTTAATCTCATCCTTAAAAACCCTCATGGGCACAGCCAGAATATTGTTTAACCAAATACCTGGGCATCCCACAGCTGTCAAGTTGACACACAAAATTAACCGCAATAGCATCTCTCTCCAAATTTTCCTCCTACTCCTGTCCTTCATCCCACTCAGACAGTGTCAGACACAAAAGGAAAAAGAACTAAACTTACCTTTTGGGGTTTATGGATTCTTTATTTATCCAGTGTAATTTATAATACATACCAATGACTATGCACAGGCACTGTTCTAAGAGCTCTGTAAATATAAACTCATTAATCCCCATAACATCAGGAAATAAACACTATTACCATCATTCCTGTTTTATTTTACAGATGAGGAAACTGAGTCACAGAGTGTCCCAGAATCTAAATCTAGTGTCTGATGGAGTTACAGTTCAAACCCAGCAAGTCTGGCTCTGGCTCAGAGTCCATGCTCCTAACCTTTACATCATGACCCTTGAAACTCATGGCTGAGAAGTTTGATAGAAAGGCATTGGAGAGGCAAAAGAAAAGTGAAAACCCTGAAAGACCCTGTGTATAAAGTTAGTGCTATAAGCAATAACTCTACAAAAACGATGCACGATCATCTGTGTGGGATTTTGTCCTACGTCCAAAGAAGTTTTGAGTAGCATAAAGATGGAGCAAAGGAAGATTTGTCCTTAGTGAAACTGGAGGAGGAAGTGAGCCTCTCATTGCTCCCCTAACCCCAGCCCACCAGTCACAACAGCAGGGGAGATGAAGGAGGGGCCCCATGGGCACTGGAGTACAATGGGCAGAATACAGCTCCAACCCGGGATCCCCAAGCTCTAGAGCAGCATGAGAGAATATCCAAACACTTCCCCTATGTCCCTGTCCTCCCCCCCCAAGTGGGACACAAAATAGAGCCTGGGGGACCTCAAGCAGCCCAGCAGTTTTGCAAGGACTGTGGACTGGACACATGACCCAGAGGAGAAGAAGGCTAGCTCAAGGATATCACCAGGGTTGGAAACATAAAGGTGCCACCATGAATAAACAATAATCTCTGAGGACCAAGGTCCCCTTCCTGTGAATGACTTAAGCCTCCCAAACTAAAAGGCAACCCAGGGTGGAAAGGGTGAGTGAAAAGTCTTGGATGGACTGAATAAATAATTAGCAAAAATTAACTGAGTGAATAAGACTTAAATGAAGTTCAGCTCGGAAAAATAAAGTTACTTTTCTTTTCTTTTCTGCACAGCTGATTTTGCTGCCGAAACTTATACCTGCTCAGCTATAAAGCAATAAAACTTGTTTACCTTTGCAACCAGTACTCTCTCTCTGAAAGCCAAAGGAAAAGCTCCAAAAATGTTTTGAGAAATAACATCATTATTGGACTAAGTATATAACTTCCCAAAGGGATTACTTTATAGAGCAACACTCCTTTCTATTGAGTGTTTGTTCTGCCTGTTTCTTGAAAACATTAGTCTCATTAGCTCAAACTGGTACTCATACTACAGACCCTATCCTCAAAATGACTAAAGTAGTTTAATGATGGTTGCTGTCCATGAATTCAGATAAAACTGTGGGATTTGAGGCTAAGATGGAAAAAGATTTAAGATTTTGTGAAGTCAGGATCTAATTCAGCTTGGAGTTTGGCTACTACTCAAGCCAAAGCTTTGAAGCTCTTAGACATGGTGAAACGATATTGTGTTGAAGGATCAAAGGATGAAAAATTCAATGCAAATTTGGGTTGGTTCATACATTTTAAAGGTAGTGATGCCTTATATAACATCAGGGTACACAATGAAGCTGCCAGTGCTGAGGTGGCACTTCCAGAGAGCAAAAGGATTTTCTCTCTTGAAGGCAGAGAAGGATCTGACACTTTGTGCCCTAATCCCCATTCTAGACACAGGTCACTTGTGATAGGAACAAAAGTGCAGCAAAATGGAAATCACTGAACCGGTTTCCTCAAAATTCATCAGATGACCCCAGGTCTCCCTAAAATACTCTCTAACTTGCTTGTGATCAAAGAAAAAAAAATTTTTTTGAGTGTTTTTCAAACCCTTAGCTCTAATTAGGGGTTTTCTTAACTCCTGTTCTTATACTATAATCCATAGTATAATAAAGAAGATTTATCTAAGGTTTGTGTTTGTTTCTTTGTTTGTTTCGTGACTGGCCTTGAACTCAAATCGTTCTGCCTCAGCCTCCAGAGCAGCTGGGATTTGGGATTACAGGTGTGTGACACCATACCTAGCTCTAAGAGATTTTTTTTTTTTTTAAATATGGGGATTGAACCCAGGATTGTTTTACCTCCAATTTACCCTAGTCCTTAATATTTTTTAAGACAGGGTTTCTCAAAGTGGCCAAGGCTAGCCTTGAACTTGCAATCCTTTTGCCTTAGCCTCTTGAGTTACTGGGATTACAGGCTTCCACCACTGTGCCCAGCCTGAGGTTATTTTAAAAGGAATCTGGACGTCAGTTTCCCAACCAATATAACAAACTACTGTGCTACTGTTCCAATATGAAAAAGAAATAAAATTGGTTTGACTTAAATAATTTTTCCTTACAGGAACTTCTAGCAGAAATGTAACTCACTAAAAGTGTAAGGAACACCACTAGAGCTGGCATATGAAAACACAATTACAGGAGCAATCTTCTAGAAGTATGTGTTTTTAGGAAAACTTTGTCATTAAAACATGCTGTAAACCAAATATAATTTTGATGCTTAAAATTCTCAAATTTAATGGATTTGTCTGAAAAATTTAGGGCACTCAATATGATTTCAAACAGA
This sequence comes from Glaucomys volans, assembly GCA_020662805.1. Lineage (NCBI taxonomy): Eukaryota > Metazoa > Chordata > Mammalia > Rodentia > Sciuridae > Glaucomys > Glaucomys volans. Next base: position 608,141 of record JAJEJO010000154.1, on the reverse strand, counting down.
TTTATTAAAGAAAATTCCAGGACCCTTCTTTAATACCTTCCCTATTATACCTTTCCTAAGTAATCTATGAGTTACAGAAGGACTGTCAGCCTTCAATTTGATTTTATTAGTATTTGTTGCTTTAAATCAGAGCTTTCACATTATTTATACAAGGTTTTCTTAATTCAATATTCAAAATGATAGAACATATACACTGAACCACAAATAGGGACATAATTCATTGTAGTATGAAGCATGCCTTATAACACTTAAGTGGTTTATTAAACCTGTCTGCTCTTATATTGGACAAATTCTATGCTTGACAACAAGATGTGTGTATGACACATTAATCATGTTTAGGATTCCTCTAAGTTACATAAAACTATTTCATCGGGGAATTGCTAAGAGTTCTATCCTGAAGTTAAAATACTCCAAACATCCAAATATTTCTCTTAAATATGAGTTAGACCTGGGCTACCACATAGAATTATTTTAGTGGTCTCAATTCCATCCCTGGTGGACAGCAGTACATAGTAAGCAAAACCACCTCACATAATTTGGTGCTGTTTAGAACCAGCAGCCTCTGATCAAAAGGGGCTCGCAATGAGCCCAGGGAGACTGAATGACCTCTTATTAGAAGGAGCACAGTCTCTGAAGCAAGGCTGAGGTTGGAAACTACGGAGGACCAGACAGCAGCTCTTGGCTCTGACTTTGACTCAGGGAAGGTAGAGGCCTTACAGGGGCAGAGCTGCCCACTTACTTCAGAAATGGGGAACTGGTTAGTAAAGACGAATGAAATGAAAGAGCTTTTTGTGAGTGTAATGTAGGTGAAGTTTATCATTTGGGGAAATAGTAAATGTCAAACACCACTTCTATATAGATAACACAGGAACTAAAACTAGAGAAGAGGGAAATAAAAAACACTGTAGTTCTGAAAGAACTTCAACTCAGTTTAGTTAGAATATTGATCAACACATGACCTATTTATCATTTATACTCTGCTGACTCCCATTGAGATTTCCACAGAAAGGTTATTACATAATTATTTTCACTAACCTCTAACTAATGTCACATTTCTTAAATAATGCAATGCATGTAAGCAATATTAGCACATACACCACCTATAATGTTGACACTAATAGAAATCACAGATTTTTTATAACACAGCATAGTAATTACAAATATTTCAAAAATATTGTTTATATTCATCTCTATTTTGAAATTATGGTAGTTAGTAAACCTTCTGCTAGATCTTGTTATTTAATGCATTAATAAAGAAGAATATTTATTAAAATCTCACAAAATTGTTTTTAATATTTTGATAGTTACATCATTTCAGTAATCAATTTCCTTTGCAATACTATGTATTTTATTTTATTTTTTTAAAACATGCTTAAATGAGAATTAAAAACAATTGTTCTGAGAAAAGGACCAGAGGCTTCAACGAATTGCCAAATGAGCTTATTTTACTCTCTGCTAGAGGTGTGCTATTCAGCCATTGTAAAAAGGACAAAGTTGTTGGGACTGTGACTAGATATGACCATTTTTCAGATGGAACTAATTTGGGCTGTTTTCTGCAAAAATAATCACTTTGAATTTGCAGGTGATTTTGGTTGCTACTCAGCTGTTGCCCATTTGATGAGAGTTTTCCTTGAAATGAAGAATGAAAGTCAACCCTTACATTTCATCTTTTCTTGATCTCACAAGCAAAGTGAAAAACAAGGAGATGCGTCCAGGTCCCTGGGAGTCATTTCCATGTGCACATGCCCCAAGGCTCTTAGAGAGTCATTAGGATTTTATGACACCAAGTTATTGGCTTTATTTGTGGCAAAGGTACTGTGAAATAAGATAAGAATCAGTGGCTTTTAAATCTTGTCTCTCAGCCGTTAAAAATAAAAACTGATTCAATCATCAGCTAGTTAATATTTCCTTACATTTCACTAGTTCTGAAACATGCCAAAATATGCCTACTTGCAACAGCTGGAAAATTATACTGCAACTAAAATTGTACTTCTTGGCTTCCTATGAAATATTTTTGCTCAAAGCTCAGGAATATAACCAGTGATTTTTTTAAAAAAGAAAAATCAATGTCAATAATCCAAACAGAAATATCACCCGCTTTTGTTATAGAACAAAATACATTTTATAAGCTACTTTACTGTAAATGGACAGCATATTTCTTATTCTAATGTGTACATAAAAAAATAAAAGATTGCAGCAGGGTAATTTATAATGTAGCATATGTAAGTCTGAATCTATTTTTTTAATTTGGTATACTTAAAGACAGACTACTCTCTGTTTACCACATGGGTAGTCTTAAAATGAGTCAAACAGCATCACATGTGTTAATGGTCACCTTATGGCAGCATTTATTTTAAAGGAAGAGAATAGAGTTTGACTAATGTTGAGTGCAAACTGGTCTTAAACAGTGCTTATTTACCAACAATGTCCTTTAACCTGTTGTTGAGATAAACATACCATTGACTGCACGTCTGTACTCAGTGCAAAGGATTTCTGAGGCAGGTGGACTTTTTAGAATTCCAGCAACCGTCTCTCATCCCCTTCCAGTTGTTATGGAATACCTGCTGTGAGTTGTGGAAAATGCACTTCCTATTCTGCCTTTTAATGTAAACTTTATTTTGCCCCAACTTTGTTTACTTTATACATTGAAGCAAAGAAAGCCTAGTTGAATACTTCATTCTAACAGAAAGTACTTCATGTTGAAAGAAACATCCCAATGGTCCAGATGGAGTCCTCTTTATCTGGAATTACATATTAGAGGTTGGGCCAATTTTTCCTTTCCATATTATTAGAAACCTCTGACTACTAGAGTTTCTACCTCTATAACAATGTGATCCTTTTCTTTCCAATTGAAACCATTATCATAAGTGATCTCCGGAATTCAATGTCCCCTGTGCTCTGTTCATTGATTGATTCACCCATTTGTCCAATAAACGTTCAATACGTGTCAGTGGTGAATAGGTGCACTGATTGCAGCTCTACCTACTCAGATTCTCCCTCTTATTTTTGTTTGTTTGTTTTTCCAATACCAGTCATTAAATTCACTGAGTTACATCCCCACCCTCCCCCCACTTTTTTTTTTTTTTTTTTTTGAGTTGTCAAGGCTGGCCACAAACTTGGGATCCTCCTGCCTCAGCCTCCTGAGTCACTGGGATTACTCAGCTTCTTTTTATCTTCTGAGAGGACTTATCATGGCTGTAATGAAACCACCACTCATTTTGGGCTTGCAGCTACATAGTAAATCTGTTCATCTATGAGCCAAGCTCAGGTTTTCTTCTCTTTCTTCTTCACACTGCTCTGGAACAGACAAGAAACAGGTGCTACTGTGACTGAGGTGGAAAGTGAGGGTCTGGGCCACCTGCCCATACAGCCTATCCAGGCTGTACCATTTCTACCTTCAAGGTGACCCTTGCTGTAGCTGAGCCATTCTGACTTCTTGACTTGGTTGATCTGAGAGAATAGCCAGTATAGGGCTGTGGCCAATGTAGATCTGTAGATGCTGAGTTAATTGGTTTTTGTAGTTAAGTGTTTCATCTTTACCAGGGCACAGTAGCATGCCAGGGACTGATATATAATTCTCTGCTGCAGATGTCACATCTTATAATTTTCACACTGTGACCTGATACCCCCACCAGCTCTTTCCTGTTGTCCTTGGCAAGGTGTATGCCCTCTGGGCCCGTTCACTGAATATATTCCTATGGTAAGTCTTGACCTGACCTAAGATAGTCATTCTAACATGACTACTTCTCTCAGACTATTCTTTCATCATCTGCTGGGACATCTGCTAGGCATTTCCATCTCATTCAGTATTCCCCATCATTTTTTCTACACTTTTTAAAAGCTACATTTAGCAACAAATACGCCCTATTCCTGGGGTTCTTGCCAGAATGTTAAATCCTGTGTCCTGAAGTCATATTCTGGCCCCTTAATCAAATATCTTCAAAATGCAGCCTCGGGAATACTTCCCTAGCCAGTGCTGGTATGTGGTAGCTGGCTCATATCGAGTCTCCAGTATAAAATCATCTTCCTTCCTCCTCAGGTGCCTCTTATCTCCAGCTGGTTATGCTAGACTTCAACTCTAGTTATTGTCCCAAACAGCAGAAGAGGAGGTGGAGGCAACTTCTGAGGCAGATACCTGTTGCCTTTCAGAAGTCTTGCTGTGTCTTCCAGCTAGGAAGAAGCACCAGTTATTACTAGGGAAGAGTGAGGCACCTCTGCAATTTCTCAGAGGACAGGGGCTGGCAAGGTCAGCATTCTGAGGGCCATTCATCCAAATGGCCCTGCCTAATGTCCCTCTCTAATATTTTGGGGCCCAAATTTGCCTCATCAGGGCCTTGATTTTAGCATAACAGAACTGCCTTGACTGAGCAACCAGACATCACACATCTCACGCAGCTCCGACTATCAGATCCCATATCTGCCACTCAACTATGACAGCTATTCCATTGAAGGAGGTAAGCACTCCTCTGTATGCTACTAAAAGAGGCCCTCTGGCCCGCATACTTAGCCTTTAACCTTGTTAACGGCCCTCAGTCTCTTGTTATTCTTTCTCAGATTGTCAGAACAACTTGACAGTAACGGTCAACTCCACTGCCCATGTAGGATTGCTCTGCAGTACTGGGGACTGAACCATACCAAATGCTAGGCAAGTGCTCTACCATTGAGCTACATCTCTAGCACACCCCCTTTAAAATTTTTTTCTGAAGTCTGGTACAGTGGTGCACACCTGTAATCCCAGCAGCTCAGGAGGCTGAGGCAGGAGAATCACAAGTTCAAAGCCAGCCTCAGTAATTTAGCAAGACACTTTAGCAACTCAGTGAGACCTTGTTCTAAATAAAATATTTAAAAGGCCTGGGGATGTGGCTTAGTGGTTAAGTACCCCTGGGTTCAATCCTCAGTATCTAAAATAAAATATAATATAATATAACATAATATAATATAATATAATATAATATAATATTTTTTGAAAAAGAGTCTCTCCAAGTTGCCTGCCTGGCCTCAAACTGCAATCCTTGCCTGGTCTCCTGAGTGGGCAGGATTGCAGGTTAGTAGCTGGGATACAGGCTATGCCAACATGCACAGCTCTCTCCTTACTTTATGTCAAATGCCTGAAGTATTGTAACTTCAACAGTTCCCCCATTCACCAGAACATTTTCTTAGGTCTCCACCTGTGAAATCTTCAGTAATTGGGCCGCCACCAATTTTCTGTGTCCATCTACTAGTCAGGTTGGTATTCTTCTGCCTGTCAGGCAGTGACTGAGCATTCTTATTCCTCATTTTACTGCTTTGAGAAGCAGGCACAAAGAATTATCCATGTAAAACCTGTCTGCCTGTGAAGGATAAAGGTGTGGGAGCTAGAGGATGCATTGAGAGCTCAGGTTCCTGTGAAGTAGACAGGGAAAAAAGGACAGTTGGGTAGGAAAAGCCTCATCAGCAAAGTTCTAAGAAAGGCTCAACCATGCTGATTCAGATCCTCAAGGTTTAACAAGTAACCTGTTAAAGAAGTTGTACCCGGCCGGCCGTGGTGGCACACGCCTGTAATCCCAGCACTTGGGAGGCTGAGGCAAGAGGATCACGAGTTCAAAGCCAGCCTCAGTAACTTAGTGAGGCCCTAAGCAACTCAGTGAGACTCTGTCTCTAAATAAAATACAAAATAGGGCTGGGGATGTGGCTCAGTGGCCAAGAGCCCCTGGGTTCAAGAAAAAAAGAAGTTCCCTTAGTATAGCAGTGTGCTCGTTCACTGGCTGGGAGCACTCCCCGGGAAGTGTTGGTACTAATGTGGGGGTGGAGCCACAGCACAGCAACATGCATGCCATGAGCAGATAATGCTCCCCAGAGTGAGAGTTCTGCTGGATGCATTTTCCTGGCTGCTACATCATGGAATTGTGTTCCCTTCCTTTAGAGCACATGCCACTTTCTTTCTACTACATTATATGCTTCCAGAAAGCTCACTCTTGCTTTGCTCACCACTTTATTTCCAACTCCTAGCACACTGCCTGAGACAAACTGACTCGCAAATATTTTTTCACGAACGTGGAAGTGACATGCTACTCCCAACTATCCCTTCATCACTCCGTACAATAAACAAGGAAAAATATGCTCTCTTACCCTAAGCAGAAGGTACTGCCATCAACATCACGGTGTGTTGGGCCTTGACACTGGGAAGAGGGTGCACCCACCCACAGCCACCTTCAAGCCAACCATGAAGACGGGGCTTTGTCTCCAGTCTGATGTGCCTTCACAGGTTTCCCCTTGAGCATCACCCGCTTCTTCATTTTTATAGACTTCTCACTCCCATTCCTAGTCAGAATCTGCTGTAAAGAAAGGATCTGAAGTTAATCATTCTAAGCAGTAAATGACTTGCTGCTAAGCAGAAATGAAACACTGAGGCCAATGAAATGAAACCTGTACAACAGAATTTTCTGATGTGGTAGCAATACCGGGGTAGCAACAGACATGTACTCAGAGAGCAAAACCCTGCTATTAGCCCCTACAACTGCCTTTTTACCTGTGGTGAGGCCCTGCATTCCCATGGTAGGCTCTTAACTCAGCAGTCTAATCACATTTTCTGGTCTAAGACACAAACTTTCAAAATAGGAAAGGGATCCTGTGGAATACATACATTTGCAAAGAGCAGAAATCCACATTTTTGAAATATTTATGGAAATGAAGCAAGACCAAGTGCTATAGGATATCATTCTGAATCTGCTGAACAAGCTCAATTTTAAACAAGTTCCTTGCCTACACTGCTATATTCTCTAACCAGTGCCCAGCAACAAGAAACCCATAATGCCTTTAATCTACTGCAGTGTTTACAATGGAAATACATGTCAAGACAAATATTACTATTCATACCTCTATTAGTGCATGTAATACATTGTGTTGTAATTATTTGTTTATGGCTCTGCTTCTTTCAAAGGCAGGGATCCAAAGGGCTGGACTCTGACTTACTCATATTTCCGCCCCCACGGTCTAGGTGAGTGCCCCTCATAGAAGAGTTGCTTAGCAAATATTTGTTGAATGATTGAATCAAAGATTATTATAGAGACATATATCTCAGACCAGGTCCTCACAGCCCAAAATAGTTATTCTGTGTATCAGAACTGGGTAGAGTTAATTCAGATTCCTCCTTGACCCTGCCAAGCTATATAATTCACTACATCTCTCCCCCTTCGTTTTCAACTTGGTAAGATTGGCTTTGGTGTTAGATAATACATATGTAATTAAAAACTCTAATTACCGGTTACACTCATCTGCTTATTATGATACTAGTCTTTTATTAAAACTAGATTTCACTTCTCCATGCTCTTGGCTATAAAATAGAGCTCTTTTACTTTCTACCAATTCTATTGGCACTCCTTTTTAATTCAAATACTGCTCTGGGATCAACAATGCAATAAGACATAATTATGTTTTAAGATCCATGAATTGGTTGTGAAAAGGCAGGTATTTTCTCTCTAGGTAGTTTGCTCCAGGAAATACACTGAGAAGTATATTTTTATCTTGATGTATGGGGATTTACATAGGAACATACCCCTTAGAGTTGGAAGTAGTATTTTGTAGAAATGCTGGAACAAATACCACCCATCACCACTTTATTATGTTCACAATGTACTCCATTATCATCAGTATGTGAGTATAAATCCTCATAAGAAACCTCCCAGTATTAAAAACCATAATTATAACATGTATTTATTCCAAACATATGTACCACTGTTTCAAACTACCCACCAGCTGAATATATTTTGCAGCTTTCAAAATTTGACTGGTGCGAAGATGGCTTTTATAAATGTGATTTATGACAATTTAGGTGCCGAAAACCATCGTAATTACAAGTACTGTAAATGTTTTCTCTCTGCTTAAGTAGCCTCGCTGAGGAGGACAGCCTTCATTTCCTGTGGGCTGGGTCTTTTGGCTCCAGGCTTCTCTACAGCCAACAGGCTGCTCTGTTCCCAGCTCCGTTTCACCAGTAAAAGATTAACAAAAACTTTTCAGCGCTCGGTTTTCTTTTCCCTCTGGAGCTATCCATTTTCCCATCTCCAAAGAGGGCAGCCTCTCCTAACATATGTTGGAAATTGTTGTTCAACTTCACAGAGTATACAAACATAAGACTTTTCTCCATTCTCTGTGCCAGAGCAGACGTTTCAATGGAATATTTCATTATAATGCAGAGCCCATGTGCCAGAAAAGAGGCTTTTCAAATGAAATTCATGATTTTCTTTTTTTACCATGTGGTATCTGGGGTTTCTATAAAGCACAAGAGACTTGACTTTTGGTATAAAAAGTTTAAACTTTTAACCTACCTGGATTTAAACAGGATAATAAATTGTCAAGTAATGACTCTTTGCCAAATGTTAATAATCTTCATGAAAAGTAAAACCAGAGTGTCACGGAAAGGCTCTGATGTTCTGCACCCTCCTAGCACCTTCCATTTCATTATTTTAAAGTCTCTCTCTCTCTCTCTCTCTCTCTCTCTCTCTCTTTCTCTCTCAGCACACCCACCAGGAGTCAAGCCACCAGAAAGTGGTAACTCACCCAAGGTTACAAAGGAGTTGGTGGCAAGACCCATGAGAGAGCTTGGGTTCCTAATCCCAGTGCAATGCTGTAGTTTAAAAAGTACCCCAAACACCACTGTCAGCAGCACTTTCCTTATTACTCTTTGTTTTCAGTAGTTAGAAACTTGGTAGTTTTTTTAAAAATGGCTTTGGGACAAAGTTTAGCCAACAAAATCTCTAGCTTACAGTCAATTATTTCCAAAAGACAATTTAAAAATCTGTAGTTCAGCTACTTTGGGGGTACAGACATGCCAAAATCCAAAGTTCACTGTCTTCTTTTAAGGGAAGTCTAATTTTAAGGGAAGTTAACTTGTGGGATTTATTAATGTTGTGTGTTAATTACTGAGTTTGGGTTTTATACCAAACCAACACAAAAGGAGAAGTTGAATTTTTAAAATATATATACTAATTGCTATAAAATAATAACAAGCTTGATTTATCTCAGCTTTACTCCTAAATTATGGTAGAAGTGAATTAAAAAAATTTACATACAGGCTTTGCATGAAAACTCACCATATAGGTGATATTTACAGAAGAACATGACTTGGAAGGTGCCCGAGCACAGGCTTTCCTTTTCAACCAGCTTTCACAGCTCCACATGCCAGCTCAGCCGGCTCTGGATCAGATGGCGGCCACCAGTTAGGCACATGTGTTTCTTACAGTCGGACTGTCCTGACATCCCATTGCACTGTAGTAATGCACGCTACTGGTATTTCCTTGCATTTGTTTAGCTGTCAAAGGGATCATTCCTTCAAAATCAATAGAGGGACAGGAACAACACAGAAAATAACAGCCACTGAAACCAGAGCAGCCACAACATGTTGTCAGATGGAAAATGAAAACAGAACACAGTCTAATCATAGTCTGCAATTTGCAATTCCTTGAAGGAGTATTTCTTGCAATAAGTGATTCATAGATGATGCAAATCACAACCCTCTGGCTTTTGCTGCTGCCTTTGTGAAAATTCAGATGTGACAAGCTTGCTGGGTTGAACTCAAATATAAAATCCATAGGATTTCACTCCTCTTTTTTGCCTTTACTTTTCTAAATTCTCAAAAATTTTGATAGTATACACAGATTACTTTCATTACAGAATTACCACTATTTAAAAATGAAAAATTAGAGTGATGTTAAGATGAATATTATTTGTCAAGTAAAAATAAGTTCAGTATGGAGAAGACTGCTGGACTAAGAATGTTTCAAGCCAACAAATTTATACTTCTTTAATACATTCACTCTGCAGAGAACAAATGTTAACCATAATTTTTCAGTTCAGTAAGCCACAGTGAACATTGATAGGGGCTTACTTTCTTGTAGAACATAAACCCCAAAGACTATTCCAGTTCATACATCAGAATTAAGCCATTTCACATTATTTCCTCTTGTATTATGCACTTGAATCCCAGTTCCTCTACTGATTTGTAACACAGATTTGAAACGTTCTAAATTTTTTTTAAATTACATTTTTTTCCATACAAACTGGAGATAATAATTCTCAGAGGCTAACCACAAGTTTCACATTTTCCAAAGAATTTCATACTCTCTAAGAAGAAAGGGGTGTCTGGCTTAAAGATAAAGTACAAATAAACTTAACAGGTTTCAAATAAGTGATTATAAGTATAAAAGTGAATGTGTGTGTGTGTGTGTTTCACTTAAAGACTCTTTCTTCCAAAATTTGTGGAGGTGCAGGAACAAAAACAAAAATAACAACCACTGAATCAATAATGGTCACAAGCAAGGTGTCATATAGATACATACTACTTGTCCTGAAACATTATTTCAACTTACTGTTTAGAATGAAAATGATCAAAGTAAGGCTACCATTATCGAGTGGCAGAAGTATCCAGGAGAAACACTAAAGAGATCAGGGCGGTCTCCGTTTTTCTCCCATCTCAGCCTTATCCTCTACATCAGATTTATTCCTTTCCATTAGCTGAATCTTCCCACTGCACCAGGGCTCTGCACACCCCTTCTCTTCATCTTTTCAGTCCTCATCCTTCCCACCTAACCTACCAGGATCACCACAACACAAGTTATGGGCAACATGTACATTTTTTGCTGACAGAAGCTACTCCCTGACTCCTCCACTCCACAAAATTTGTGTGTTTCTTATTCCGAGTCCCTGGAATTCCCCTTGTCAACAGCTATTTTATGTCTGTCTAGACATACCCACATTTTTTCTCTACAAAATAATATTAAAATAGTATTGCAGCATTAAATAGTAATAGGTGCATAATTTGGGGAAATTAGATTAAATAATGAACCTTATATACATCTAGTCTCAACCATGTCGTGCTGCATGGCTTATTTGTGGACCTCAATCACTTGGGCAGAAGGGGCATGACAGACCCAAGGTAGACACCAGACACAAACTCAGCTAAATTTTCTTCCCAGAAAAGGTGGAACTAAAAGCAGGATAAAACCACTTAGGTTCTTTGCATGTGGCTGGACTATACCATGGTACTTGGGAGCGTACAAGGCCATTCTCTAAAATATGGAGTGTGAAGTAGAGAAGGCTAGTAGTGAAGAGTGAAACAGAAGCTCAGAAAGAAGCAGGGATGAGAGAAGGAAGTTCTGATGGACTTTCCAGGTCTTAGTTCCAAAATCTTCCAAAGTCCTAAATGCATTTCTGTTCATGATTTCTGTGAGCTACCTCTTTATTTCTAAATATCCCTCCTCACTTTCCTAAACCAGCTCATGATAAGTTATGGAGTTTTATTTTGTTTTTTGTTTTTGTTTTTTTTTTTTTCAAATAGCCCTCCTAAACTGAGAGAGTAGGATTCATTCTATAACCTCATGACTAACACCTGATTATTGACCTAACCATCCTGCTCACCAAACTTCATAAATTGGACCAATGCTAGAAATACAAAAATAGTTGTAAATCTACACATTTCCTGATGGCTGTCAGACATCAGCTTGGGAGACAGCTGTAATCTGAGTGCATTTCATAGAAAAGGCCAACATGACTAAGTAAGCAGTTCCTTTTGATGTGCTCTTCTTGTGAAAGAAAGTAGAGCCTCAATAAATTTCTGTTGAGTACAGGACTAAACAAATAGATTATCCAACTGTGTCAGGATTATTAGATAAAGTTGAGCAAAATAAACATTTGTTACGGGAAAATGTTGAGGATTACTTTGGTTGAAAGTAGTAGAGGTTAAAGTAATTTGAGACTGATGAAAAAATGGACTAGTTTGATGAGGTTGAAGGAATGAAATTTCCTATAAATGAGCATTTATGTAAAAAAAAAAAGTATTTTTTACAAGAAAATTTATTTTTTATTCTTTCATTATATTATCTTATTTTATCAGCATAATTAATATTTATAAATATTCTAGTAATACTACTAATATTATTTCAGACAGTGTTTGTAATGGGTCATACCTATAGTTTGGTATTAATATTAAAGAAAAGCAGTACTGCTTAATAAAAATTTACTTTCAGCCCAGCATGGTGGTGCACACCTATAATCCCAGCAGCTTGGGAGACTGAGGCAAGTGAATCATGAGTTCAAAGTCAACCTCAACAACTTACCAAAGCTGTAAGCAACTCATAGAGACCCTGTCTCTAAATGCAATGTTTTTTAAAAAAAAAAGGGCTGGGGATGTGGCTCAGTGGTTGAGTGCCCCGGTTCAATCCCTGGTACCAAAAAATTTACCTTCATGTCACCTTTCCTCCTTACTACCTTACTATTAGGTGAGGTATGTCCACAAAAATTGTAAGTCAACACATTTTTAAATCATATATAAAAATATGTGTTTGTGTGTGTGTATGCGTATAAATTACTTCCATAAAATAGTAATTTCAAAATAGTATTGCAGAATTAAATAGTAATAGGATCATGATTTGGGGAAATTAGATTACATAATGAACCTCATATACATCTAGTCTCAAACTGTAATTTGACTCTGAGGAATAACTAATAGTTTCAGCTCAGCCAAAGTTCAAGCTCAGTTTCTGTATTAGTCTAATTCCTATGGCTATAACAAAATGCCTAAAGCTGAGTACTTCATAAAGAAAGAAGTTTTATTTAGCTCACATTTTAATAACTGAAAGTCCAAGATCAGGTGGCCCTGTTGATTCATCCCCTGTTGAAGGCCTACTTGACCACATCAGAACATGGCAGATAGCACTGCGAGATGAGCACGTGCAAAAAGAAGGGATTTAGGGGCTAGTTTTGCTCTTTCATAACAACTTCTCTTGAGAAAATGCCATCTGGGAAAACAAACATTAATCCATTCAAAGTGCAATGCCCCCAACAACGTAACCACTTTTCACTGGGCCCCCAATTCTTAAGGGTTTCACTACATCTTAAATGCCACTTTGGGGAATTAGCTTCCAATACATGAACCTTTAGAAGACAAACCACATTTAAACCATAGCAGTATCCCTAATTTCCAGTCTATCACATGCTTCATCTTTGCGATTTCCTCTATGGTAAAGTTTAAACCTGTTTTCTAAAGGTTTTCAAAGCTAACCTATCAGTTCTCTAAACAGCTGACTGGTTAAAATAAAGTGAGCATGACTGACAGGGTCACATGCCTGCGGTCTAGCAACTTTAGAGGCTAAGACAGATCCCTTGAGTTCAGGAGTTCAAGGCCAACTTGGGCAACATAACAAGACCCTATCTCAAAAAAAAAAAAAAAAAAAAAAACAGCAAGCATGATTCAGATACCCCTCATGCAGTAATTCAGAAAGTTGTCATATGATTTTTAACTACTTACAGCCATGATTATGGAAGTCTTTTTAAGTGTCAGAAAAAATGATTTTTATACAAATAGTGGATGCACAGATAAATCAATAGGCAGCTCCATAACAGTAGGCAATAGTGCATTACTCTGTGTGTGTGTGTGTGTGTGTGTGTGTGAGAGAGAGAGAGAGAGAGAGAGACAGAGAGACAGAGAGACAGAGAGACAGGATCAGGCAATGGAAATTACCTAGCTCTCTGTTTCCTCATTCATTGATTAAAATGGTTATTGAATGCCAGCTGGGGTTGGCACTGAGCTAAGCACTATGAATAAACTGAGATTCCTGGACTTAGTCCTGTCCTCAACAAACTTGAGGACTAAGTAGAGAAGACCTATGATAGAGAGAGGAAAACACTGACTGAATATAAAAATAAATTTGAGAAAATTATTTTGATGCTTATGAACAAGATGCCAAGACTGAGAACAAAATAGAGATGAAGTGAAACTCTTATCAAAAGAAATTTACAAATGGGGTAGGAGCTAAGAATGCCAGATAGAGGATCCCATGAGAGCAACTGGCCTAACAAAGTCTTCCTCTGAAACATGCTGTTTAAACTCCATTCGGAAGGGTGAATAGGAGATGGAGGAAGGAATGGGATGGGTCATATTGGTCCTAAGCTAAAAAGGAAGCAGGTACACACAACCACTAGAAAAGGGCCAAAAGTCAGAAACAAGGAGAGCCGAGAGGAGCCACGTGGAGAGGCAAGAAGCCAAGGTGAGGGCAGCTCATGTGGGACCTTCCAGAAGGGGAGATCGTGTGCCCGTCAGGGTTACTAGCACGGGCTCTGTATCCCTTCTGTACTGCACCACAAATGACCTCAAACTTAGTGTCTTAAAACAATACCCATTTTCCAGCTCACCTTCTGTAGGTGGGAAGTCCAACAGGACTCAGCTAGGTTCTTCTGCTCAGGATCTCAGAAGACCAAATCAAAATGTCAGCTGGAAGTTCTGGAGAAGAGTTTCCTTCCAAGTTCAACTTCACTGGGGTTGTTGCAGGATCTGCCTCCTTGGGCCATAGGTCCCAGGTTCCTGTTTGCTTGCTGTCTGTCCACTGGATGTCACCATCAGCTCCTCCAAGTCACCCACATTCCTTTGCTTGGCTCTCTACAACTTTACCCTGCAACAGTGCATAAGTCCTACTCAAATCTGAATCTCCGTGACATCTACCAACAGCCAGAGATACTCTCTGCCTTTAAGAGGGCTGTGTGATTAGATCATCTCCTGCTTAAGGTTAACTGATTAGAAACTTTAATTACATCTGCAAAATTCTTTTTGCCATGTAATATATAATAATGGTGGGAGTAACACCAGGGAGCAAAGGCCACAGGGGCCATCAAAAATTCTGTCTACCACAGGATTCTAGAGAAAGGCTAAAGATTTCAAAGTCTGACACTACTGTTAACCATCTCTGGAAACTGGGCATGTCAAACAGATGTCTTCACCAGGAAAATGGTGGTGTTTGCTGCATTTAAATGAAGTAATGTTTATAGAATGCCTAATAGAGCACCTGATTAGTTCAGAGCTTAGTAAACATTAACTATTATTTTGAAAAGAAATTTGGACTCTGTTAGGTGAACAAAAAGGGGAGGGGTACGTTAGCTTTTGTATTAAATTAAGAGATGGAGTAAGGCTTTTTTTTTTTTAATAAGTAAGATTTTTGGAGGAATAATAAACAGGCTATGAATAACTATATCTCAATAAACTATCACAAATCCGTCCCCCAAATTAGTTTTTAAATGCTGTGTTTTTACCGTTTAGTAAATTTTAAACATAAATGTGATGCAGTTTTCAAGCTAAGCATATAAAGTTTTTCCAGCATGACATATGCAGTCCGTGTGTGGAAGGAGAGGCAGAGTGCAAATGGTCAAAGGTGCTGTATGGGTTGGAGTCTCCCCCTAATGCCCACTGCTTAGGCAGCCTTAGGCAAGTTGCTTAACTTCTCAATGCCTTAATTTCCTCATCACAAAAATGAAAACAAAAAAAAATGAAAACAATACTGGACGCACCCTATGGAATTAATATGAAGATTTCAAAAACTGGTAAAAAAAAATGGTAAAGTGATAAACTGTAAAGTGCTTAAACAGGTATCTCGCTTGTAGTTTGCATTCAATCCATGTCAGCAGTTTTATATATAAGATGAAACACATCCAAATGCAGGTATTAATGTAGCCACTCCCCCCTATGTACAGTTTCTACAGACATGGTCATAATCTTCTAATAGTTCTGAGTTTGCTAGCTTCTTACGTGGGGCTGATACCATCTTGCCTATATACACTCTGAAATTTCTGCAGTGAACTCAGTTTAGCAAACATCTTTCCATCTGGGTGATGGAAATATTTACAAACTGAACTTGGAAACTGATGCTAATTAATGTTTGAGAAAGTTAAAGAAGGTAGACTTTGGTTATGATCATTTATTATGTCATTTGTTTCTTCCTGAAAACTTAAAAAAAAACAAAAAAAAACACAAACTTTGCTTTGCCTAGACTGCCTATTCTGCAACCCCTTAATAGCAGTTTTCCCCATATAGGGCACTGTAGAACCCACAAATTCATTTATCTACTTCCCACTGGATCTGCAAGAAGTGAGCACAGATCCTTACCTAGTGTGATGGAGGAAGAAACCAAGGCTCAGTAGGGATGAGTGGCTTGGGTCATGATTAATCCCTCTCAAGCGGGGATGGAGGTGGATGATTAATTCTAGAGAAGAGGGAAGGAATGGGAAAGTAGAAAAGACCCAGAAATAAAGGAGCATAGTCAGCTGCAGCTGCTCCCATCCTGAATCTGAACTGCAGCTCTGAAGCACACTCAGGTTTGAAATCTGGGGAGAATCAGTTCAGAAGATCCTGACCAGAGTTAGTGCCACAAAGCACAAAGACAGAGGCTGGGAAAATATCTGAGCTGAGGGAGGGAGGAAAATTCAGTCCAAATGGAGCAGAGAAGATCTGTACTCTAGGGAGAAGAGACTGAGAAGAACTGGAACCAGTATCTTCTCTCCCCAGCACAGGAAGGCTGAGAGAAGAACCCAGAAGACCCAGCAATCTCCAGATTTGTTATAGACTATTGAGCAGAGCTGCTCACTAATGCAGAAAAGGACACTGTTTGGCAAACTGATTGACACAACTACAGAGAAAAATGCATTCTAGTTTCTTCAGTTAGTCAAACTGACCCCTTCATTTGTGGGGAAGGATCACTAGTTACTTGAGGAAATCAACAGCATGAAAAAGAACCAAACAAAACAACTAACCCCATGGGGGAAAAAAGAGTCACAGAAAATGAAGAATTGCTGAAATGAGTGCCTTCCTCCATCTGTGTAAGAGCAACCTACTATTCAAAAAGAGAGCTAGCCCAACTCAGTGACATATGCCTGTAATCCTGGCAACTCAGGAGGCTGAGGAAGGAGGATCTCAAGTTCAAGGCCAGCCTCGGCAACTTAACTGTCTCAAAAGGAATAGTAAAAAGGGTGGGAGATGTAGCTCAGTGGTAGAGCTCCCCTGTACTGAAAAAAGAAAAGAGAGAGGATCATCATGTAACAGAATAGGCATACTTGAATTCTAAATTAATTATTTTACAAATAAAGTATAGGACAATCCAGAACACAGAGTGAAGAGAAAAAAAAAAGGGGGAGACACCATGAAAAGACATTACAATAGAGCTAGAAATTCTATATCCATCTAAGAGATGCCCCTAAAAAAGTGAAATAAGAAAACAGGAGGGAAGAAACAACCTAAAACAATATTAAAAAGTCTTTTCACTGAAGAAAGGATGGAGAACTTTGGCATCTGGGGCAGGCCTGGCTCCAACCTGGATGCATCGTCTTCATCAAAAGAAACTCCTAGACACAAACCACTGGCTTTCTGCACTGCAAGTGCAAAGAGAAAACCAGGAAAGCTTCCTCCCTGACAATGAACACCATGCCCATGAAGAGAGGTGGTTAAACAAAAGCACCATCAACAACAAAACCCGCCTCCGTCCCTCCTAATGCTTTTCCTAAGTGAAAAACTAAAGAGAATTTTAAGGAACTAAGATGTTTTCTTTTGAAACAATGTTTTCTGAAGTTCCGCAATTCCATTTCTGTTTTCCTATTAAATTCAAATAAATTTAAAATTATTTTTCAAGTTGATGATAGATTGATAAATTAATAGTTTGAGAAGCCATCATTAGAGAACAGAGCAGAAGAAAAGGGAAGGGAAGGAGAAATGTAGAGAAATCTGCTTCTGGTGTGATTTGAGGACAGCTTGTGAGTTCTCTGGGAGTCCCCCAGGAATATCTCTTCAGAGAGTGAAACTCACTAATCGTTATAAATTCCGTTATGCTAAACAGTGCCAATTCCCAGTGTTTGCCTTTTGAAATATAAATATTGTACTGTGCTCCTGGCAGGATTAACACATTAAATCCCTCACACCTTGGTTGAATGATTGTCCTCAGGAAAAGAAAACTGTCCTCAAACTCCACTGAACATCATAATCACCATGGGAACTTTAAAAAAAATCACACACACACACACACACACACACACACACACAAATTCACATGGTCCCAAACATACAGAAGATGAGCATTAGATTCAGAGAGTTTTGAGGAAAGTTACTCTTTTGCCACTAATTGTGTTAACTAGTTTTTTGAACCTTACTTGACTTTCTTATGAAAATAGAGAAATGGTACCAACCTTGCAGAAATTTGGAGGATTAAAGGAGATAAGAGATGGGCAATGTCTGGTACTTAATAGCTGTTCAACTAATAATAATGAAGTTCCTACTAATTTTATCTGGAACCAAGTCTGAAGGCTTTAAAAGTACCTACTATTTGTAATGTCTTCTACATAACAAAAATCCGAAATATTCAGCCAAGATTTTCAAAATACTCCATCAGCCTTCTTGCTAACCACTCCTTCAATAACATTAACTGCTAATCCTTACTCTTCTAGAAGTTGTAGCTGCTTGAAGTGGCAAGCCTCTTTGTTCTAAGGTGTCATGGTTACAGAAGGACTCAACCCCAGGCTCTCAAGGCCTGCTCCTTTTGAAGTTCATCCAGGGGAAAAAAAAACCACACCCAAGGAAGAGTGCTCCAACTTAGTCATGCCCTGGGGATAAACCAGCCAAAGCTGGGGCAAGGCACAATGAGAACAAGAAATTCAGCAGCCAGTTGAACAAAACACATTAAAAGGCCACCTATCCCCACTCCATCTTTCAAACCTGGCCATCTAAGGTTTTGTTTGTTTTTGCTCTGTTTTTTGTCTTCTAGACAAGATCATGGCCAGATCATAGGTGCTGAATAAAATATTTAGGAAGAGGGCTATTCAATATAAGATATTCCAAAAAGTGAATTCAAGTTATAATTGTATTTTCTACATTAGTTCTTTGTCTTTCTGATTTTCCATTTATCTTCATGGGAGTTTAACTGTTCTCCAGAATGAATGTTTGATTTTTTTAGTATCCAAATATTGTTCTTTTAAATAGCACTAATCTATACAGGGTTTCTTCTATTACTTCTTGTGTCATATGTGAGCTACTAGCAGGTTTTTAATAGATTTATCTACATTATTAAGATGACAGCTTATTTTCTTCTGAGAAGTATCTTTTAAAATCTTCCTAAAGACATATGGTAATCAAGAGAGAAATAGGTGAAAATCATGCTCCTTTTTTGTGCATTTTCCTCTTTAAATTCCATAAATACAACTGTGACTCAAAATAATTTACTGGGTTTTGTTTGTTTGCTTATTTTTTTAGTATTTTGTAAATGCTTTCCATAATCACAGTGCTTATATAACCTTAGTTATGTGAAAAAATGATGCTCTTCACAGAAGAGATGTTTCAGTTGAGTGTAGGAGAAGCCAGATCATCAAGGGGACAGGAGGAGAAGAGTACACCTGAGGAAGGAAATCCGTGTTTGCAGAGACCATGAAACCACCCGTCATGCTTGGGGAGCTGCCAGGAGTGAAAAGCAGGGTGGGGGTGACACTTGTGGGTGGCAGGGCCATATGATAGGGAAAGGGTCTTTGCCACTGAAATGCGGGAAAGTGATAAGAGGGAGCTAATATTGGAGTCCAGACAGATAACACATGGAGGTAAATGGAAGAACAGGAGGGGTGAAAAAGACCAAAGTCAAAATTGTAGTGTTTGTTCTTATTTGTTTTAATCTCTGATATCTTATCTTTATTGACGATAGGCATTATTATTACTTTTGGAATGTTCTATAAAATCTTGCTGATTGACTTTTGTATTTGTTCTTTCCTTAATTCTCCATGTTATAGCCTTAAACCTTGTAGTTATGTGCACTATGTTCAACAAACAGAACTTTCAACCCAAGTGACATCAATTGACCTCAGTGGCCAAGTCCTTCGTTTCAAAAGTGCTTGGTTTTGCTCCTGTATCTATAACCAGTCATTATTTCTTCATTTTCACTTTATTTTTTTACAGTAAAACACACATAATTTGAAATTTACCACTTTAACCATTTTTAAATTTTCAGTTCAGTAGTGTTAAGTATATTCCTACTATTGTATAACCCATCTCCAGGACTCTTTTCATCTTGAAAATGACAACCCATTCCCTGTCTCCCTCCCCTTTAGCTGTTGGCATCCAACATTCTGCTTTCTGTCTCTATGAATTTGACTGTACTAGGTACCTCATATAAGTGAAATAGTATTTGTCTTCTTATGACTGGTTTATCAAGATTGATCCACGTTTTAGCATGTATCAAATATCTTTCCTTTTTAAGGTTGAAGACTATTCCATTGTGTATAAACATGCCACATTTTGTTTATTCATTCATTCTTCAATGGATACATGGTTCGCTTCCACCTTTTGGCTATTGCTAACCGTGCTGCTATGAACACAAATACACAAATATCTCTGAGTCTCTGTTTTCAGTTCCTTGGGGCATATACCCAGAAGTGCTGGGTCTTTCTCTTTTTAATTTTTCAAGGAACTATCTCTGCTCTGATATTCTGCTGTTGGACACACAAGATGGTATAACCACTTTGGAAAACTGTGGCAGTTTCCTAAAAAGTTAACATATACCCATGATGTGATTCAGCCATTCTACTTCCAAGTATTTACCCAAGAGGTGTGAAAACATATGTTGCTATGAATGTTCAGAACAGCTTTATTCGTAAATCAAAAACTGGGAAAAAAAATAAATATTTTCAATAATTGTTATTCAGCTTCATAAAGGAATAAAATATTGATATATGATACAACGTGAATTAATCACAAAATAATTATGCTGAGTGAAAGAAACCATACTTTTTTAAAATACATGATTCTCTTTATATAAAATACTTGTAAGAGTGATCTAATTGTACAGTGATAGAAAGCATATCAACGAATGATGCAGAGGCACAGGAAAGGGGAAGAAGGGATTCTAATGAGGCACGGAAAATTTCTGGCATGTTAAACATGTGGCAGTGCTGTCACAGGTGTCTATATAACATGTATCAAAACTTGAATTTTAGGCTGGGGTCATAGATCAGTGGTAGAGCACTTGCCTAGCACGTGTGAGGCACTGGGTTCTATCCTCAGCACCACACAAAAATAAATGAATAAAAATTAAAGATATTGTGTCCATCTATAACTAAAAATTTTTTTAAAAAGCAAAAACTTAAATTTTACACTTTAAGTGTGTGCAATCTACTTGCATGTCCATTGTATCTCAATAAAGCTGCTAAAAATCGTAGCCTCGATAAATAAAAAAATATAAAATAGGCATTAAAATGTACTATAAATGTACATTATTGAGTTGAAACATTTGGTCAAGTAGTATAAATCTGAATGTCATTGAAAGTCGTCCTGTTTGTGAAAAATCATAACATTAACAATCCCCTTTTACTGGCGTTGAAATGGAGATAGGCTGTGAAGCAGAAATGATATCCAAGTCACTGTCTCCTCAGAAGGACTAGGAGTAATTACATAACTTGCCCAAGGTCAACCTCTAATTGGAAAGAAAGAGGATTTGAAGCCAGACCCAATTACACTACATACCCAGCTGGCCCTTCCAGATTCACTTTCCATCCTCTCCAGGCTGCCCATGCCTCAAAAGGCTGACCTATGAGGACCAAAACAATGAAGGGGGCTGACCACTGGCTTCTGATGGGGTTTGGCCAATGAGGAGCACAAGTAGGATGTGAGGAGGAGGGAGTGGAGGAGGCCAGGATGCTTCTTCTCACTACTTCCTCCTTGGAGTCCCTCTTGAAGGTCGCATCCAGTGGTCTCTGCCCAGAGCCATCTCCCTGCAGGCTCCCATAGCACTCCCTTCCACACTGTTCAGGCCAGAAGTGCTCACTCAGGTGTTAATAGTCCTGGGATGCTCTACTATCTCTTGTGATTTTCTTATCATCTTCAGACAACTTTGTAAACAGCCCTTTTATTCAGCTTCCTCGAGTTGGCTAAATTGAGTATGCCAACTGTTTCCTGTCAGGTCCCCAACCTGTACCATTACAACAAAGGCTCACCTTTTCCACTGCAGTTTGATGAGGACGCATTGTTTTTTGACCAAAATGGGTAATACCAGCTATGGTGTCAGAATGAAAAAATAAAGAAAAAAGCAGAAAGCTGGTGGGAGGAAAGGGGGGCTTGGTGGAGTTATCCTGAAGGTTCATTTGCAGAGGAAGCAGTGTTTTCCCTTGGAATAATTGCTTATTTGATGGATTCTTAGTGGGCGCTTAGTGTCATGACTAACTAAGATTCTCTGACTGCAAACTAGTCCACCAATGAACCCCATTTGGTCCCACATCTGATTTTCAATGGCTATAAGCAAGGCCTTAGCATCAGCATTACAGCATTATTATGCCATCTACAAAGGAAATACACGCTTCCATCTAGCTACTCATTTACCCTTGAACCTATGACAACTCACCCTTCCCTTCTTATGTCACCTGAAGCCGGTGTACTGCAAGGAAATTATGATATGTAGCATAATGGTGGATGATGAATGACCTATGAAGTCTCCTCATTCTCTTCAGATAGGTACTAAATCAATGAAACACTTTATTCAGCACTATTCAGTTCTTCTAGGGCTCGCCAGTGGAGTGACTTTCCCTCTTCTACACTACTTCCACTCATGTAAGTAACATTCTCCACTGATGCAGGAAAAACTCAAGGCTTTTTTTGGTACAAGGCAAAAACAGTTTTCACCATCATCGTGCAAGAAAGGCCTGATACAACCTTCAGAAGCAGGAGAATTTCTATATCTTGTACTTACAATTTTAATAACAAGTATTTGCCTGTGCCCAAAAAATATACACCAACAGCACACTCTCCTCCCTCCTCACCAACCCACCACGTGTTTCTATTCCTTCCCAGTACTCCCCATTTTCATACAGTTGAGGAAATGCAGAGAGGGGTGGGGCCCTGAGTTTTCCTTAAACAGACCTCCCCTTCATGTTCTTTCCTCTACCTTCTACCCTCAGGGAACTCTTTCAAAGTGAATGTGCATCTGGAAATGTAGGCTTATTCTTGTCTGTGAGATTTTTACCCCAAGGGAAAGTGCGGTCACTAACAATGATCTGGCACCCATATATTTTAAGCTCTCTCAAGGTTTCCAACTGTTCAGCTTGTTCCTCACCATGAAACCAAAGGTACTTTTAGGTAGCTTGAGCTTAAGAAGAAGAAAGAAGATCAAATACCTTTTGTTCCCAATAGGCTAACTACTCAAAGAGCAACACCCTGGGTTGGCATGCAGAGGCACGGTCACAAGCCACAACTGTGGTTCTTACACCTATGCCAGGAATTGAGAGGAAACACATACACACACACACACACACACACACACACATAGCTCCACTGTTAGGCAGCAGCTGCAGGAATGGTGGAATGGTTGGCTCTAGAGGAGATTTTGGGTTCAGGTTGTCCTTCATTCGTAGACTTATCAGTTTTATTCTTCTAGTATTTTCTTCAGAGAAAGCACATTCTACATGCTTCCATATTTAAGAGAGAGAGAGAAAGTGAGAATGAGAGAGTTTGTGTGTCCCACTCAAATCTATTGATCTCTGTGACTACCGTGATCTGGTCTGTAAATTTGTCTAGTGTCTTTCTTCTGGATTTTGTAGAAATGAGTCTATTGTTTCATTATTTGGAAAATCTGGATCTGATCTTTGGAAGAAGGATTTGGAACATAATGACTGTGCCTTTTAATGAAAAGATTAACAATGCTTCAGAGCAAAATAGTTCTGTATTTGTTTAAAATGGGCCTTGCATTTGGCTTTTTTGAGGAGAACATACAATACCAAGTCTTGTCCTGGATTTACATACCATGGCAATCCCCTCACTCATGTTCTAAATAAAGGTGGTATGACTATATGCTTGAAATAAGGAGTGACTCTAGTGTGCTATGACTCTGTTTATAAAAATGAAAGCAAGACGTTTTCTTGGATCTTTGCAAGAAATGACATCCTATGCCGATGCCCCTTTTGTAATCACAACACTAACCACTTCCAGCCCCTGGTATTGTGTTGCAGCATTTTGATGATGTTTAGTTTTACACTTATTAAAGAACCATGTCCCGCTTGATTATCCTTGTTCCTGCATCGCTGGCAGGGCACAGACCATTCTAGTCTACACGGGATTACACACACTTCCACTGATTTTGCTGGCTGAGTGTCGGTGGTGATGCAGTTTGGCCAGGAGTCCTCAGTCGGTCCCTTTCCTAATTTGGTACTACTGTCAGCCTGTCCCTGGCAACACGAGGACACCCCTCTCGCTCCTCTGGTTGCTCACCAGGGGAAGGGACGTACACAACCCAGTCTTGTTGCTGAGGAAATGAAGCACATTCATTTACACTTCTGCCGCACAGACAAAAAAGGCCAAGACAAACAGTGACACAGCATGCCGAACACTGCTGAAACATCCAAGACATTCTTCCAGTCTGGGACTCCAGCCCCAGGAGACCCAGATTTACAAGAGTGGCTTTCTCCCTCCCTCCCTTTCTCCTCCCTTCTCCTCTACTCCCAAATGTGCCAGTTATGAATACCGGTACTTCAGAAGGAAAGATAGATTAAATCATGAGATTTAAAGAATGAATGGGACTTTGGCACTCTAGTCCAATGGTTTTCAAATTGCTCTGAAGAGCCCCAGGAGCTCCCAAATGGACCATAGAGCTCTTCCCAACCCCTTTCCTCCCTTTGCATCCTCCTACTCCCCAGCTGGGAGAGAAAAGGGTGGGCTCCATGTCCTTCAACCTCTTCCACTAGAGCAGCTTTGCTTTGATCTCTTCCATATATTAAAGTTCTTCATAAGAGTTCCTCTGTAAAAGAATTCTGTACTTGAAAAAAAAGTTCAGGAACCACAAGGGTTGGAGAAGGGTGTGGTATCATGATGCCAGTCAGCTGGGATCCATGAATGTCCAGCTTCAGTCCATGGTTTCCCCACCACCTTCCTTATAACTGGAGAACTGGATCAAATGCCACACTGTTCTGCAGCTATCTTCCTCCTGTATTTTATAACGACCCCCTTGCTTCACCAAGTAAAGGGTCCCCCACAGGAGTGTTTGTTCTCACCCCTTTGGGGAGCATC
Organism: Glaucomys volans; assembly: GCA_020662805.1. Taxonomy (NCBI): domain Eukaryota; kingdom Metazoa; phylum Chordata; class Mammalia; order Rodentia; family Sciuridae; genus Glaucomys; species Glaucomys volans. The sequence continues at coordinate 583,330 of JAJEJO010000154.1, read as the reverse complement.
AGTAGTGGCCAGTTTCCCCCCTTCAGATATTTGCCCTGCACTACAAGAGCAGATGCATTTAGAGCTAAACGAGCTGGCCAGTACTAACAGCCAAGCGTCGGTGAATGTGCTCTTAGATGCCCTGATTCAACTTCCTCCAACCACCAACACTCAGTGACAGAGGACCTCTTCTGGCTCCAACTTTCTCTAAGGCAGAGTCCAAGGGACAGGGTTTCGCAGCCATCCTCCCCGAGGAGAGTGCCAGCTGGCTGGAATGCCCTCCCTGCACTCCCTCTGTCCCTCTGCATCCCTGCTCTTCCTCCCAGGCTGGGGTTTCTAGGTTACCTACACAGTGGTACAGTTTTCAGTTACCCTTTCAGCCACACTGAGGAAAGAAAGAGCTTTCTTGGCTTGCTCATGAATATTCAAAGAGTGCCCTGTTGCTGCCTTAAGTCCCCTCCCAGGTGCAAACACGAAACCTTTGAAAATGATTACAGCCATCATTTGCCTCAGAAGCAGCCCAGGTTTCTCCCACTGGGGGTCCAGGAGACTTGTGTTCAGTAGAAAGTGCTGGCCTGGCTGGATCAGGCTGTGGGCACAGGAGAGAAAGAGAGTCCCTCCAGCTCCCTTCTGTGCCTGTGAGGGGATTCATTCCAGAGAGGAGTCCTGGAAACAAAATAATGTCATCAAAAATTAACTCTTACCCTCTTTCCAAGGGAATCAGGAAGAATAGGGGAACACAGAACTTTTTCTCCTTGTTCTGCTCTCTAGGGAAGGAAATCCCTGAAAGAAAAATAAAATAGAGAGGGGGTAGGCTGGTCTGAAAAGTGAATCCCAAATCCCAAAGCCAAGCCCCAGAGGCACATGTCAGTTCCAAGTGGTAGAAAAGAGGCTAGATACTGAGAGGGACCAAGGGCAGGGTATGGCTTCAGACACCCCCTGAGAAAACCCTGCCACCATCTTCCTGCAAAGTTAAGGGGCATTCAGAGATCATCTTTTGTTTGGAAGGGTACAACTTACATACTGCCTGAATTATCTAAACAAGGAGTTAAAAATGAAGGCTTTGAGCCACTGTGACTCACACTGTGGCTGTTGTTTTTGTTTTGTTTGTTGGTAGTGGGGATGGAACCCAGGGTCACTTTATCATGTAGGGGCTACATTCTCAGTCCTTTTTATTTTTAAATTTTGAGGCACGATATCACTATGCAGTTGACGGTCATGCTAAATTGCCCAGGCTGGCCTCTGATTTTCAATCCTCCTGCCTCAGCCTCCCTAATCACTGGAATTACAGGCTTGCATCAGGGTGCCTGGCTGATTTTTTTATGAAATCATTTTCCTTCACATTTGAATGGAGCAGGGATAATTAAATCTGGACTCAGATCCTCTCTCTTTGTCCTTTTACCTCTTGCTTTGGAATTGTTCTCTGGCCTTTCTTCTTGGCCATAAATAACCTTCTTACCTTAATGCCCTGTGTTAAGAGCTGCCAAACTGGAGTTTAAGAGGTTTACTGCTCCCCTTACTTTCCATTTGGGGATCTTAAGATGATTCTTCAGATGAAAAGTTATTTTCTTTGTGCTTTCATTTGGACAAAGATGGAGTCTGAGGCTCTGTTAATGGTCCCACAAAGTGGTTGGGCGATGATTGGTTTCCTGGCATCCCTGTGCAAGGGGATTCAGAAACTTGTCCTTAATTCTTCTTCAATCAAGTGGCAGGTCAGGTGACAGGGCTGCAGGGCTGTTTCCAGCTGCTAGCCTGCCATTCATGGCTTCCAGGCATGCATTCTTCTGCTACCTGCCCTGCCACTGTGAGTCATCACAGTATCACACTTTTAAAGAAAAGTGTATTTCCTAAAGACATTAAATTGATTACAGCGTTTTTGTCTGGTCATTCTTTTCAGAAGCATTGTGCTGTGCGTAGTTTCCATTCAAAATGCTCTTTAGCCTGTCATACTGTCAAATGGTGGGCCTGGGTAAAGACATGTGTTTGCATTTGTGTGTCAGCTCCTGACATTCGTATTTATTTGTACATATGTATTTTGTTTGTTCAAATAAATGTTTCATCAGACGTGGAGTACAGTACAGAGACAGAGGAGGAGCTGGTACAATTCAAAAGCAAGGAAAATATTTCTCAATAAGACTTGGAATTCTGACGTCTGGTTAATTGTAAATATGATCTGGAAGAAGAAGTGGCACATCAGGGAGCTGAGGTCTGTATTTATCTTTTAATGTTATTGTTATATTATACAGTTTACTGCATAAATAATTGAAATGATAGTAATAACAATTTAGGGACCATTCAATTGTTGTGCATGCTGTATTTCACTGATATTCACTTTTCTGAACTGTGCACAGATCCACAATTGCCTTTGTAATGAACTCACAGTGGTAAATTAAAAATGAAAGTTTTTTCAAATAGATACATTTTTTTCTTAATTCATCCCATTTAAAAAAAAAAACTCAACATCATTTGTTCATTAAAGTATCATCCAACAATCCTAAAAATGAACTTTCCCCCTACTATTTACATAGTATTTGTTTTTAAAACTGCAAATTTAATATGGTATTACTAGGGGGAAAAAAGAAACCCAGAAAATTTAATGGTACTAATTAACCCTGAACGGATATAGGCATTTGTGCTTATCTGAATGCTTTGCTACATTTTAAAGGCATAATTGAAAAATATAGAACTAAGAATAGTAGGGTAATAATTTCCACAGGTATAAAGAAGAACAGTAGTCAGTGCAAGATTAAAATTTTCATGGTCTAAGAGAACTTCTTATTTCCACAGGTCTTATTATTCTTGGTTTAAGAAAAGAGTCATTCTAGGGGCTGGGGATATAGCTCAGTTGGTAGAGTGCTTGCCTTACAAGCACAAGGCCCTGGGTTCAATCCCAGCACCGTGGGGGGCGGGGAATGAGTCATTCTAATAAAATGCGTTCCTTGAGGGATGCACACTAACTCATTCATCTTTGTGCCTCTAGTGTCTGCAGCATAATAGATGCTCAAGAAACATCTACTAAATGACTTTAGTGAATCCCACTTTGACCTTAAATGTTCCTCTCCCTCCATCTTTCTTTGAAGGAAACTTGGCAGAGGAGAAAAGAGGCTAGAAATAGTTAACATTTGTGAAACTCTACCTCATACCAGGCACTTGAGACAGATGATAGCACTAAATAGTCCCTCGAATCTGAGATTGCTATCTGTTCCAGTTTTGCTCAAGGTAAAAGTGACATTCAGGGCTGGGGTTGTGGCTCAGTGGTAGAGCACTCGCCTAACATGTGGGAGGCACTGGGTTCAATCCTCAGCACCACATAAAAATAAATGAATAAAATAAAGCTATTGTGTCCAGCTACAACTAAAATATAAGTATATATTTTAAAAAGTGATATTCAGAAAAGGAAAAAGATTTTTAAAAGGACACAGAACTTGATAAAGCAGAAATTTGAAGCCATTTGTCTGACTCAAGAGTCTGGGTTTTTTCCCAACACAATCACTAATAAATCCAGCAAACCTTCTTGAATAAGCCCCATGTACCAGGCACTGCTCTAGACACCAGAGATAACTGAATCAAACAGGCTCTGACCTTTCAGAGCTACCTTCTAGTGGAGGGTAGAGAGAGAGTCAGCAAATTCACAGCGCAACCTTGGTTCCTGTCTATTAAAAAACTAACATCGTTTGAGTATATCACTGAAATGGGATTAATGTTTTCTAAAACGTATAAATTGGAAGTTGTAAAAGTAATGTGGGTAAAGGGGGGTGAACTGAAGGACAAATAGTAGTAGATGATTTCAGAGTGGCAGAGAGAGTCAGATCCAAATCATGGAGAGCTTGACAGGCCATTTTAAGCCCTTTGTCCTTAAGGCAAGATAGGAAGCAGAGGAGGAATGATATTCCCTCAGCTCACATTGAAAGGATTTTTTTTCTCTCTTTTTTTTTTTTGTACCTGGATTGAACCCAGGGGTGCTTAACCACTGAGTCACATCCCAAATCCCCAGCCCTTTTTTCTATATTTTATTTAGAAACAGGGTCTCACTAAGTAGCTGATGCTGACTTTGAACTTGGGATCCTCCCGCCTCAGCTTCCCAAGCCACTGGGATTTCAGGTGAGCACCACCATGCTGGCCAGATCATGTTATTTTTGCAATTTCCTCATGTGTCAAATGAGAAGGATTTTGAGAACCCATCTTAAAAACAGTCCTCAGCTGTAGGAGGGAAGAGCTACTACTGCCTGGCAAGCATTCAACAGTGTGAGAGAGGGAAAGAGCAGCTCTGCAACCCAGTGCAGCTACCCAGGGTGACCTGTTGCCCCAGGGGGCTGGGAAGACCAGTGATGACAAAACCAGGCACCTGTCTTGGTGCTTCCCGCTGCACAGGGGTTCAGGAGTGAGGAGAGGAGGGGACAGAGGAAAAGGGAGTGTGTGAAAGACAAGATTCCTAAGAAAGGAGAAATATCCTCTGAAGAACAAATGTAGGTCGGGTGAGGTGACACAAGCCTGTAATCCCAGCAGCCTGGGAGGCTGAAGCAGGATGATGGATTCAAAGGTAGGCTCAGCAAAAGCAAGCCACTAAGCAACTCAGTGAGACCCTGTCTCTAAATAAAACACAAAATAGGGCTGGAGATGTGGCTCAGTGGCTGAGTGCCTCTGAGTTCAATCCTGGTACCCACCCACTCCCAAAAAAGAACAAATGTAGGCTCCGTAGTTTACATATTTAATGAGCTGAGGAAACTAAAATGTACCCCAAGTCCCACTGGGAGGGAGATGGGTTCACATTGGGAAGTTTTAGGTGACTAATTTATGAGATGCCAGAAATGAAATACTAGAGGAAAAAATTGTAGGGATATGGAGTCCCTTATAGATTTAACTGTGGTTGTAGGCCACTTTTGTGTGGATGATTGGCCCTGGTCTCCTAATGAGAGAGGTTTTATGAAAGCTACAGGATTATTTTTGGTGAAATACTTGCTTCCTTATTTACCATGTGTAATTTCTTTCTCAATAATATGATAATCTTCACCCATGATTGAAAGCATCTGTTGATAGATTTAGTTCTAAATTTTATTTTGATTCTGCATTGTGATTTGTTAGATTTAAAAAGTTACCAAATATATATACATATGATCACACCCAAAGATTCAAAAATTATACAAGGAAGTTACTGTCAAATGTAAATGGCTCCTGGATCCTGCAAGCCCTGATATTTCTCTTACTAGGGCCTACTGCTAGGAACTGCTATCAATAGCTTTTGTGTGTCCTAACAAGAAACGTCCTATATACATACAAACATACATATATGTATATCATTTAAAAAGTTTTACCCAAGCAGGAGGAAACAAATTGACAAACTCTCCCCTTATAGATATGTGGGAGATTTTATTGGGAAAATAGGAATCAAGAATAGGTTGTCAAAACTAAAACTGAGACCAAAATGCAATTTAGAGTGGGGAAAATATTTTTGTTGGGATTTAGTTCTAAAAGAAGAAAAAAATCTAAAACTACTGAAAATAAATTTCTCATTTGAAACAATATTTTGAATTGTTATTTCTTAGAAGGAAGAAAATAATCAAGTGTAGCTGGGGGTCAGAATTTGGATCTTTCCCCACTCAAAATTCCAAATTGTATAATAACTCGATGCAGTTTCCTTCTCCTTACATTTAATTTCACAGCATTATCTATTTTATTTTTGATTGTTGGTTTATATGGTGCCTAGGGAGAGGACCCGTGCTTTATGGATGCTAGGCAAGCACTCTACTGCTGATACACCCTAGCACCTATAACAGTATCTTAAGGAGAGTTTTTTGTGCAAAACTATTTTTAGGTTTTATCATCTTTCCTCAGCATGTCAGTTAAAAATTCTTTAACATATAAATTATTTTCTTTTGGGTGTGTCTATCTTGTCATCATTGTTATTGTTTTTGTTTTCTTTAATTGTTGATTCATCTAAGACTATCAGATAATTGTTATGTGTCATGATTTGAGCTGTTCCTATCTGCCTAGTGGTTTAGCAGAAGTGAGATTAGAATTAGAAAGGGCAATACTAATACAAATAGTGCATACTTTCAGGTTTCCATGACTTTTACTTTACTTAACAATTTTGTAACTACAAGAATCCAAATGACAGATATAAATGTAATGGATCCCAACTAGGCAGGAAGATCACAAGTTCAAGGCCAGCCTTGGCAATTTACCAAGATCCTGTCTCAAAATAAAAAGGTCTGGGAATATAGCTCAGTGATAGAGTGCCCCTGGGTTCAATCCCCGAGAAAAAAAGACTTTCCAGTATAGGACTGTACCATCATTTGTGCAATCAATGCCTTCAATGCCTCATTGATAGCAAAGGTATTTACACTTTTTCAAAATATAATGATAAAATGAACACTCATACACATATATGTACACTGGCAAGCAAAATAGAACTTTTACTAGTGGAGTTGCCAAGTCAAAGGGTACTAGTGTATTTTACATTTTCATAGAATTTACAAGATGTCCTTTAAAACAACTTCACCAATCTATCTTCCCACCAACAATGTATGAAAGTGCCTTTTGACTGCACCCTTGCCCATACCGTATATTATGTCAACTTTCTAGTTTTTGGCAATCTAATAGTTTAAAAAAGAAATCTCATTGTTTTCATCACCATTTCTTGAATTATAAATGTTAGAACTGTTCTTTTCTCCTTCACCATTTACATTAATATTTCTGTAAACTTCCGATTCATGTTCTTGATCTACTTTTGTAATTGAATGACATGTTTTCTTCATAGAGATTGAACCCAGGGGTACTTAATCCCTGAGCTATATCCCCAGACTTAACTATCTGTCTGTCTATCTATCTATCTACCTACCTATCTATTTGGAGATAGGGTCTCACTAAGTCATGTAGGGCCTTACTTAGTTGCTGAGGCTGGCTTTGAACTTATGATACTCCTACCTCACCTTCCCAACCTGCTGGGATTATAGCCATGTGCCACCATGCCTGGCTCTTCGTATTCACTGATAAGATCTCTTGCATATTATCAAATACTTCTCCAGACCTGAGCATGGTGGGAAATATAATCCCATCAACTGGAGAGACTGAAGCAGGAGGATCACAAGTTTGAGGACAACCTTGGCAAATGTGTGAGATTCTTAGCAAGGTAGCAAGATCCTGTCCCAAAATAAAATAAATAAATAAATAAATAAATAAATAAATAGGGTGGGGGTGTAACTTAGTAGTAAAGCACCCCTGAGTTCAATCCCCAGTACAAAAAAAAGTTCTTTGCTATATTCCCAGACCTTTTTATTTTGAGACAGGATCTTTGCTATATGGGATACGTTTCATTTTTCTCCATTTATCATCTACCTTTGACTTTGTTGGGTGGTGTTGTATAAACATTAAACTTCTTCTTTTTTTTTAATGCTGTGCTAGGGATCAAACCCAGGCCCATGAGCATAATAGGCAAACATTCTACCAGTCTACCACTGAGCTGTGTCCCCAGGCCAACATTAAATTTTTATGTTGTCAATTTTTGTGGCCTTTTATTTATGCCTTCTGAATTTTGTGCTATGTTTAAAGCAGGCCTTCTCCACTATAAAATTATTTTTTAATTTCACTATACTTTCTCTAGAACTTTTTTGTATTTTATTTTTTGAAGCCTTTAAATAGATTTAGAATGAGATATCTTGAAAAATTATACTTTTTCAGGTCATTTGCAGATTTGATCCATACCCTTAAAACTAGTCTGGGCTATCACTGCATCCCTATATTCAAAGATAAGAGTACTACATGGTATAAACAACATTGATGCACCTTTCTCTATTAATGTGGAGAACATATGTGCCCACTAAACTTGTCTGATTACAAATTATGGCTGAAGGAATGTGGGAAGGGTTTTGTATATACAAGTCACCAGATGTTTTATAATGATTCTGTTAATATGAGCCTCAGGATTAGACTAGAACCAGTGTTACAGGTCAAGACTGAGGTTCATTGACCAAGCTACGCTGGGAAGTTTGTGCAGCGCCTGCTGGCACAATACATAAATAACCAGATTTATTACTCTCTGTCTCCAGCACTGAATTTGCCCATAGATTTATGAAAGGGAAAACATGAAATTGAGATTTGTAAATATTTGAAGTTTACTTCTGAGATCTAAAAAGGCAGTAAGAAGGCTAGTAATAAATCCAAAATAGAGGTTGGGGAATGCAGAGAGTTTGCAATTATAGGAATATAACTTAAGGAAGGAATCACAAACAATAAAATTTAATAATTTCACCCTTGGTTCATAAAACACTGAGCTCCAACTGACATAAATTATTAGCCTAAGGAAAAAATGGAGGTAAGTGAATATAGATTGTCACAAAGGAAACTGTGGGTAGATTTGGCAACTAGAGTTACAATTTCTAATCCTTCTGACAGGATGATTCTCCTTACAAACCAGTGAAGGCCAAAAGCCTTAGATAATTTTAACCAATATGCATAATGTTCACTATCCTTTGTTCTATCTATAACTAATGACATCTTGGAAGCCCCTAAAACTAATCATTTCAGCAGCTTGATCAGCTTTTCATTTTTTGTTAGTTAGGAATCTAGTTCTTTTAAGAATCAATTTTAAGTAGCTTTTATGTTGTGTGTGAGTCTACATCAATTTGCAAGGCTAATATTAGACTTTAAGAAAAGCCATTAGGGCTGGAGGATATAGCTCAGTTGGTAGAGTGCTTACCTCACGTGCACAAGGCCCTAGGTTCAATCCCCAGCACCACAAAAGTAAAAAAAAAATAAAAGAAAGAAAAGAAAAAAGAAAAGCCATTAGATTAGTGATGGCATCATGGGCCTTAGAATCAGACAGTTAATTTGCAAATTCCAATTTGCGAGTAAGCAACTTGTAACCTTGGTAAATTATGTGATTTGTGACTCAATTTCCTCATCTTTAAAATGGGACAATTAATAACATCCAGTGGCTGATCCCATGTCATACCAAATCCCACGACTGTCTTCTTTACTAACCAGCCAAAGCCTTTTCTAGCTGGTTCCAGGCCTTCCTAAGATTCACAAGAATACAACCTAATAGGCAGACAAATTGCAAAGCACTACCCCTTCCTTTGGATCAACATACCTGGGACACATGGCATAAGCTGTAGGCTGTGGCATGGAGGCTGGATTCCAGCCTCTGATGAGCACCTTCCTACAGCAAGACCTTTAGTGGGAGCCTTAGGGGGTTGTGTTTAGTTCCCAAGCAGAGATTCCTTTATTCCTCAAGGAAGGTGGGCCCAGTGTCTGGCCTTGGGATAAACATGACTAAGATGAAATGAGATGAGATGAATGGGAAAGTCAGCCAGGGAGCTTCCTTCATAAGGAATAGGATGGGGAGAAAAGTCTCATTGTAGTTCCCACTTTTGAACACAATCATAGGTGGCAAGATGCTCTAGGCCTTTGGGGTTATTATGCAACCATGAATGGAAGACCAAAAGATGATCTAGAGCCATTACATTACTGGCTCACTGACCAGTGTCAGAACTCTCCAGTTTCTGGGTTTGCATGAGAAAAATCCACTGTTTATTTAAGCCATGGTGAGTTGGGTTTTGACAAAGGACCAAAGGACTCTTGCAGAATTAAACAAGAAGATATAATCAACCCTCTTTGTCAGGAGTACAGTAAGGATTAATGACTGCCATGATGATGGTGGTAATAATGAAATAATTGTGACCATATTGAATTTGAATTGAGATAAAGCACCCTAATTCATGTTTCTAGGTTTGTGTCTTGGGAAAATTACCTATCTGAGAACTCAATTTATTAAAAAGTTGATAATAAAGAGTTAGTAATAATAATACTTGTCTCATAGGATAATTATAAGGATCCAAAGGGAAGGTATATGACAAGCATTTTATAAACCGTGACATGTAATACAGCATTAGTTGTCATTGTTGTAGTATTTTAGCTGTCAGTTCCTAAGACAGGATAAAAATTGCCCTCAAATTAGAGATAAAAGCAATAATAAATGACTGCGTCTGATTTTAGACAAGGATATTAAGTAATAAGAATAAAAATAATGTTCAATCTGTTTTAGCCATAAACTGTTCTCATCTTCATACCTGGGAACCTAGAAAAGAGGCAATAAAATTACCTTATCTAGAGTGGAAAAGATGAGTTATTCCCCCACCCCCAAAGCTCAATGCACTATTAAAGAAGGCTTCATGATGAGAATGAGACATTTTAAATTAGAAGCTAACCCAACAGAGAA
>JAJEJO010000154.1:515874-556230 GCA_020662805.1 Glaucomys volans | reverse complement strand
TCTCTTTCTCTCTCTCTGTCTCTCTCTCTCTCTCTCTCTCTCTCTCCCTCTCCCTCTCCCATTCCCTCCCCCAACCCCCCTTCTCTTTTTTCTTTCAGTATTGTAGCTTGAACCTACAGTGCTCTTTCACTGAGCTACATCCCCAAACCTTTTTATTTTTATTTTATTGTACTGACTCTCACTACATTGTCAAAGCTGGACTTGAACTTGCAATCCTCCTGCTTTAAGCCTTTTGAGTCATTGGGACTACAGGTGTGCACCACTATGCTTGGCTTCCACATCTTTTTCCCTACAATTTCAAACAAAAAGGTGATTGTGTCCAAATATCAAAAGGATTTAAGGGTTTTACTATTGTGACTTCAGAAAAGGATACTACTCCAAAACAAGGGAAAAAAATGAGAGATGAAAATGCTTAAGAGGAAAGGCAAATTAAATTGTCAAACCCTTCTGAGACAGCGTGAATCCAGTAGATTTTTGCATAGGAAGTATCCTTTCCCATTGCCAAGCATCTCAACACTGACTTTCCATTGAATTAAATTCATGGTACCACAAAGTTCTGAAGATAACCGCAAATATACCACGGTATTTGCAACACTTGCACATGATGACATTTGAAGACAGTTTTGTAAAATTAAACAATTTCTGTTATTCTTATGTATACCAATAGGCCTAGATATTACATGTCAAAAGCTATACAAGGTAGAACTGAAAATAATTTTATTTTTAGAAAAATTATAACAAGATTTAAATAAATTTTGATTCTAAATTTAAAGTACATTTTAATATCAATGCTACTAGTTTAATTTAAATTTTAAATATTTAACCATATGCTATGTCAGTCTCCATTTGTCCTCTGGCCCTAGACCCTACAAATAACAGAAATAAGCCTATTTCTTCCCCATACCCCCATGAATGTAATCTACATACTGATGGAAAGAATAAATAATTGGTATTTATTTCAGAAGTGTTAAATGTGACCAGTGACCAAAACAGGGGAAATATGAATAGAAAAAAATATGTCTGTTGAAATAATTAAGAATTAGGGCTGAGGCTGTAGCTCAGGGGCAGAGTGCTTGCCTAGCATGTGTGAGGCACTGGGTTTGATCTTTAGCCCCATATCAAAATAAATAAAATAAAGGAATGCTGTCAATCTACAACTACAAAATATTTTAAAAAAGAATTAATTACTCCACCCTGATAATTCCACTTTAATTGACAATACCACGAACCTTTTCTTAATGGCATTGAACCCCTCCTCTTTGAAGGTCTCACATCTTAACTTCCCTGATTGAATTTCATTATATCCTTTATCTTCCAAATTCTTATTTAAAGGCTCTTCTTTTATTATTTGAAAGCAGTTTGTGGAATAGTTTTCCACTTCTTTTAAGCCCATATAGTATTATTTTCATTTTACATTATCAATAAATAAAAGGTTAATCACAAATGAATATGAAATATTGTTCTAGCGACATACTATATGGAGACACAGAACTTGCTAGCACCATATTCTAAACAGAGACATCTTCAGAAACATTATCTCAAATTCAAACCCAATTTCACAGTTATCAAAAAATTTCCATTGTCACACAGATGTGCTGTAACAAGCCAGAGAGTACAATTCACTAAAGACCATGTTAGTAAGGAAATCACAACAGCTGGTATTATTGAGAACATTAAGAATGCTTATTGGAGAAATAATACCCAGATCAGCTTTGAAGACCATGAAACTGAATCTCACTAGGGCAGTTCCATTCCTTCTACTTATCGCTATCCAGAAATGAATGAATCAGAAATTTTTGCAAGTGATTTATGATTTTCCTTATATCTGGAAAGGGAATATAAATGAATAAAAGGATGAGCCCAAGAGGCCATATGGATAAGTGTGAACATGACAGATGAAAGGCAATTAAGAGAACAAACACCATCATACTGATGAAGCCTCAACCTTATACACACTTCTGAAGGAGACCAGATATGGCTCATTGTCTATTAAATGGTAACTCCCTGTAATTGAAGAAGGAGCGCTGAACAGGACAGTAAACAAACTAGATGGGTATGTGTCTAGTTATTTTTACTGAGAACCACTCTCATCTATTCATACTCACAGGGAGCTCTAGATTACTGGTCACAAATGACTGGACCAGGGATAAATGCTTGATCCAAATTAGGCCCATTTAATAGTTTTTTGTGGAAATCTGGAAATAGGAGTGAGATGGAGTGAATTTCAGCTTTTGAATGAGCCTCTTCTACCAAGTACCCAGTCAACCAGGTGCAGCTGAACCAGAGCAGCAGAGAGAGAGAGCAGAGCTGGAAACACAGAGCAGCCATGACTGCATAAGTGCCTGGTGGCTCTCCAGGTTCTGCATTTGGTCCCTGGGTGGGCCAGCTGCCTTTGAGTTCTTTGAGATACTCCCACATCCTCCCAATAAATTCCCTTTATTACTTAAGCTGTTAGTTTCTCTTACTTCCAACCAAAACAACTTAGTTAAGAAATGGGAAGTACACAGGCTCTAAGCACATCTGTAATGTGCTTGGAACCTTCATGTGATATAGGCCCACGTCCCCAGTGAACTCTTTGGTGAACATGAGAGGGAAGCCAAAGACTCCAGAAACAGCTACACTTGAAATTAAATGTGAAGTCATTTTACTTTCAGATCTACAATTGAAGAACAATAAAGTTTAAGAGAGAGAAGTGTATATATTTAATGAATTCCTATAAAACCTAGGGGACTTTAATGCACAGAGAGAGAGAGAGAGAGAGAGAGAGGAAGGAGAGAGACAGAGAAATGAATGGGATGGGATAGGTAAGGAACTTGTTGCAAGAAAAATATTAATCCAGAAATTCATGTTTTCCACTGCTTCAACTGGCAATGTTTCTTGTATTATTTCATGAAGTATCTTGCTCTAAGTTAGATGTGAATTCTTTCACAAGAGAGTTGGAGATAATGTCACTGTGAATATTGAATCAACCAGCAAGAGGTGCTAAGGTAGTGACACTAAAGATAAGATCAGATGCAAACCCAGTGAACTCTTAAATAAAGAAACAAGTGAGTCTAGCAGGGCAATAAACAACACCAAAGTGAAAAGCAATAAAAGAGAAGGAAAATAAGATACTCAAATGTAATGAAGCAAGACTTATAATGACTAGTGCCTGGAATGCCATTTTGAGTAACATAAGCTTTTGCAGCCAGCATGATTAAGGGATAATATATTTACCTGGTTGTCTAAACTTCATTGGAATTAAACTGTATGGAATATACCTTACATTATTATGATTTATTTTTCCTAGCACTAAAAGAAAGACCAGAGAAGAAAATTACTGACCTGGATTTGGCAGGCTTTTAATGGACCTTGTACTTAAGTGGACATTGTATGACAAGTTTCAGGGTCTTTCATTAACAGGGGAACCTCCCTCTGTCAACAGAGTACTTAAAGAGGAGAATGAGCTTGAAAGTAAAGAGACAACATACAAAACTTAGATTTACTATATTCCACAATTAAGTGTCTCAATTAATCAGCAAATTCTTAGTATACAATCAAGATTAAAATTAAATAGTAGTAGGAGCATAAATTTACCCATATGGAAAATGAATCCAGAACACCCATGAAAGTTTGTAATGAAAGTAAGAAATCTCTTATTTATGACAACCGCAATACAAGAATTTGCCAAGTATTGCTTATTAATATTTGTAATGATTAAAATCAAAATTCCTTTGTGACTCCTTGTTAATGACAACAGCAAAACAAACTTCACTAGCTTGTGACCAAAGAAAGCTATGCTATAGGTGAAAAGACTCTCTAAAGTACAGAGGCATAAGGCAGGCATGGGCCATCATTACTCACTGAATGCTAAAATATGCTGGACCTAAAAAATATAAGGTTTGCTATGGTTGAGATTGACCTGAAAACAATATAGAAACCCCACAAAATTTTCATTACTCTCAGTAAGATATATAAACTTTTTTCAAAAAGTACTAGTACTAAGAATAATTAGTTGATTGATATGCTAGTGAATGTTGTTTTTCAGGGTTGGGAAGAAACAGTCAGTAAGAAAATTTAACTCAACATACATTTATTGGCAATCTACTAGGAGTAAAACTGTGTAATAACTGAGGTATTGATAATGGAAATATGAATCAGCATCCTTCTCCCCATCAGAAAAATAATTTAACAATATATGTATATGGTTTTACAAATGTTTATATGTTTGACACAGAAATTCTACTTCTGGATACATACTCTAAAGAAATAATCAGATGGCTTTACAGGTGAATTCTGCAAATTAAAGAAAAAGTAATATTAATTCTTTATGAGGGGCTGGGGTTGTGGCTCAGTGGTACAGCATTTGCCTAGCATGTGTGAGGCACTGGGTTCAATTCTCAGCACCCCATAAAAAGAAAGAAAGGAAGGAAGGAAGGAAGAAAGGAAGGAAGAAAGAAAGAAAGGGAAAGAAAGGAAGGTTTATCAACATCTAAAATATATTTTTTTTAAAAAAATAATTCTTTATAGTCTCTTCCAAAAATTAGAACAGGAGAAAATATCTCCCAACTCATTCTGTGAGCCCACTATTACCCTGATAGCAAAACCAGAGAAAGACATTACAGAAAAAGGAAACTACAGACCAATGTCCCTTACAAGACAAAACATTTTACTCAAAATAGTAGCAAATTGAGTCTAGGAAGATATAAAAAGAATTATATACTGGGATCAAGTGGAATTCATAGCAGGAATGCAAGGTTGGTTTGATGTTTGAAAACAATGTAATATATTATATAGGTAGAATAAAAGACAAACCTACACGATCATCTCATTAGATGTCAAAAAGCATTTTGCAAACCCCAACACCTCTTCATAAAGAAAACACTCAACAAACTGGGAAGAGAAGTGAACTTAATTAACCAATATGAAAAATGCACATTTTATCTAACAGTG
Source organism: Glaucomys volans (assembly GCA_020662805.1). NCBI lineage: Eukaryota > Metazoa > Chordata > Mammalia > Rodentia > Sciuridae > Glaucomys > Glaucomys volans. Next base: position 551,298 of record JAJEJO010000154.1, on the reverse strand, counting down.
AAAGCCTGAATGTTTTCCCATCAGGAAATAGATAAGAATGTCCACTTTCGCCATTTCTATTCAACACTGTAATAGAGATTCTAGCTAGAGTATGACACAAGAAAGTTAGAGGTGTACAGTTTGGAAAGGAAGGATAGAATTCATTTACAGGAGACATGGTCTTGAATACAGAAAATCCAAAAGAATCCACTAAAAAATTATTAGAACTAATACAAGAATTCAGGAAGGCTGCAGGAAACAATACCAGTGTACAAAAATTAGTCATATTTCTGTACACTTACAATCAATGATCCCAAAGTGAAGTAAAGACAAAGATCGATTTACATTAACATCAAAAGAATATTTAAGAATAAATTTATATTTAAGAATAACTTTAATGGAGAAATTGTAAAAGTCATACTCTGAAAGTGACAAAATGCTAGAATGTCAAAAAAAAAGTCTATGTTCAGGGATTAGAGGACTTAATTTTGTTAAGATGACAATATTCTTCTAAACAGATGTGCAGATTTAAAACAATACCTACAAGAATATCAGCTGCCTTCTTTGTATAAATTGACAAGCTGATCCTGAAATTCATAGGGAAATGCAAAGGCTCCAGAACAGCTGAAATAATCTTTAAAAAGAAAAATGTTGAAGGAGTTGAAGGATTCTCACTTTTTTTGTATCCCTGAGTAGGCACATATTTTTTTATTTTAAAACTTACTATAAGGCAATATTAAAGATAGCAATACTGGTATAGGATAAACATAAAAATCAATGGAATAGGATGAAGAGCCCAGAAATAAATTAATGTATCTATGGTCAATTGATTATAGACAAGAATGCCAAATAATTCAATAGGGAGAGTCTTTTCAACAAATGATATAGGGACAACTATATATTCATATGTAAAAGAATGAAGTTGGTCTTCCTGCCTTACAGTATATGCAACAATTAACTCAAATGGATCAGATAGCCACAAGTAAGATCCAAAACTATAACAATCTTAGAAATGCTTCAAAGGATACTATCCAGAATATGGTACTGGGGAATGGGGTTCAGTGGTAGAGCATGTGCCTGGTATGCTTAAGACCTGGGTTTGATCCCAGCACCACAAAAGGAAAAAATAATGTGAAAAGATAATGCATAGAATGGGAAAATATTTCAAATCACATATCCAACAGGGACTTACATGTGGGATATATAAAGAACTTAATAATAAAAAATTAATTTGCCAGTTTTAAAATAGAAAAAGCACTTAAATAGGTATTTCTCCAAAGGAGACATACAGATGGACAAGAAATAATCAAAGAATAATTATAGAAGTGTGTGTGTGTGTGTGTGTATAAAAATACATATCCACACAAACATATCTATATATATATATATATATATATATATATACACTCACTGTAGCGATATTTACTTTATGACAAAAAAGGAAACAATAGGGGAATATTTACACAAATTATAGTACATCCAAAAACATTGAAATATGATATAACCATTAAGGTTTATGGAAAGGCAGTATAGGGAAATCATTAAGCCCCAAAGCACTGGAGAAAGACTGTATGTGAATCTCAATTCTACCAGTTGCCAGATTCATGCCCTTAGGCAAATTACTTAACATGCCTAAACTTTAGTTTCTTCATCTGTAGGTTTTTGCTAGGATTAAAGGTAATTATCCATGTGAAGTGTTTAGCACATTGCATAGCACATAATGAGTATTAAGTAAATGTTTGAAAAAATGATTATGATATCCTTTATTGAAATTTTAACATCCTTAAAATACAGTATCATGTAGAAACAGGATAAAACTGTACATAAATATTCAACAAACTTTGATTACATATGTAGATAGATGAATACATAGAATGCATAAATGAATGGATATAGAAATATATAATGGAATAGTATATCTTTTTTCTTAATGGATCAGGTCATCTGGCTTATTATTATTCATACATCTTTCTTCTTGGAGAATTCTTCTTAATACATTCTTCTTATTGTTTTGTTTTGTTTTGCCTGAGTTTTCAATAGATGTCTGCTAAGGAGACATTATTAGAAATATCCAAAGACCCCAAAAAGACTTAGCTGTTTTACTAGTCCTCAGAGTCTATAATCACTACTACTATATTCCTTTTGTTAATTAGCTAGTTAGTTAGTTAGTAAGCTTGTTTTGCAGTGCTGGGGATAGAACCCAAGCCTTGTGCATGCTAGACAAACGCTCCACTGCTGAGCTACAACCCCAGGCCAAAACTGTTATCATTGCTCTCCTTGTTAGAAGAAAAAGCCTCCAGTTTGTATGTACTACAAGCATATCCCTTATTTAACTTACTTATTTTTTTCAGTCCCCCCCCCTTGATGGCAATTAGTAATCAAATTCTTAATTAGCTCAAATCCACCTGGCTATTTTGCACCTAATAAATCAATTAATTCAATTCACATGGAGGGGATGGTATTTAGTGCCATACTTCAGTCATTACTGACCATCATTGTGTGGCTGCTGTATATACAGGGAAGACATGATATCCAAGCAGAATTTTTATTCTCCACTGTTTTGCAGTCTGCCAGATAAGTGGAAAGTGTGGTTGGTGTTTTTAATGTAGAAAGGGATTTAGCAACAGGCCTCAGAAGACCAAAACAGAAATTAGGAGTCTAGTGTACATTATAAACAGGTTCACTGTTTAGGTTACGGCCTTCTCACATATACCTGATGATGTGCAGTGTCATTCATTTCAGACTCAAATTGTATTTGTTCAGTAGAAAAACTGTGAGATTATATTCTCTGTTGTTGCAATAAGGGTTACCGAACAGTGGCCTACAGGAACGTGTCAAGAATGAAGTCCATGTCATTATGCTTTGCCCCCAAGTTTCCTGGTGGGCACATGATTTGGAGAAAGAGGGCAAATTTAAGATTTTATTTTAAAAATCAGCTTGAAGAAAGACTTTCATATAGATACGTTTCTTTTCACCATTTAATACTTTTTCTTGAAAGACTTCTTTGGAGGAATGGTAATGAACTGCCAGTGTGCAGAGAATTTTAATGATCAAAATAAATATTTTAAAATAGGTTAGGTTTTTACACAAACACTATGAATGTCAGTCTTCTAATTTTTCTGGATATCTGATCTAGTGACTTCAATTGTTTAGTAAAAGAAATTTTCCAAATGTTATCAATATATCAAAATGATTAAGGGCTGGGGGTATGGCTCAGCAGAGTGCTTACCTTACATGGGAGAGACTCTTGGATTTGATCCCCAGTGCTGGAAAAACAAACAAACAAAAAAACAAACTTAGGTATGGATTGAAATATAGTGCTGCAGCTTAATAGTGTGTATTTTATTCAGGAGTCTGAAAATACTGTTGTGGATAAGCAAAATAAGATTTTGTTAAACTATTCTGTTTCAAACTTGTCAATGAAGTGTGTAAGAACCTCGGAACCATGTCTGGGCAAGTAGACAAGACTAGTGAACCAACACTGCTTCAGAGCTAGTGTTCTGGATGCATAAATTCTAATGGGTGAAAGAAAATTATGGCTTAATTTTTTTTTCTAACAGCTTTATTGACATATAATTCATTCGCCTTAAAATTTGGCCTTTAAACAGTAAAATTCAGTAGGTTTTAGTGTTTTACAGAATTGGGCAAATAATTAGTAATCAAATGCTTTCTTTTCCATGTTTTTTTTTGTGTGTGTATGTGAGTCGGGGGGAGTACTCAGTAGTCAATCTGCTACTGAGAAACATCCTCAATCCTTTTTTTTATTTTTGAAACAGAATCTCACTAAATTGACCAGGCTGGCTTTGAATTTGTGCTCCTCCTTGTCTTAATCTTCTGAGTTACTGAGATTACAGGCATGTGCCTGTGTACCCAGTTTAGTAATCAAATTCTTAGTTAGCTTAAATCTACCTCAGACCCTAGCTTTTGGCAACCACTAGTCTGGTTTGTGTCTCTCTGCATTTGGATAATTCATATAAATGGGATCATAAATATATGACCTTCTGTGACTTGCTTCTTTCACCTAGCATAATGTTGATATATCTGGTAGTAATTTATTCCTTTTATTCCTGAATAATATTATATTTTATAGATTTTCAACGTTTTGTTTAACTGTTCATTAGTTGATGTATATTTAGTTTGTTTTCACTTTTGGACTATTATGAATAATGTTGCTATGAACATTCATGTACAATTTTTTATCTGGACATAATTTTTAATACTATTGGAATAGAAAGATTACATCATATAACAAATCTATATTTAACATTTTAAGGAACTACCCAATTGTTTTCCAAAGTGGAGTTACCATTTTACACCCATACCAGCAATGTATGAGTGTTCTAAGTTTTCTACACTATCGCCAACATTTATTATTACTATTATTTTTATGATAGCCATCCTAGTGGGTATGAAGTGGTCTTGCATTGTGTTTTGGTTTGAATTTTTCTAATGACTAATGATGTTGAATACCATTTCACTTACTTAATGACCATTTGTACATTTTCTTTGAAGAAATCTCTATTCACCTCCTTTGCTGATTTTTAAAATTAGATTGTTTTTTGATTATTGAGTTATAAATATTACAAACACAATTCCTTTATCAGATAAATCATTTACAAATAATTTATCCCATTCTGAAGTTTGCTTTTCCACTCTTTACCACTGAACTACAAAAAAAAGTTGTGGCTTAATCTTCATTTATATCAACACCTAACAGTTCAGTGGATGGGAGTAACTGATGACACACCCAAGGAGAAGTAACCACTGGAGCTAGGCAGCTGAGCCTCCTGTTCCAGGTGGTCAGTCCTACCCAGCGTAGACTCTTGGCAGCATGTGGGAACAGAGAAGCAGGCTTCCCCACAGAGGAAGGAGAGAGCTGATAAGATCTGTCTGTACAAAATATGAAGATCAGAGCACAAAACACAAATTGAGGGGTGAGGATGATACGGCCGTTTACCGGTGACGAGTTCTGCTTCCTCAGGTGTTGAAGTATAATGCCAGAGAAGCACGCCAAGGCAAGCATGTTAAGCAGGTTTTATTTAAAGGTAGTATTATACCCATTGAGAACGAGATCATCCAAGCCGTTCACGTAAAGCCCAAAGAAGCCTTTATTATAGCTGGTCAGCAACGACCACCCATACTTTTGAAAGTGGTGTGGAGGAGAATCGAGCTCTAGTTCCTTCCTTGCCAGCATTTATAGGGAAAATGACCTGTGAGTGGGGTGGGCCGTATAGTCAGTTTCTGGCCAATGCAAGCAAGTCATGCTACAGAAGCAGATGTTAGCGATTAGCAGTTAGCTGTTTCTCCCTCCTGATAGTACATTTAGGCCTTTAGGGACTTTCCAACTTCCTAATTTAAAGGTCACCCCCTCGGTTTCTGGGAATTGTTTCTGGGACATGGTATTTGAGAATTTTATTTCTTGGGGACTGTAACATTAGTAATACAAACTTCTCCCGGGAGGGAGAAGGGAGACCATGGCTGATGTTCCAGAATCCCCCAGAAGTGAGCGCACCCTACATCTTTTATAGGTTAGGGTCTTCTTTGTTCTGCTCTTTCCTCCAACCCTTATCTATCTCTCCTTCCTGCCTATGTGACTAGGTCCCCAGTGACACAGCAAAATGGTGAGATGTAAATGGCAGGGGGAAGGACCACATGGAGATTCAGGGAGGAGCCCAGGGAGCATTAATTAGCAACTCTTTGCCTGTAGTCCTCAGTAAGGGCATGTAGATTTGGTAATCAATGGACTCCAGAGATCCTTGACATTCCATTCTCCCAAGGTCAGTCTCCAACTTCCAGATGCAGATGGCTTTCAAGGCCTCCATTTTCTTGATTTGACCAGATTTCCTAGTCTACACTAACTGCGGGTCCCCAATTCTGGCTTCAAGGAGATGTCTCTAAGAAAAATCTTACATATCAGAGAACCTTAGCCAAAAGCATTGTGCCAGTCACGTGCCTGTGTCACTGTTCAGTGGGTGGCAGTGATGACCATTCTAACACTTATTCACAGAATCCTTGATATCAGTGGAAATCATGTTACCACTCAGCCCGTCTTCTAAGACCAGTTACCACATAATACTAATAACCAAATCTGGGAAGCACTTTCCAGTTTATAACATCCTGTCACACGTGCAATCTCACAAGATCCTGACATCACCTTACATGGTATTTATTATTTCTGGAGCAGTTTAAAACATTCACTCAACATCCCCCTGCTTTTTTTGACCAAAGTTCTTACTGTTTTAAATAATGGGAATAAAAAGCTGAGGGAAGACCTTTTCCATTAGAAACCAACTTAATAATGGAGATGTAAACATATAGCTGAATAATATGGAACCATCAGTGTTCAAAGTGCCAGTGGGTTAGGGTGTGGCCCCGTGGTAAAGTGTGTGTTCAGTACGTATGAGACTTTGGGTTCAATCCCCAGCACCAAAGAAAGGAAAAGAGAAAATAAAAATTACCAATGGACCTAGGAGGCAGGTCCTCATAGAAATGTACAGGAACAATCTCTTATTCTGACTGAGAACACGTTCCAGGTCAAAAGGAGTAAATAGAGGGGTCAAAATTAAACCTAGACGTGACAGTAACATAGCTTGTGTTTGAAGTCCTAGAAGAAGCAGCCCACTTTGGAAAAGGGAGTAGGAAATGGAGAAATTCCTCCACCATTTCTGTGCTTTGACATGTGGCATCTTTATTTCCCTTCTTCTCCAACTATTCTAATAATTCTACTCATGTCTTACTTTCATTTTAAGTTGTGTGAGTAAACACTCTAGAATAAATGAGACTCAGAAACAACCTTTATCAAGCTCATATCTGAGGGAAAAAGACATCTTAATATTAAAAATAGTAATAGTCATCTTAAATTTACCTTCTCATTTTCCTGAGTCTTTATTTGAAGGTGTGACAGGCATGTTAGCTAATGTATTCACATCATAAAGGTAAATTTTAACTTTAATTATCATTTATTTTTGTTTTTTTTTTTTTTCTCTTCATGCTATTCAATTTGAAGAAGCTAGGTATAATTTCTGGGACTATGCCATAGTAAAAGACCATTCCCAAATGAATAGTTAGAAATAGTTCATAAATTTATTGGAATAATTATTAGTTTTTTCAACTCTGATTATTTCTTTTATTTGTTATTTTTAACACAGCAAAACGTGATTTATCGAAGTTCATTAATTTAGGCACCATTGGTTGCATACAATAGCTAATCTTGTCTTTGTCTTTAGTATAGAATGCCAAGGAAGCAACATGCATGAGGGAGGTAGACTCTTCTGCACCCGAAGGACTAGATGAAGATTGGTTTACAGTTTTGATTGAGACTATAAACCAAAGATAGCAACCACAGACCCTTTGCTAAGGATTAGTTTATGAGTGGCCATATGACCCCATTCCAGTCTTTGAGACAAGAAAAAGTGGGGTTCTCAAAGAATTTCATTTCCACATGAAAGAGAAAGGCAAAGAGACCTGTCTCCTCTGACTACCTTGAACAAGCGTGTGAGGATACAGTATCTTGAACTGTAACAATCACTTTGCAATCATGTCCATGAGCCAAGAATAAGCAGTCAACAATGAGGGTGGCAGAGCCAAGACAAAAATAACCTGACATTATTGAGAAGTTACACCTAGAGCCAGCCACCCACTCCAGACCTCTTGCATTATGAGATAATACATGTTGATCATAGGGGTTGTCAATTTCTTTCTTTTTTTTTTTTCCTGGTACTGGTGTTGAACCGAGGGCCTCACACATGCCAGTCAAATTAGATCCCCAGCAAGTTTATTATAACTTAGGGTCAAATTAAAATTAACTCAATAATTGTGAAAGAACAAACTATGTGTATATGACATTTTCATACTAGAGTTGTCTCAGTTTTAGTAATGTTTCTAAATCCCCACCTGCTGGTACTTAAGGAACAGAGGGCAGATCCTAGATCTAACCTCTCCTGCATCATCAGACATATCCCTCCACCAATCTGAATTTTCGTTTCTTCATCAAAAAAAAAAAAAGAAGGAATGTGGATGAAAATAATAATAATAAATGACTTGAAGTCCTTTTAAGCTTTCTGACTGCAGGAACTGGAGCCAGAAAACTAGACTAAACTAGCCAGATATATGGACTAGTATAATTGAAAAAAAGTGATTTGTTGTTATGCAAATTATACATTTTTTTAATTTAATTTTTTGATTCATTGAACACAAATGGAGTACAGCAATTGTTTTTCTGGTTGTACACAAAGTAGAGTTACCCCATCTGTGCATTCATACATGTACACAGGGCAATGATGTCTGTCACACATACTGTTATTATTCTTACCCCCCAACCTCAACCCCACACCCCTCCCTTCCCTCTATGCTCTCTATCCTTTCTCCATTCTTGCCATCATTCCACCCCACATTATGCATCATCATTCACTTATCAGAGAGACCATTCAGCCTTTGGATTTTTGGGATTGGCTAATCTCACTTAGCATAATAGTCTCCAACATCATCCATTTACCTACAAATGCCATAATTTTATTCTTCTTTATGGCTGAGTAATATTCCATTGTGTATATATACCACAGTTTCTTTATCCATTCATCTATTGAAGGACATCTAGGTTGGTTCCACAATCTAGCTATTGTAAATTGAGCAGCTATGAACATTGATGTGGCTGCATCACTGTAGTAATCTGATTTTAAGTCCTTTGGGTAAAGGCCAAGGAATGGGATAGCTGGGTCAAATGGTGGATCCATTCCAAGTTTTCTAAGGAACCTCCACACTGCTTTCCAAAGTGGCTGCACCAACTTGCACTCCCACCAGCAATGTATGAGTGTACCCTTTTCCCCACATCCTCGCCAACACCTATTGTTGCCTGTATTCTTAATAAAAGACATTCCAGTTGGGGTAAGATGGAATCTTAAGGTAGTTTTGATTTGCATTTCTCTTATAACAAGGGATGTTGAACATTTTTTCATAAATCTGTTGATTGCTTGTAGATCTTCCTCTATAAAGTGTCTGTTCATTTCCTTGACCCATTTATTGATTGGGTTATTAGTATTCTTGGTGTTTTACAAATTGTCTTAATGACAAATTGTTTATGTATGAAAGCATTTTCACTCTTTATATGCCTATAGTCTCTTGAGTGAAACTCCCCGCTGCAGAACCAGGCTCTTGGGGAACAATTTCATCAAAAAGAAGCTTCATTTGTACCAAGAAAATAGTGACTGTGCAGGAAATTACAGCCACACAGTGGGAGCTTAGAAGTACTTTACCAGGCAAACTCATATGGACATGAGGGAACATGAGAGGTTCATAGATCAATGAAGATTCTTGAATCTCAAATTGTACTAAATAATTTAAAATACACAATGGGAAGCAACAGTAGAGATGGGGTGGGTTAACACCTTTCTGTAGGGCACAAACTTTCACTAAGGATACAGAGAACTAAAAAGAGTTTTATTCCCAATGTTATGACAGAAGTGATTAATCTAGAAAATCACTTCTTTAATGCTTCAAAGAGCTAAGGTTGCAGGATGAGCAACTAACCAAAAAATCTAATCAAAGACAGGTACCTCCAAGGAGAGGTGGATCATAAGTTTTTAATTCCTTAGGGCAGATGTGAGATGCCATATAAGCTGGTTAGAAAACTTTACCAACCAGCTTTGTTTGTTGGACTGTTAAAAGTATATCATGTCTAGGAGCCATAGGTATGAAGGGGTTTGTGCACTCTTCAGGTTTTCCCCCAAAAGATCACACTCAGTGCTCACAAGGAATTCTGATGACAAGAAACACAGGAAAAGTGTAGCCCTGGGGCAGGGAAACTAGCCACCTCTGGGAAAGTACAACATCCAATCTAGTCCTTTCTCTCCTGGAAAATAAAACCATTAAGACACTGAAGGAAGAGTAACAAAACCTGTCCCCATCAGGACACTCATGCAGTGGGAGGGAACAAAAACAATCACACTTGGAGGAGAGATGGAAGACGGTCTGGTTTTTCCGAGTTCCCTGACCACTGGGGGAAGGGCAAGAACCCTGAGGAGGCCCCAACCCTGTGACATAGGAACACGGCCTCTAAGACTGAGACTGACCAGAGAACCCAAGTTCCCCTGCATGCTCACAGACTCTGAGTAACAAGCAACATCAATCTGCTGCTGAGGGAAGGACAATCATGTGGACAAAATTACCTCTCGGTGGGGTGCAGGCACAAAGGGAAGACCTAAAGGTCAGAGAGCGGACTTCAGGAAAAACTCTGGCGAACCAGCACCCACTCTGTGCACAAGAAGAACTGGAAATCTGTACTGAAGATAGACTGAAGGATGCCATAAGAAGAATAACACACAAGCTGAGCTTGACTCTAGATTCATTGGCTCAACAGCCCACACTAAAAGGCTAACAAAAGAAGTCTATTTTCCAGCATAAATATGGCTGTACTGCACAAGATGTACAGCTTTCAATCAAAACTCACTACACACAAGCAAGCAAAAGCACCACTCTCAAGAGACAAAGCAATGGCCTAGATGCTAAAACTATTGGGGAATTTTAAGTAACCACAACTAATATGTTAAAGGCTACAGTGGAAAAGTTAGTATGCATAAATAGGTGGGAAATTTCAGCATAAAGATGGAAACTACAAGAACCAGTCACATGAAATGTTAGAAATAATTAGGGCTGTAACCCAGATGAAGAATGATTTAGAAGGCTCATTGGTAGAATCTACACAGGTAAGAAAATAACCAGTGACCTTGAAAGTAGGGTACATAAATTACCCACATTGAAAAAATAAAGATGAAAAAAGGTTAAAAAATAGAATAGATCATCAATGAGTGGTATATCAATATCAAACTTTGTAACATACTTCTAATGAGACTCCCAGTGGGACAGTATAAAGTAAATAGAGTAGAAGGAATATTTGAAGATATCAATGGCTAAGAATTTTCCAAAATTATGAAAGACACCATGCCACAGATCTAAGAAACTTGGAGAAATATAAACACACACACGCATGCTCATATCATATTCAAACTGCTGAAAACCAGAGATAAAATCTTAAAGGTAGTCAAAGAGAAAAAAATCACACAGAATTACAGTATAACACATTTCTGATCAGACACTATGCAAGTCAGAAGACAATAGAGTGACATATTTAAAGTTTTAAAAATAATTAATTCTTTTAAATTGACAAAAATTATATATTTGTACATGATTTTTGAATTACATACACATTGTGAAAAGGTTCAATTGAACTAATTAACATATGTGTTAACCTTCCATACTTAAATTTTTCATGGTTAGAACTACTTTTGGTGATTTTCAAGAATACAATAAATGATTATCAATTGCAATCACCATATTTCAAATAGATCTCTGGAACTTATTCTTACCCCTAACTCAACTTTTATAATCATTGTCCATAACTCTCCAACTTCCACCCTCTTTCCAGCTCCTGATAACCAATATACTTAATCTATCTCTGAGTTCAACATTTCTAGATTCTACATAAAAGTGAGATCATGTGAAATTTGTCTTTCTGTTCCTGGCTTATTTAACTTAACATCATATCCTCCAGGTACATGCATGTTGTCACAAATAACAAGTTCTTCTTTTTTTAACAGTAATATTCCATTGTGAATATATACATTTTTTTATCCACTCATCCACTGAGGAACTCTTTAGACTGATTCCATATCTTGGCAAATTGCAAATAATGTTGTAATGAACATGGAAGAGCAGGTATCTCTTTAATAGACTGATTTCATTTCCTTTAGTTATACATCCAGAAGTAGGATCTGTGGATCACATGGTTGTTCTATTTTTAATTATTTGAGGAACTTCTGTACTATTTTCCATAATAACTAAACTAATTTACATTCCCACCAAGTGTGCAAGGGTTCCTTTTCTCCATATCCTTGCCCACATTTATCTTTCATATTTTTGATAATAGACATACTGACACATGTAAGATGATACCTCATTGTGGTTTTAATTTGCATTTAGCTGATAATTAGTGATGTTGAGATTTTTCAATATCCCTGCTGTCCATTTGTATGTATTCTTTTGAGAAATGTCTATTCAAGTCCTTTGTTCTTTGTTGTTGTTGTTGCTGTTTTGTTTTTCCCTTGTGGTGCCAGAGATAGAACCCAGGTCCTTGTGCATGCTAGCCCAGCGCTCTACCACTGAGCTATGTTCCCATCCCCCTTGGTTCATTTTTAAATTCGTTGTCTATTTTCTTGCTATTGAGTTGTTTCAGTTCATTATATATTTTGGATATTAATCCCTTATCAGATGTGTGCTTTGAAAATATTTTCTCCTATTCTATAGGTTGCCTCTTCACTGTTGATTGTTTAGTTGGCTGGCCAGTAGCTTTCCCCCTAGCTCCTTCTAGTAGTTAAACAGTTTCCTTTCTTAAGTTTTTAATTGATTTTGGGTTAGTTATTGTGTATGAAATAAGGGTCTAATTTTATTTGTTTGCATGTGGATATTGTTTTCCAACACCTTTTATGAAGAGACTGTCATTTTCCCATTTTGTGTCCTTATTCTTACCACCTAACTCAACTTTTGTCCATATCTTTCCAACTGCCACCCTCTTTGTCAAAAATCAACTGTCTCTGGCTGGGGTTGTGGTTCAGTGGCAGAGCATTTGCCTAGCATATGTTAGGCACTGGGTTCAATTCTCAGCACCATATATAAATAAATAAAATAAAGGTCCATTGACAACTAAAAATATATTTTTAAAAAATAAATTTTTTAACTGGGCATGGTAGTACACACCTGTAATTCCAGAGATCTGGGAGGCTGAGACAGGAGGATCATAAATTTGAGGACAGCTGGAGCAACTTAGTGAAACCCTGTTTCAAGACACAATAAAAAGGGTAGGGGATGGGGAATATAGCTCAGTTGGTAGAACACTGAGTTCAATCCCCAGTACCACCAAAACAAAAAACAAAAATCCAATCAATTGTCCATAAGTAGGCTCTCTGTTTTGCTCCATTGGTCAGTCTATTTATATGACAGCACCATGCTATTTTGATTATTAGAGCTTTGTAGCATAGTTTCAAGTCAAGTTGTAAGATGCCTTCAGCTTTGTTCTTTTTGCTGAGAGTAATCTGTCTATCCAGGTTCTTTTTTAGTTCCATACAAGTGTTATGATTGTTATTTTTTATCATTTTAAATGTCATTAGAAGTTTGATAGGGAGGCTGGGTTGTGGCTCAGTGGTAGAGTGCTTGCCTAGCACAAGTGAGGCATTGGGTTCAATCCTCAGCACCACATCAAATAAATTAATAAATAAAAATATATAAATGAATAAATAAAATAAAGGTATTGTGTCCATCTACAACAACAACAAATATATATATATATAAAGAATTTGATAGGGATTTCATTGAATCTATAGATTACTTTGAATATTATGGAAATTTTGACAATATCAATTCTTCCAATCCATGAACATTAGATACTCTCTATTTATTTGTGTATCCTCCAATTTCTTTGATCAATATTTTACATTTTCAATTACAAATCTTTTACCTGTTTGGTTAAATTTACTCTATGTTTTGTTTATTTGTGGCTTATTATAAATAGGATAATTTTCTGATTTCTTTTTCAGATAGTTTGTTGTTAGTGAATAGAAATGCTACTGATTCATGTATGCTGATGTCACATCCTGCAACTTAACTAAAATTGCTTTTTAGGTATAACAAGTTTTCAGTGGAGTCCTTAGGGTTTTTTACATATGTAATCGTGTCATCTGCCAACAAGGATAATTTAATTTCTTTTCTTCCAATTTGGATGCCTTTTATTTCTTTCTCTTACCTAACTGCTCTAGCCAGCACTCCCAGTACAATGTAGAGTAAAAGTGGAGAGAGTGGGCATCCTTGTCTTGCTTTCAGAGGAAAACCTTTCAGCTTTTCACCACTGAGTATGATGTAGGCTTGTCATGTATGCCCTTTCTTGTGCTGAGAGATATTCCTTTCTGTATTTAACTTTTTAAGAGTTTTTACCATGAAGTGATGTTGAATGTTGTTAAGTGCTTTTTGTGTATCTATTGAAATGACTGTATGGCTTTTTTCCTTCATTCTGGTTAATATAGTGCATCATGTTTATAGATTTTTGTAGGTTGAACCATCCTTGCAACCCTGGGATAAATTCCACTTAATCATGATCTTTTTAATGTGCTATGAAATCAGTACGCTAGTATTTTGTTGAGAATTTTTGCATCCATGTTTATTGGGAATGTTGGCCTGTAATTTTCTTTTCTTGTAAGTGTTGATGTTTGGTTTTGGTATCAGCAATGCTACTCTTGTAAAATGAATTTGGAAGTATTCCTTACTCATCATTTTTTGAAAGGGTTTGAGGATTGATATTAGTTCTTTAAATGTTTGGTAGAATTCAGCAATGAAGTCATCAGTTCTTGGACTTTTCTTTGATGAGAAACTTTTTTATTATTGATTCATTCTCTTCATTCATTATTGGTTTGTTTCAATTTTGCACTTATTCATTCATTCTTAGAAGGTTTATATGTCCAGAAATCTATTTGGTTCTTCTAGGTTATCTAATTTGTTGGTGTGTAATTTTTCATCATAGTCCTTTGTATTTCTGTGGTATCTGAGGTAGCCTCCTCTTTCGTTTCTGATTTCATTTTTTTGAGTCTTCTTTTTTTTTTTCTTAGTCTAGCTACAAGTCTGTCAATTTTGTCTTCTCAAAAAAACAACTCAGTTTTATTTGTCCTTCATTATTTCCTTCTACCACTGTTGGACTCATTTTGCTTTCTCTCTTTTCTTTTCTTCCCCCATCCCACCCCTAGTTTCCTGAGATTTAGCAGGAGGTTTTTTGAGAGCTCTCTTCTTGTGTGAGATATGCAGTTATTGCTAGAAAATTCCCTTTTGGGCCGGGCGTGGTGGCGCACGCCTGTAATCCAAGCGACTCGGGAGGCTGAGGCAGGAGGATCACGAGTTCAAAGCCAGCCTCAGCAGCTTAGCGAGGCCCTAAGCAACTCAATGAGACCCTGTCTCTAAATAAAATACAAAATAGGGCTGGAGATGTGGCTCAGTGGCCGAGTGTCCCTGAGTTCAATCCCTGGTTCAAAAAAAAAAAAAAAAAAAAAAAAAAATTCCCTTTTGGAAGCTGGGGTTATGGCTCAGGAGTAGAGCATTCGCCTGGCACCTGTGGGGCACTGGGTTCAATCCTTAGCACCACATAAAAATAAATAAATTAAATAATAAGTCATTGTGTCCGTCTACAATTAAAAACAAATATTAAAATTTTTTTTAATTCCCTTTTGGAACTGCTTTTGCTACATCCCTTAAGTTTTGCTATGCTGTGTTTCCATTTTCCTTTGATGTGTCAACAATGTCCTCCAAGCAATGACTCTGTCTACTTGCCCAGCTATTTGTAATTCTCCACACATGTTCTAGAAGTTTTAAAGTATAGGAAGCAAAATTGTTGAAGAGTTTTAAGTGGCAAAACGACTCAAGCTTCTAGCACAAATCCTGGCACACCGCAAACTTTGAAGTAAATTTTTTTGACTGCAAGATACAGAAAATGCAATTCGATTGAGTTTAAAAAATAAAGGTCAGGGTGCACACATGTAATCTCAACAACTGTAATCTTAGGAGGCTGAGGCAGGAGGATTGCAAGTTCAAGGCCAGTCTCAGCAACTTAGACTCAAAGAACCTGACTCAAAAAATAAAAAGGGCTGGAGGTGTGACTTCATAATTAAGCGTCTCTGGGTTCAATCCCTGGTATCAGTAAATAAATAAACAAACAAACAAACAAACAAATAAGGTCTGGGGAAGTTGCTCAGTGGTAGAGTACTGCATAGTATGTGCAAGGCTCTGGGTTCAATTCCCAGTACACACACACACACACACACACACACACAGAGGTAACTTATTGGTTTATGTAACAAAATGTCCAGATATGGCTTTAGCCAGAGTTTCTTCTCATAGTTTGGTCTCTGGCTCCATTTTTCTGTGATTCTTTGCTCTCCTCTCCTCTCTATTCACTTTATCCTCAGACTGGCTTTCCTCATAGAGGAGTGTATATAACTTTGACAATTATTAGGTGTCATATCTGCATTCTAAACCCTTTAGAGGGTCTTAGAACACCCTTATTCTAACATTCCAAATAGAACTCAAGATTGATTCTAATTGGCAGGCCTATGTCAAAAGTCACCTAAGAAGTAACCTGTGTCAGTCTAAGTCACATGCTCCTTCTGTACAGTCATATGACTTTCAAAGTGGAAATAAAAGTCTTATAGAGAAAGAAGGAAGTAAATGCTGAAAACTTACCAGCAAGTTTACAAGTCGCCCCCATAAAAGTTTGCCAAATGGAAAAAATTCATGAATTTGTAACCTAATATGATTTCTCTGGTGTAGGTATAAAGGAAGTGAATGTGAATACAAGGGTAGAGACAAGAAAATCAGTAAGGAGGATGCTATGATAGAAGTGATGCTGGGAAGAAGGTATGGAGAGCAAGTGAACGGGGAGGGAGGGAGGAAGGGAGTGACCATCACAACCTTGTCCTTCCTTGAAGGTGTAGCTAAGAAGTGCTGGTATGCATTATTCCAACCTAACATATTTTGAAATGCTTCCTGGACATCTTTATCCATCTGGATGCCCCATGAACCCCTTTCTCTTAACCTCTAAATATGCTTAAGTCACTCCCATTAAAAAAAGATTGTAAAACTTTCCCTTGGCCTTGCAGGTCCCTCATACAACTCATTTCTACCCATACTCTCATTCCTATCCATGCTTTGGCTACCATTTTTGTTATAAAAGCAATTCCTTCCCACTGATAATCTTCTCTTTACTAAATTCAGTGGGTATTTTAAGTCTGTTTTTACTGGACAAAGCTGCATCTGCAAAACCCCAACACCACTAAAAACTCTATATGCCTTGGATGTTTGCTGCAACACACTTCTAATTCTTAACCTTTCCTTTTTCATTCTGGTTTCTTCTTTCTGCCCCAGAGTCTTCACTGGGAGTGTTGTTTTAGGACCTCTGCTGACTTTTCTGACTTTAGACAGCTCTACCCAATACAGAGGCCACTGGCCACATGTTATTGCTGAGCATTTGGAATGTGCTAATGCAAACTGAGATGTGCTGTAGGTAAAAAATACAGGCCAAATTTCAAACACTTAGTACAAAACATAAAAAGGAAAGTAGCCAGGCACAGTGGTGCACATCTGTAATCACAGTGGCTCAGGAGACCCAGGCAGGAAGACCGCAAGTTCAGAGTCAGCCTCTGCAACTTAGTGAGGCCCTGAGCAACTTGGGGAGACCCTGTCTCAAAATAAAAAATAAAAATGGGCTGGGGATGTGGTTCAGTGGTTAAGTGTCCCTGGGTTCAATCCTGGGTACCAAAAAAACACCCAAAATAAACAAATGAAAACCCTAGTACAAAAAAAAAAAAAAAGGAAAGTAAAATATCTCAGTTTTCTATATTGACATGCGTTGAAATGCTAACATTTTAAATATATAATGTTAAAATATAAAATCAAAATTAATTTCATTTATTCCTCTTTAGTTTTTTTTAATGTGACAGGTTTTTCTTCTTTTTTCTTTAATTTCAAAATTTAAAATTACACATGTGGCATGATTTATGTTTCTACTATACAGAGCTGCTTTGGATACTGTGCCTGGGAGACATTCAGTATTATAACTTCCCTCAAAACTATCTGAATCTAACCTCCCTTCTTCCCTCACCTTCAGATCACATATGGATGTGAAGCTAATTGCAGTAGACATTTATTTGGGGTCTTCTCTAAATACTTTATACGTATTCACTTATGTGCAATCCAGAGCTCATAGAGTATATTACCATTATCTCATAGGTATATTACTATCCTCTCTTTCACAGATAGGAAATAGAAGCACAGAGAAGTTAAGAAATGTTTAAGTTTACACATCTAGTAAGTGGTGAACCACACATACAAATACAGACAGTTCTTCTCTTGATGCCTCTTTTCTCCCTAAATATTATGCTAGAATAGCCCCCAGATATCCCTCAAAACCCACAAACACCACCTAACTAAACTATGTTTCTACCAACACTGGACACATAACCTCTATTCTCCCTCCCAGATATGCTTGCCCGAGGGGACGCTCGTACGAATTGTATGGATTGGGGGACCTCATTTCTCCTGCTCACTGGATTGGCCAGTGAGCAACCCTAGCAGGAGATCAGAGGGAGAGGAAATGAGGTCGCAGTGTTTCTCCTCCTTCACACCTGCAGAGCTGCAGCAGGATGGCTGCCTCCCTGACCCTGTGACCATGACCAAAGTCACAGTTCTTGTCCTGCAGCATTCTCCAAACAGCCCCCCTGTCTCCAGGTTCCCATAGCTGTTCCCTTCAGGTCTGGGTTGATTACAGCATTGCTACTCTCTCCCTGCTATTATTAGCTCCAAGGGGCTGCATTGTACAGTGGGTTTTGTTTGGTACCAGGCATTGAACCCAGGTGTGCTTAATCCTTGAGCCACATCCCCAGCCCTTTCTGTGTTTTATTTTGAGACAGAGTCTTACTAAGTTGCTTAGGGCCTAAATTGCTGAGACTGACTTTGAACTTGGATCCTCACGCCTCAATCTCTCAAGCGGCTGGGATTATAGGTGTGCCACCCCACCTGGCTGTACTGTGGTTTTATAAATACACTGTCCCCAACTTTATAAATAATTTAGTTGTTAGTTTTCCTCAAATTGCCCAACAAACCTGAATGTGATTCCTGCTCCCCATAAGGACTCTAATAATGACATAAATATGTTCCTTTTTCTGTATTCATTAACTCATTCAGCAGCATCTTATAGTCTCCAAAGCTAAACCTAGGAGTCATGCTGTTTTATCCTTCCCAACTCCCACATCTAATCTTTGCTCAGTTTTGCCTTCCTGCTACTTTCGTCTTCTTTAGGGCTTTGTTTTTTCCACCTAGATTGTAGTGCCAGCCTCCAGTGGTCCTACTCAAACCCATCCTCAATAACACAAAGCAAGCTCCTTCATCCTTTCATTTCATTCATAGAATTAAAAATCTCAGCAGGACCCTCCCCTGTTTAAAACCCTTCCTTATCTCCACACCAAGACCACATTCCCTAAGTGTCCACCTAACAATGTATGCTGCAGAAATAGCAGACTGCTTGTGATCCCAGGTTCACACCACCAAGTATCCCTCATCTCTGTGCCTTTGCACTTTGCTTCTGCTCGCTCCCTCCTCTGTCACCCCAATCCTAGCCTGGTGAACTCCACTCCTCCTATACAACTCATCCTATCACTTAGAGAGTTAAGGGGAAGTCTTCAGATAACATCCTTCCACACCAGCCTTCACCTTGCTCGTTCTGGGTAAGTTTCTCCCTCACTGCCTTGTGCAGGTCTGTGCTGACTTACCACCTTATCTTTTTATTACTCTTTGTATATCACTTCCCCCCAGTCGCCTTCACATTCCCGAGCTTAACATAGTACCTGCTGCTCAGTACATGTTCAATGAAAGTTTTGTTGAATGAATAGGATAAATATTAAATCCAACTGAAAAGTGAAGTCACTGACCAAAGTGTATGATTTTGACTATTTAAGGCCATATTGAATTTTTAGTTCAATTTTATGGCAATTTGAGAAAATTGTCTTTCTGAATCATCTAATTCAGTTTGTATTTAAAGACCCAACTTCAATTTTTGTTGAGCACATGGAGTCAATGTTTCTACACTGGTTTACTTTGGAGACACATAACTTGCCCTTTACGGTATTTAATGGTTTTCTGCTACACTTTACCCCTAAACTGAGTTTTCTATGGATAATCTGTTTGCTTTTTTGCTTTTGTATGCAACTAATTTTTCCCAAGGTTTTCTGTTCCTCATTTCTAAAATGTAACTTTTTTTTCACATTCTACCTGATTTAATTTATATGAAACTTTTAAAAAGGTAACATTATAGTGATTGATAACAAATCAGTGCTTAGGGTGGGAGAAGAAGGTGAGGAGGCTTTTTTGGGTGAAGGAATTGTTCTGTGTCCTGATGGTGGGCAAGGTTTCATTAATATATACATGTGTTAAGATGCACAGAATTGTACACCTAAAAAGGATCACATTTATTGTATGGTAATTTCTAATTACAATAAAGAAACTGGACAGGGGGTCTAGCTCAGCAGTAGAGAACATGTGGAGCATGTACAGGGTCCTGGGTTCAATCCCCAGCACAGGAAAGAAGGAAGAAGGAATATTTTTTTAAAATGAGTTTCAGGGCAAAGATCAAGTTCAGAATGCTGATAAGAAACTATAGGCTAAAGACAAAGCCAAGAATGTGATTATAAATCCCTTTGTTAAGATTTCAGAAGGAACATGTCAGGGGCTGCTTCAAGAACCTGTCAAACTGAACAGATGATCAGGCTCCGGGGCCCCAAGGGCATGGAGTTCCTGAGAAACCCAAGGATATGGTCCTCAATAGCCCACAGGCACTAGAATCCCAGATCCAAGGGAGGGACATGAAGATATGCCACCCATGGTTGGGAAGTCCAGCAGGCATAGTGGTGTATGCTATCATGCCAGTGACTTGGGAGGCTAAGGAATGACTTGGGAGGCTGAGGTGGGTAGATGCCAAGTTCAAAGACATCCTAGGCAATTTAGTAAGAGCCTGTCTCAAGGTTAAATAAAAAGGGCTAGGATTGTAACTCAATGGTAGAGCACTTACCTAGCATGTGCAAGGCCCTGGGTTCAATTGCTAGTAGTGTGTGTGTGTGTGTGTGTGTGTGAGAGAGAGAGAGAGAGAGAGAGAGGAGGACCGATTGAATAAATGAAAAGTTTCAATGACCTGTGGGATTCTGAGATTTCTCCTCTTTAAATTTGACAACTCATAGTACTTGATCCACTGTTTCTTTTATTGACTGTACTCCATACTTGCTTTCCAAGGTGAGATTTAACAAGCTGATTTGATCATCATCAATCCCAGTATGAAGCTCATATCAAAGGAAGAGATCTTTGTTCTCGCTGACAATTTGATAGCATTCTTTCTCTCCACTTCTTCTACCGTAGAATCCACCCAAGGAAAACTGGTCACATTATAAAAGTTTAAACCAGATAGACTGATTATTCATCTTGCAGGGTTCCATTAAGAGTCTATCTCTTTGTACTTTTAAACTAGGGCTTAAGTGTTATTTTTTTCTTGTTGGGGTTTATTTGTTCTTTTTAAATTTTCCTTTGTCTATTTCAGTGCTCTGAGGGAAAATCTAAGGGGACGCTACAAGGGGAGAAGAGGTAATGCGAAGATTGACATTTTTTATACCGTTTTCTCCTAAGTTGAAATTTTAGTAGGCAAGGTGATCTTTTAAAATTTCCACTACAATATAATTATTCTAAGCACTGAAACAAATTTTAGAAAAATCTCCTTTAGAAGATTGGGACTTTAAAAAAATCTTTACACCTAGAATTCTACATAGATGTAACTGTTCCTGAGTTTCCATGGTCCCCCTCTTCTCTCCAAGCCTCTGTAGCGTGTGGTTGACTGAGGAGTGCATAGAAGCAGGGTCAAACCCAGGACAGGGCTTTCCTCCCTGTGCTACCCAGCTCCTTTGGTCTCCTGTGTCACTCCCCTTCTCAGATCACTAAGTAATGGTAGCCACCAATCTCACAGGCCAAAAATTACCCCTTCTTGGACAAAAAATATATACATAAATAAAACGGGAAATCAATATTATTATTCTGCCTTTTACATTTACCTTTGGGAAAAATATTCCATATGATTATTGACTTAAATAAAATACTTGGATGTCTTTTAACAAATGACTTGTAGCAATTATATACCTACAAAAACTCTTATTTCAAAGGGGAAAAAAATGCTTTAGGTGACTCTGAAAGCACTGTCTTCTGGGACTCCTTGGCTGGACAGCACTAAGGATCACCTGCCTGCTCACCAAAGATTTTTAACCCTCAGTGAAGCCAAGCTGTTTGAGACTTTGTCCCTGGAGCTATCAAGGCACTGGGCAGAACTGACTTCATGATCTTTCGAGCTGCACAGACACATAGGAAGCCTGAGTTAGAAAGAGCCTGCATTCCCATTTTTGCCCTGCCGTTGTTGTCTTGAAATTCTTAATGATTTTTGAACAAGGAACCCCTAGTTTTCATTTTATACTAGGCCCTGCAAAGTATGTAGCTACTCTTGCTGGGAGGTAGGAAATAACAAGCACAATTTAGAGAGAAAAAGTATACTTAATCCTCTATACATTCTTTTCACAGAATCAGGCCAACTGCATTCCAAAAAGCAAAAGAATTCCTTTTCCTTGCCTTGGTTATTTTCCTCACTTTGATCATCTTATATGAAGATGAATATAGTATCTTAAAGAATGTAAAAAAAGGATCAAAAAAAGGAATGATGTGTTGAAATTGTTTTTTTATATTAGAGGAAATAAAACTAATATAGCAAAAATGATGCAGTTAGTGTTCTGTGTTTTCTTTTGTTTTGCTTTTTAATTCACTTTCTGCCATGGGAAGTTATAGATTCCATTTAAATACAATATAAGTCTAAATCACCTTAGACATCTCTAGGGGAACAGCTACATAGATTGCTTTCTTTTTGGTACTGTACTTAAATTTGGGGGAAGTTGTATTTTAGGAAGGAATTTTTTTCAGAAAATTGACATTAGTGAATTGGTTGGTTTGGACAGGAGGATGCAGTGGTTCTTATCTCTGCTCTACTCTGGGAGGCAGTAAAGCATAGTGCAAATCCAGGTCTCTAGGAAGGATGGATTTCAATCCCAGCTGAATAAATTACCTTGGGCACATCCTTTATAGGCTCTGAACTTCTGTTTCCTCAACTGGAAAGCTGGGTGACTAATCCTGGTCTCCTAGGGTGGCTGTGATGGTTAAACAAGAGAGTGCCCGTAAAACATTTAACCAAGTGCCAGGCATGGAATCGGCTGTTGTTATTATTATTCCTCACTCTCCTCTTCTAATGGAAGCCATGTCTAAAAAAACCTAGTCTTTCTGGAGAGCTTGGATTAAGAATTTGACATGTTGGTGCTACAATATCCTCACATGTGAAGTGATTTCTAACCCAGAACTGCACCTACTAGGTAATAGATACTCAATAAACAAAATGGTGTAAGTTGGGGTTCAGGGTTGAATACAACTTGGGAAATGTGTGGCCCACACCAGGAAATGTACAAACAACTTCCCTGCAATAACCTTCATCTGTAGTGTGAATTGTATTTGAAACAAACAAACAAAAATGATTAATTTCCCTGGCCATGTATGAAACCTACATACCAGTTTCAGTTACCAGAGCGTTTTCATGCATTATCTCATCTGATAAGGCCATGTAGCTGGCAAATGACAGAATATGGAAACTTGATTCTAAATTTTCTTCTTCATCACCTGTTGATTCTATCAAATATTCGGAGATTAACTATAGTGCTGTCTTCAGAAAATTCACTTGTGCAAGATGACTTATGAAATGTGGTAAAAGTACTCTATAGTCAAGAGCCTGGTACTTAGGAACTAACTCCCATCTTCCCCCAGCTGGTGTCCATGTGTCATGAAGATTGTCAAATTCAAGAGAACAGGATTCAGATTCCACATGCAGAGGACCATGCCCAGTGTGGATAGGGACTTACCAAAGATAAATTCCCCTGCATCCCAGTCCTATCTAAAATCAACCCCAAGCTTATGCAACAGTGTTAGTGTAAGGAGCAAATTTCAGAAAAACTGTACTATGTCCTTTATTATCAAGCATCAAATAAAAGCAATCTATTCCCACAATAAAAGCACTTGTTTTCTTGTAAACTCTTCTCCATGATAGACAGTACTCTGGAGAGATTTGGCTAATCTCTTAACTGTGTTGTCTTCCAGTTACAGTCTCACTACATTTGGCTTCTACTTGATTTGGAATCTGTGCTCAAGTCTACACGCACCTTGTTCAGGTTCAATGACCTTGGGCCCAGTCAAGACAGAGCTTGGGACCTTTAGATATTTATTCTTTCCTCTGGCTAATGGCCCGCCCTTCTCAAACCTTTCCTGTCTCCAACAGGGTCCACCTGGAATGGATCATAATCCAAGACAAGAGTGTGCATTATCTTCTTGGTGGTGGGCTTGCTGGGAAACATTAACTCTTCCCTTTCAGCCACCAAGCTATGAGAAACAGCGTAGTGAGTTCCTGTCACAGTCTTAATAATAGCTCCTCTTTCTTGAATGCTAAGTGAGCACCAGCACAATTTCTATAACAAACCAGCCATATGAAAACCATTGATGCATATGGTATGAAAGAAACCTTTACTGAGGATTTAATCTTTTAGTCAAGTGGCTCCTCTAGTAGGTTCCAACTGGGAAATGTCATATTAGATGTACAAATAGAATTTTTACTTCCTTTAATAGAAACAGGACAAGAAAGATATTAACTACCTTCTTTTCCTTGCTGCCAGGAAGCTCAGAGATATTATGAGAACAATAGCAAACTTTATGATTCGCATATATGTCTCCACTTTCTGTTCTTTGTTCTGATTTTCCATTTTATCATCTTTTTAAGTTGGTCCAAATAATTTTTGAAAAGAGATAGGAAAAACAAACTATTGCGTATGTATACAATGAAGGCTTAGAGTTTTCCAAGGCTTTCAGCTACACAATCAGAAAGAGAGAGGTCCAAAATATATTACAGTACCCATTGGAAATAAACAGGCCTATGAAACTTTCTTAACTCTCAAATCCCTGACCTGGAGTTGGGGTTCTCAAACTTCAAGGAGCATCAGAATCCTCTGGAAGTAGGGCTGGCCCCAGCCCTAGAATTTTGATTTAATAGGTAGGAGGGAGCCTGAATATTTATGTTCTTAATAAGTTCCCATGTGATGTTGACGCTGCTTACCAGGGACCCCAAACTGAGAACTACTGATGTGAAGGAATAATAGAAACAATAGTGCCCCAGAGACACATAAGGAAAGTAGATATTGATATAAGTGCACTCAAGCAAAAGGACAACATAAAAGGAATAGAAGGAAGATACCAAGAAATAACATAGGTGCTGGGGAAAATAAGGATTAAAAAAAAAACCAAAAAAAACTGAGGAAAGCCAGAGATCTGGAGCTGCCTGGGGTGGCATGGAGGGGAATGGAGGGTTAAACTAAGCCTGAGATAAAAACCAGGTGGGTAAGGCAAGTCAGGAGCGGGTGGGGTGGAGGATAGATCTGAACAAAATCAGGAGGCAGAAATGTTAATGGTGTGTTGGGTGAATGTTGTCCTCAGAATGACCATCCAAAGAGCTCAGTCCTAAATGAACAATAAAGAGATTTAATTAGTGGAAGCAGTGAATTCCTGGAAGGAACTCTGGAGGGTTAATAGAGAAGTGAACAAGGCCATGAATGTGGTGAGTTTTTCATGTGAAATCAAAAGGCTTGATTTAAGGTTTCTGTTATTCCCCCTGTCCTGGGGATTATACCCAGTGCTTCCCAAATGCTAGGCAAGTGCTCTACCACTGGGCGACACCCCCGGCCATGATTTAACTTCTTAAGTTCTTAAGCAACGAGAATCGATCAAAGTTTTTGAGTAGAGTATTATTTGAGCAAATACTATTTTCAGATATCTTTGTATATGGTGTTTTATATATATCATATATTTAATATTATGTATTTATTATTAATCGCTCACTGTTGCTTACTGCCCATAAAGTCAATTAAAAAGAAGGGAGGCATTAAAATACATCATTAAAAGACTGGTGTTTGGGGAGCAGATGAGAAAACGAGGCCATATTTCCAATCGTGAGTAATAAGGGGAATTACTGACAAATGTAAGGAAGTGTGGAATAGGAGATAGGTTTTGGAGAAGGGATGACAATTTTCTTTCAAAGCAAGACGGTGTGAGGAAAGCAAGGAGAGATTTCCAGCAGGCAGTATATTTCCAGTTTTAGTTTGGTAAGAATAGAGCTGCAAGTGTGGAGTCAGTCATGAGTCATTAATGAAGGCATTAACCCTCACACCAGCCTTTCTCCCTGACCCCCTTGTTATTAGAGATGTCCCTGGAGTATTCATGACTCTGCCATACGCTGAAAGCCTTTTCCCCTGTCCCATGTCCCAGGCAGTGAGGAGATGCACATCAGTCACACACAATGACCCTTGCAGTTGGGATGGGTCCAGCATGCGTCCAGAGACCAGAGTGCTTCCACAGCCCACTCAGGACCTCGAACTTGGCAGACTAATTCTATGACAACTCTGTCAGGTCCAGCTGGCAGTGGTGGGGATGGCAATAGCAAAACCCTCTGTCATCACACCCTGGGAATATGTCCTGCCAAGAAGGGGAAAGGTCAGGCCAGGGCTTAAGCCCATGCAAGAAACCAGCTCTCAGGAAATTCTGAATATAGTTGGAGGTGAACCAGAAGAAGACATAGCAACCAAGGCCAATAGGAGAGTCAATGTGACCACAGTGAGGTTCAGAGAGAAGAATCCAGAGGGGCCTTCCAATGTACCTGGTTAAGAGAGCACACCAGAGGGTATCCAAAGGAGATGAGAAGGAACAATTTCTTCAAGATTAGAGAAAAGATACAAGAGGACGGAGCATGAGAACTAGAAAAAGGTTTTTGAGAACCAGATTATTTTGGGGGATTTTGGAGACTATAGGGAAAAGCCAAGAGGTTTAGTCATCAGAACAAGAGAACTAAGATTATACATAGTGACTTAGAAGAAAACTGAATCCTCAGAAGATAACAGAGTGAAAATACTCCATCTGAGTTGGTGGTGATTTAGTCTAGTTAAATGTGGAACACATCTCCTTGCACACTAGGTGGTATACTACTGAATCTCAATCAGCTGAAGTCTGATGAACAGTTCCCTAGGTATTCCTGGTGTTTAGCTAGTTTTGAGAACCGGTACTAAGCAGGAACTTGGATTCAGGGAGATTATTTTTTATTTTATTTTATTTTATTTTTTTTTTGCTGCCGTGGTTACAGAGAAGCATTGGAGGAAAATAGGAAAAGTAGAGTCTTCAGGTCTTGTGGGATCAAGGTCATGAGTTGCATGATCTAAAATGGAAAGTGGGATTTTGCAAATGTATCAGGTTCAAAGGTTGGCAATCTGGAGAGTAGCAAGGTAGCTCTGATTAGTCGGTTCTGAAATGATTTAGCAATAGGATCTGGAGGAGGGAATTGGAGAAAACAAAAATTTGCATTTTGACAGTGGCTTGAGAATAAAGAGGACTGATTTGCTAATTACACCAACATACCTGTGACAAGCGTTATATCCAGTATGCCTACTATGTGCCAAGCACATTGCAGCAGTCTTACAGTTTCTAACCCAAGCCTGTGTTCTCTCTGAGATACAGTTCTACCACAGATTTTTTTTTTGGGGGGGGGAGCTGGGGGAGACAGGATTGAACAGTGCCTCAGGAATGCTAAATAAGCATCCTAGGACTGAACTAAACCTCCAGCTGCAGAATATTCTTATGTTGCTATCTATGTGCTCTAAGACCAATATAGTGGAGACTAGTAAGAACCTTAACTCCATTTCTTGGTAAAGGAACACCAAGAAGACTGAAAGAAACGGACAATGCAGGGGTGGGGGTGAAGCTCAGTGGTAAAGTGCTTGTTGAGCACACATACCAGCCGCTGGGTTTCTCCCTAGTATTGCAAAAAAAAAGAAAAAAAAAAGGAGTGATGCTATCTATCATATTTCCCTTCATGACGAAAGGATATTGTGCTTATCCCATTGAAACAAAAGTAAAAATTAAACAAATGCATGGGTTACAGTATTAATTTTTTCTGTAATAAGAAATATGGGAAAAATAAAAGTAGACTTTGAACTTTCTCCATGGTCTGTACAGACGTATTACTTTAAAGTCAGAATGAGTCAGCCAAAAAGAGGTCGTCCTTAGCTTTTCCTGAAGCTCTGTTTTCTCAAGCATACTCCCAAATATTAGATCCTGAAAAAAAGAGGGTTTGTGATGTCCAAAGTAAACCAGCCAGAGGCAAGAGCAGCACTCAAATGTCTTTTTAATCATTACTACTTTTCCTCCTACTTCTCAGCACATAAACCTAACTGCCAACCCACCAGGTGGTTGTGACAAGCAATTCAATTACTTCAGTAAATGTAAGGACATCATTATCACCAATGCATTAAAATTTCTGATTGTTGCCCAAAGCAGCACAGGATTACAATGAAATTCTGAAAAAAAATACTCCCTTAGTTATTTTGTGAAGTTTACTTTTTGAATATGTGTATATCTGCACATTTAGACACATAACAAAAATATTTTTTTTCAGGTCTACTATAGAACCAGTGGTTCAAAAAAGTGCTACAAACATAAGATTAGGTTCTGTGATCTCAGAGGCGGAGGCAGTGGCAATGGCTGGGAAAAAGAGGCTCTGCCTCAAGCTTGGGTGTGGACCTGGGTCACTGTGATCTTTTAGGACCAGAACAAAGGTGTGCGGAAGGCCAGGCAGCCTTGGCCATGTTGGCAGCTGAAGTTCAGCAGGCCCTGTTTTCATCTTCCTTGGACACGACCAGAGTGCCAGGTGTAATTCTCTGGTTCTCTGCCCAGGTTTGCAGGGATCGAAAGTGGCGCCAGACACATTCACTCATGGCCAGAAAGAGCCTCTTGATCTTGAGCATATTGTATGTTACCGGCCACAGAATCCTAGTCAGAGGAGGTACCAGCCAGGCACAGAGCAAAGCAAGAGAAAGACTTCAGGTACTATTAGAGGGATAAGATAAAATCATTAGGCTCCAAAGGAAAAGCCTTGCTTATGATTAATTAATCCAGGCAAAGAATAAAACTATAGCTTTTGTACTTGAAGTGCATGTGATTTTTTTCACAATGATAAATTTCAAGAATATTTTTTGCCCTTCAGGCTTTGTACTGGTAGCCTTTAACATTGGAAAGTGGACTGTTTAATCTTATAACTTCTTGAAATACTATCATTTCCTTAAAGGAAAAATAAATAGAACCCGACATTCTGTAGACCATCCCATCACTAGTAATGTCAACCGTTGAAAAATTGACTGATCCTCCCTAAAATGGGTATTTGTTAATCCCAAAATGTTTCTCTCCTTTCA
Source organism: Glaucomys volans (assembly GCA_020662805.1). Taxonomy (NCBI): domain Eukaryota; kingdom Metazoa; phylum Chordata; class Mammalia; order Rodentia; family Sciuridae; genus Glaucomys; species Glaucomys volans. The sequence continues at coordinate 522,343 of JAJEJO010000154.1, read as the reverse complement.
AGTTTTTTTGGCAATTAAGAAGAATAAAAGCACTAGCACATATTAAAATGATTAAGTACTAGGATGGTAGCTATTATAAAGACAATGCTTCAGAACTGAATAAATGTAAAAAGTGAGATTCATTGTGAAGGAGTATCGTGATGTTTTCATTTTGAAAATATATTCTGCAAATGAACTTCTCAAAATATATTCTTTAAGTCTTCAAGAATGTATGACTATGGAAAAAAATAATTACCTTTTCAACTTAACAGAAGGAAAATTGTTGGAACTGTTTAGGCAATGCCTATCCAATAATAAAAAAATGCTTCTTGGACCACAATTCATTCTCTAAACCTTCAAAAGCCTATCATTTATCATTAATTTTGAAATAAAACAGGAAATACCTGTACTAAGAAAACCTTTGAAAACAAGCAGAATAATTGGCAAGGAATATTTTGGGAGGCACTGACAATAATGTAATGCCTGGATTAGTCTTTCAAAAAACATGAAATTGTAGCTGGGAGGCATATGTAGCTAAAGATTCAGCATTCCAGCACTGAGCATTATAACTCAGTTCTCTTGATATTCTGACATATTATTTAACAAAAAGCACATGGAAGATGTTCCCAAAACCAAAGGCAGAGTTCCTTTGTGAATTAAACTTCCATTGCTGTAATGGAGCTCTTGGGTATAACAGGCATAAAGATACTAAAGTGCTTTTGTGCTGGTCACTTTTCAAGAATGAGGAAAAAACACTTCAAAAAGATGTTATCTATTTATGTTTGTATGTGCATACATGTATGTATGTAAGCATCCATGCATGTAATCATAGCCTGTTCCATTCAAAACAGGACTCAGCGATGCCTGTACCCACTTGTCTCTTTTTCAAAGTGATGGGGATTGAATGTAGGACCTCTAGCATGCTAGGCAAGTATTCTACCACTAAGATACACCCGTGAGAGGCCCCCACTTTTTTTTTTTTTTTTTTTTTGAGACAGTGTCCTGCCAAGTTGCCCCAGACTGGCCTCCAACCTGTGATCCTCCTATACAGCATCCTGAATGGCTGAGATTATTGGTGTGTGCATTGTACCAGCTAATTGTCTTTTTTTTTTTCAGTTGTTGATGGAACTTTATTTTTACTTATTTATATGTGGTGCTTCACACATGCTAGGCAAGTGCTCTACCACTGAGCCACATACAACCCAGACTCCTGTCTTTTAATATGCCTTACTTTTAGGTGCTAGAAGTGTTTGGGATTATCATCTTGATTTCCATCTACAATGTTTGCTCTTATTTTTCCCTAAACAGACCTTGGATTTCCCACCTCTCTGTGTCTCCTCAGGCTGCACACCTTGAATACCCTCTTTTGAACTTGCTCTGAATTTGCTTAAGCCCCACATTCTTTCCTGAAGTCCACCTGAAAGTCCACAATTGGTTGTGATCTCCTTCATTCTGTTGTTTTGTTCCCCTATTATGATACATTTTACCTTATTTTTTAATTAAACTTATTAATGATTACCATCCTCTCCTTTCTTCTCCCAACACCCCAACAAACAAACACCAGTTAGTAAATTTTTTGAAGGACTTGCTAAAACAAATCAAATGGGAGCCATTAGGTTAAGTTGGCACCAGAGTTCTGAGTTGCTACATAGGGAAACAGAAACTCAACTCCTCATAATGAAATGAATCAGAAATCCACAACTAACTCTAGGAACATTACCAATCAGGAAATGTTAAGGAACCTCTAGGCGGGACTTAAATGGTACAGTTCCACTTGAACCAATCAAATATTTTCTTTGTTGTGCTTTCTGTATGCACTGTATAATTTTTTTTTTTCTGGAGGGGGGTGTGGCTCAGCAGTAGTGCACTTACCTAACATGAGTGAGGTCCTTGCTCCCGCTCCAATCCTCCCCTCCCCAAAAGAAAAGGTTTTTCCCTGGAGGACCTCCAGTGGAGCCTGAATCAACTCATCTGCAGTCTAGTGAGATCACATCTGCTCAAATAAACACTTCAAAATGTTAATGTGTCTATATTGATCTTTTAACAACCTATAGAATACCACTCTACGGGGACTTTTGCATATAATGGGTGCTCGAAATCATAATTTGGAATGAATGTTTCTGAATTGAATTGCTGAACTTTTTATATTTATTGAAATAAGAATTCATTTGGAGGGGGTCTTGTTTTCTCTGAGATCATTCTTTAAAACAAATTTTGATATGAAGGTAAATATTTGATTTTTCTCTCCTCTTTTCATATGAATTAGCAAATCTTCTTCCTCTTTCCTCCCTCCTCTTGCCTTTTTTTTTTTCTTCCTGCATTATTTCTTCCAACATAAATCAAATCCCTTTTATCTGGCAGTTACAAGACTCAAAAAGAAAATAAGAAATCTGGACCAAAATTTTGAATTTAGTAGTTCTGACAAAGCCATAAATCATATTCTAAAAAAAAAAAATACCGATCCAATGTATTTATCTTAACACAAAAAGGTATCTTAAAACTTCATCCAAAAAAAAAAAAAATCCTAAGGAGTCAAAATTTAAATACACCCCAAGTCTTTTCTTAGGCCAATTCCTCTTCATACCAGCAATTATTTTTTCATCAGAAAATATAACCCTTCATAACATGACAGTTGCTTAATCTTAAACTATAAATTTTAGAAAACACTTGGTGAGGGAAGTCAGTTTTGGTATACCTTTGTCCGCATCCCACTGCCAGAGTCCCTGGCATTCAAAAGACAAGTTGCTGAACCACCTCTAACCTGCCACAAGCACTAAGGGGGAGCTAGTCAGTGATTTTCAAATACTTACGGAGCTCCCACCCCAAACTAGGCACTGTTCTAAGTGTGAAGTTTAATAAAAGAAATGATACAAAGCATTTCAATCCCCAAAGAATATAACTTTACCTACTTTTGAAGGAGGGTAGCTGATTTCACATCAGTGAGGAGATAGGGTTGCCAGGGCAGAAGGGGTGGGGGCTCACACCTGTAATCTCAGCTACTCTGGAGGCTAAAGCAAGGGTCACAAGTTCTAGGTCAACCTAGGTAACTCAGTGAGACCCTGTCACAAACTGTCAAATAAAAAGTGCTGGGGATATAGCTCACTCAAGTGCCCCTGTGTTCATCCCCCAGTACTGATGAAGAAAAAAAAAATTTTTAAAGAAAGGTTGCCAGATAAAATCAGGATATTTTGTTAAATGTTAATTTCAGATAAACAACAAAAATATTTTTAGTATAAACATGTTCCATGCAATACCTGGGATTATATCTGGGATTATGTTTATACAAAAATTTATTTATCGTCCAACTGAAATTCAAATTTAGCTGCATATCCCTGAATTTTTTTTTTTTTTTTTTTTTTTTTTTTTTTTAGCAGTGTTGGGGATTGAACCCAGGGCCTTGTGCTTGTGACACAAGCACCCCAGCCCCTGAATTTTTTAAAGACTAATTTTAGAGCGATTTTAGGTTCACAGCAAAATTAAGAGAAAGGTACAGAGATTTCCCATATGCAACCTGCCTCCACACATGCATCATCTCCCTGGGTATCAACATACCCCATCAGAATGGCAAATTTTTTATAACTTCCATTGGCATCTCATTATCATCTAGACTCCTTAAGTATCACTCTTGGTATAATACATTCAATGAGTTTGGACAAATGTGTAATAACCCTTTATTATAGAATAATACTACATAATGCTTTATTATAGAATCATACTTAATATTATCACAAACCTAATGATCTACTGTGCTCGGCCTGGTTACCTCTCCACAAACCTCCCACCCCCAAATCTTGTATTTTTACTGGCTAAATTTGGCAACCCTAGTAGGGAGAGAACTGATGACATTACTGCCTTGCTTTCTAGAAGCTGGTTGGAACTAAGGAATGAAGCCCAGGCAGCTCAATGTGTAGGAGACCAGCTGTGAGTAAGCACAACTAGGGAGTAAGCAGAAAACTAAGAAGTAGTAGCTGTAGGGAGCCAACTACTTTGCATAACAAAATTGAAAAGATGGGGTGGGGTTGGTGGCAGACACTGAGTAAGAGAAAGGAAAAGGAAAGTCGGCAAATGGCTAACGCTCGTTATTATCATCACTAAATCAGTGGCTCTCCATATCCACAGATTCCAAGACTACAGATTCAACCAACTGCAGTTAATTTTTGTAAAAGAAATGTTACATTTTTGCTGACAAGTCCTTTGTAGTTAGGCCTGTAAGGGCTGCATTGGTTCTGAACATGTTCAGGCTTTTCTATTTCCTTGTCATTCCCTAAACAATACAGGATGTCAACTATTTACATTATATTATGTATTATAAATAATCTGGAGATAATGAAATGTACTTATAGGCAAATACTATGCCATTTTATATAAGGGACTTGAGCATCAACAGATTTTGGTATCCTGAGGAGGGGGTTCTGGAACTAATCCCTTACAGACAGCAAGGGATGACCAACTGTTATCTTTTCCACATCTCTGTGATAACTATCCTCTGTCAACCTCTAATCTTCAGCAAAGACTGCTGCAAATCCATATTTCTGTGTGTGTAAATAGAAGAATAGGGAAGATTTTATACAGGAATGTTCGCTTCGGTCTTGAGGGCTTTACTAGTTCTACAGTGCCAGGCAGCTAGCTGACACGAGTGAGGTAAAACGCTAGACCTGTCAGCTTTAGTTCTAATTTGCTCCTGGTGCATAGCTGTAGCTACAGAATGCTTAGCATTCTGGATTTGGCTATGAGAGCTATTTATCCAAATGGCAGGATGTCTGTGCCAGTCCTTGCCCCAGGTCTAGGGCCATCCCACGTATTTGCAAAACATACCCAGGAGAAGGCTGCCCTTCCCTTTGTAGAAGCCAAAAAGTTCTGCCAAACATCATGCCTGTGGCTCTTACTCCAGAGGTGTGTAGAAAATTTCTATTGACTGTGTCCAAGGGCTGAAGCCAGCACCTGGTGTTTCAATGGAATTATCAGATGACAGACCCCTAAATAATATCACAAGGTCAACTCTATCAGCCTGGCTTTTTTTTTTTTTTGATTAGGGTTCTTAGCTACCTGGAGCTTCTCCATATCATCTGTGTCTCTGGAATGCTGTACCCAGCTGGCTTTTTCTGGGGCTCGCAGTCCTACCAGCCTGATTTCTTGCTTTGTTCCAGTCAAACTGAGTTGAAGGCCCTGAGATGCACAGCTCGTGTTTACTCAGAAGGATCACTCTTTCTCAGTTGCAAGTCTGAAGGCAGACCTTTACTCTGTTCCTTTCAGTTCAGACCTGCCTCTCTCTGATCTGGAATCTAAAATACAATGAACTGATATAGTGAATTAAATTGTGGTGCAAAGTTTCTGCTTCTGTCTTATATAATCTCTTCTGCTCTTTTTGCCGCACACCCCAGACATCTCTTTCCCCTTATTGTTACATGCCATCTGCTCTCAACCCTGGCTCACAGCACACCTTGTCACCATATAGCCTTGTCCTCTAACTTGTTTCCTGGGACATGGACAGAGACACTCTGATACCCTCCTAACCTATATTTCATTTTTTTCCTTGAAGTTAATAATGGTGGGTCTTAGGAAAAATGTCAGATTTGTTCCCCCTGCACCTCCACCAGAGAGTGAGTGAAAGAAAAACATCACAGATGTGTCACATTTGCTGCTGTGAAAGACACATCAACTTCAGAAAATGCAGGCAATAAAAATGTACACCTTGATCACATAAGCAGAACAGGTTGACTACTGGCTTTTCCTTTATATAACTCCAGGTCAAGTGTACTATCTTGTGACTCCACCATCTTACAGGGCTTTAGATTTCCCTGAATTGAGTTCACAGATGGAGAGAGAGGGGTTGGAGAACCTAACACAAACCCATCTTTTAGGAGCCTTAGTTGCAATTACATTCTCACCTAAATGCAAAGCACTGGGAAATGTGGTTGCTGACCTGGCAGCCACTATCCAGTGATACCTCTGGATCATGAAAGTAGGGTGCATGAATCAGGTAGAAAATGAGGTGTCTCTGCCACACACAGTAATCCTGAATTGTCTCTGTCCAAAATACAGCTTCTACTCTATAATAAAATTACTACATAAAAGAACTAAAATCTTTCTTCAAACAGACCAAATGAATTGTGAAGAAAAGTTTTATGTGTGAAATGTTCTCTTCAAAGTGATTTGCTGAGTGTATTACGTACCTATAGTGTCCTCTCCTCTCTGCATATATAACAGTATGTAACTGGTTTCCTCAATCTCTGTAGCTAAACAAAAATAATTGAGGCATGACAGTATGCAACAAGCTCTTCACTGCCTACAGCTAAGCACCCCTGGTTGAAATAACATAAATCTGAGGGATATCTGAGAGCCTTCCCATTTTTGTTATTGCACATAGGGTAAAATCATAGATGGTACATAGGTCTAATAATACTTGCTGAGCAGATTTAATCATTCGACATGCATTTCTTGCATGTCTGTCATGTTTATGTTATGATCCCAGGCACTAGAAATATTTTTT
>JAJEJO010000154.1:435291-503126 GCA_020662805.1 Glaucomys volans | reverse complement strand
ACCAGGGGAAATGCCTCTTCAACCCATAGATTGCTCTAAGAAATTGTCTAATAATGATCTTTGGAATGACTTCAGCAAGTGCATTAGATAATATCCCCCAAATGTCCGCTGGCTTCATAGTTCACTCAGGAAGATGAACTCAGAATCTGCACAACCAGGGGGGTCAGTTTCCTACTGGACGGTCTTTTACATGAGGATGAAGGGCAGGTGTCTGGGTTGTTAGGGAGCTGTTGTACCCTAGCATGCTTTCTTTGCCTGCTATTGGCAACAGAAGAGCCCTGATGAAAAGCAGAGGAAATTACAGTTGTGGGGCTTTGTGGTCACAAGGGCATGTGTTGCATTTGCAAGGTCATCATGGGATAATTCAGGGTGTAGCTTGCACACATTCTGCTGCTGAAAGGGAGATTTTTTTTTTCTACCACATCCGACACATGGTTTGCCAGAGGAAGGGCACGAGATCAGCAGCACTGATGAGCTGGCTTGGTGTTTTCAAGCCACATCTCTAGTAAACCAATGACTCCCTTCTGACTCCTCCAAAGGAGCCAACAGAATTTACTCATTACCAAGTGTGAACAGCAATCACACAAAGCCTCCAGATTTCTTTTGCCTGCCATGCCAAAAGGAACTTTTCAAAAAAATCATAAATAATAATACTGTCAATGCTTGTTGTACTAAAATCTTTGGTAGGGAAAAGTTTTAACCTACTTCTAAACTGTGGATAAATTCAAGATTTGTTTCTCTTGCATAAATCTAGAAAATAAAATAAAATATAGTATTGTCATATAAAGCTATATTTAGAAAATCACGCAGTGCAGTTAATTCATGTAAAGTAGATAGAAAACCAAACAAATCAGGCCGATTTGCTGGTTAGGTGTATAATGCTCTATAACTAAGTGACTGGGGCTTCCCCAAAGTCTTTGGTAATGTGAGTCAGAGGGCATGAGACCATATGGTTGACCAGCTCATTTGACCATTAACGGACAAAGCATTGACATGACATAAGAACTGGTAACTTGTGCTATAATTTTAGGTTATCTACATTTATGCTTTGTGGCCTTTGTAAAGGTATTTAAACTCAGCTCTAATTTTTTCATCTGTAAAATGGAAATAAAAACTACCTCATGGGTTGTTGAGAAAGTAAAATGAGATACTTTGTGTAAAGTGCTTTGCATGTATATGGTAAGTGTTAGCTCTTATTTTTTGGTCCCCCATCATCTAGTGGCTTAGACTGAGGTAAATGGGATCCTTCCTAGGCAAACTGCTTTTTAAATTCAGCCTTCATCTTTTTTTGTAGTTTGCCTAAAGCCCTACAGCATTCTAAATTCATCAGCTTTATCAAAGTGGCCATCAGTCTCATACTTGACTGATGGACTTGTGTAGATTTCTTCCTTTGAGGTTTGGCTACAATGCAAATTCTGTGTTAAAGTGTTTAAGTTTGGTAATTTGATGTAGGTATGACATACCCATCATAATGAATGAGACCCAGCAATTTTTTAGAAAAAGAGAGTTACAATTTCTAAAAATGAAGAGCATAAATCCAGCAAAATAGTAAATGCCTATGCTAATATAGGCAAACTAGAAGGTAAATGCATATGGTAATTTAGTCATAAGCTAAGGATAAGAGTGAGAGCTTTAGAATTTATTTATCAAGCACACTTTCTAATTTTCAGGGTAAGAGTTAAAGATATACGTACATATAGACCATGAATTAATATTTTTTTTTCCTTTTTTTGCAGGTAGGGATCAAACTCAGGTCCTGGTGTACACAAGGCAAGTACCCTACCCATGAGCTACATCACTGTTTCAGTCAGTTTTTCGTCACTGTGACCAAAAGACCTGATAAGAACCACTTAGAGATTGAAAAGTTTATTTTGGCACATGGTTTGAGGTTCAGTCCATGGTTCACCAACTCTGTAGCTATGAACTGGAGGTGAGACACAAACTCATAGCAAAGGGTGTGGAGGAGGGATGCATCTCTGGGGACTCTAGCCAAGAAGTAGAGAGAGACCTCCACTAACCAGGGACAAAATATAAACCCCAAAGACATGTCCCTGGTGACCTACTTCCTCTAGTCACACCCTACCTGCCTATAGTTACCACCCAATTAAGTCCATACCAGTGAATTAATCCACGAATTAGATGACAGCTCTCATAACCTAATTGTTTCACCTCTGAACATTACTGTATTGTCTTACACACAAGCTTCTGGGGGACACTTCACATCTAAACCATAACAACCATCAGCCTGAGCATGAAGCATATGCAGCATTAGTGAGATACATGTATTTTTGGTAGAAGAGGTGACTTGGTCTGAGATAATATAGAAGATGAAAAAAATACACAAGGGGGGCTTTATTTTTTAATTTTTAAAAAAATATTTTCGGTTGTAGATAGATAAATTTTTTTATGTGGTGCTGAGAACTGAACCCAGTGCCTCACACACAATAGGCATGCACTCTACCACTGAGCCACAACCCCAGCCCAAGGGGGCTTTATTTGACACAACTGTATTGTAATCATAGACATAACTCAGAGGAAATAGGACTTTCACAACGTTCCTTTCTACTTGAGCAGCAAAGACAACTACATGGCTGAAGCAGTAAGTTAACATATCAAAGCAGAATATGCAACTGAGACAGCCACCTGGCATAAGTCGCAGATGACCAGGTAAATTGGAGTCACTATATAAGAATAAATAATCTTGGAATCTGTGATGAAGGGACTTTAATTCCTACACAGACACTTTTCATATGAAATTATTTCATGCCTAAGAGCAAAAGTGTTTTCATGAACTATTTCATTAAGCCCTTTTCTTTGTTTATGTGTCTGCAATTATATCAGGGATGGCGGTGAGTTGAGAAATGTGCCATCCATGGGGTCTCTGTCCTCAGAGAGCTTACTTTCTCATTACAGAGAAAAGACAGACACATACAAAACAATCACAAACACAGAGTGTGTGTTTAGGTGATGAATCAAGAATCCAGGCTATAAATATGGTAGGAGCTCAGAGGAAAAAGAAGGAGAACCACAGAAACGAATGAAGGCCCCATGAAGGATGGGAAATCTGATCAGATCCTTGAAAAGTGGGATGCAGGATAGATTGGGAAAGGACACTTGCTTTAACACGTACATGCTTGGTGTCCTTAGGTAAGATAAAGTTTCAGAATCTCTTTCCTATCTATATAATAGTGATGATAATGCCTAATTGTGTAGTTTGTTGGAAAGATTCAATAATCCATGTAAAGAAAATGATAAAGCACTTGATATGTAATAGGTACTCAGTAAAATTTACCTGTAATTTTAAGTGTGGTACTATGGTTGTGCCTCATTCTCTGAGTATCTTTAACTCACCTTTGGAAGTAGGTACTCTGTGCATGTTGGCACATATAAGAACTGATAAAGAGGAAGAAGTGCATCCAAACACAAGAGAAAAATGTAAAAGTGATTATACATGTTTGCAAGAAAGCCTATCAAATTAGAGCAGTGGGTTCATGCTGGGAAGGAGGGAAACTTTGTGTAATAGGGTGAATCATTCATTCCTTCAACATAAACTTAATGAACAACTGTTAAGTACCAGGCACAGCACTAGGTAAGGGAGATGAAAAAAGGTGAGCATCGAAAAGCAGACATTAGGATTTACCTTGATGTGGTAGAAAACACGGGAAGATTGAAGATTATTTACCTACTTATTAAGCAGAGGAGAGACATATAATAAAAATAAAATTTAAAGAGCTAAACTCTGGCAGCAAATGAATTAGAATGTGGGTAGAAGGCAGCTATTAGGATTATAACTAAAACACTGTTGTAATAGTTAACCTGAAAGAATAGTGGTCATTTGAATAAAGTGTAAGTGGATGTGAGGAATTAATTGAAGGAACTTCTGTGTGATTTAGTGAAAAGATGATTTGAATTTGAGTACAGGTTTGCCTTTGAGTGAATGGCTGAACAGTAAAGACAGAAAAAGGAAAGTTGAGAAGAGAAATTTGGAATGGTTATTGATGGTTTTGGTGTCAGGTTAAGTTTAAGAAAAAGAGCTATTTGTTGAACATTCAATTAGCCAGATCCATTTAGACAATATAAGCTAAGGGATTAGAATCTGGGGAAAATGGAAATGGATGGAGTTCATTTTGCAGTTGGGGTGGCTCAGCACCGAAGATCATATTAAAAAGAAAACTGAGGGGCTGGGGTTGTGGCTCAGTGGTAATGCCTAGCATATATGAGGCACTGGGTTCAATTCTTAGCACCACATGTAAATAAAAATTTAAAAAAAAAAAGGTCCATCACAACTACAAAAAAATACTAAACAAAGAAAAAAAGAAAACTGAGGTTTGACCATTTGGGCCACTCTGGCACTTTGAGTGAAAAAAGTAAGTGTGAAAGGTGGGGAGGGGATGCCATGAGGGAAAGGAAAATGTCAACATAGGAAAGTATAAAAGAACCAATAGAGACCAGGGGTTGGTTGGATGGTCTGCAGTACTGGGAGTTGGACCCAGAGTGCTTTGCCATTAGGCTTCACCCCCATTCTTTTATTTTGAGACAGGGTCTAAGTTGTAGAGGCTGCTCTTGAACTTGAGATGCTCCTGCCTCAGCCTCATGAGTTACTGGAATTACTGGTGTGTACAACAATGACCAGCTTTTGAGACCAGTGTTTTTGAAAGACCAATAATATCAAATGCATCTGCATCAAAGAGAATGGGTAAATATTACTGTATTTATCTACGAAATGATTAATAGATAACTATAAAATAAGGCAGATTTAAAAAAAAAAAATGTTGGGCTGGGGATGTACTGCAGTGGTGGAGCACTTGTCTTGCATATGGGAGCCCCAGGGTATGATCCCAGCACTGCAAAAAAAAAAACCCCACATACGTTAAGGTACAAAAATTTTTAAAATACTTTGTTATGACAAACATAGATCTAATATTTTCAAATTCCCAGCAGAAATCTATCTTTGTTTTTGAAAATGAGAAGCTGGAATTCCTGAGACTTCTCCAACTATTAGATTATTTTTTCATGACATTTCACACAGATATTTAAAAAAAATAAGTGATTATAACCATAAATATTGAATCATTTTTCTGTGATAAGGTTTCTTCCTCTGTTTTCTGTTGCTATAGCAGAATACCTGAGATTTGGTGATTTATAAAGAAAGGAGATTTATTTTGGCTCATTGTTCTGAAGTGTGGGAAATTCAAGGTCAGGTGGTCACATCTGTCAAGGGTCTCATCCTGTGTCATAATATGCTGGAAAGCCCGTGGAACGCAAGTGGGCACATGTGAAAGAGGCACATGTTAAAGGCTTCACACTCTCATGGGAACTAGTTGCTTCCTGAGGATGAAGTCCCATGACCGAATTATCTCTTAAAGGTCCCAATGCCTCTAAATGCCATTGCATTAAGGAATAAGGCCTCAACATGAGTTTTGGTGGAGACAAACCATATTCCATCCATAGGAGAAGGTTATACTAAAATAAAAATAATATTCTATGAGAGGTTTATTAGTATATGAACCAATATATTATGACAAGATACATATTTCCATAATGTAAAAATTAGCTGCCTGGTAAGGACATTTAATAATAGAAAGCATTTTTAAAACAGGAAACATTAATATTAAATAAAATACACTTAAAGCTGCAAGATCAAACACAGATATTTAATATTTAAAATTTATGTTGGTGAAAATGAAATTTTAAAACATAAAAAACATCAACAGCTCTGATAGTCTTCATCCTGGTTTCATAATAAAGGCTCCACATTAGAAAAAAATTTTTAATTTTGCATGGACATTGGTCAAATTGTTAAAGAATGACCCTGAAAGCATCCTCAAGTTGAATGTTAGTGTATATGCTGCTGAATATAAATCTATCTTCTTTTTTAATGATGAAACTATTTTGTTTGCCCTGATTTTGGACTAGATATTGAAATTTAGTTACTTTTTTTAAGTCCAGATTTTTTCCTACAACATTCATATTTCCTTTTCTTTGAATTTACAAAGAACTATGGCCTACTGTGAATTTAGTAAGTGGTGTGAATCATGTAACATTCAAGATCTCTAAGTAAGGTTAACAGCACTACACCAAATCACATGTTGGAATTGTCAATTTAAAGACTTCTTCTGTTTCCAAAACATGTTATTTCTTGGAACACAACTCATAGGATTTATAAAGAATATATTATGCAAATAAACCTACATTTACTTAATTTGCAAGAAGAATGACTCATCAGTAGCAGTAGACAAGGCTAGGATCACAAATTTATAATGTGGCCACAAACAAAATTAACTGATCAGACAGTAGCCACTCCCGGAAATGTCACCCTTAACTTTCAACTACCTGTGCCAGCATTTCTTATTTCTGGGTTCATTCTAAAAAATAATGTCTCTATGTTGATAGTTAAGTTTTAATTCTCACAGGAGAATTCTGACATTCTGACACTTTTCCCCATTAATTGATTTCTTTCTTTTGTTTTATTCTTCTTTTGCATTACTGGGTATTGAACTCAGGGCTTTGTACATGCTGGCAAGCACTCTACCACTAAGTCACATCCTCAGTCCTCCCATATACTGATTTCTTGACATATTTTTCTCAGAATGTGGGAAAAAAATCTAAATTTCATGCGAAGTTATAGGAGGGGATTTTGCATGGAAACTCCAAACAGACATGTCTTTCCCCCCATAACATGTAGGAGGCTTGAAACCTCAACATGAGGAGGGGATTAAATATATCACATAAAAACAAGTTCCAAGCAATGTGGGGTTAGTTAATTCAGTAAATCAATAACATCAAGTGCTCAGGTGTTAGGCTGGAGATGTAGTTCAGCAATCAAGATGTGCTTAGCATGTGGGAGGTCATGGGTTCAATCCCAGCACCAAAAATAAATTAGCAAACAAACTAACAAATAAATAAGAGCTAGCTCAGGTGCTTTCCCACCTCTTCACTGTATCATCCCTAGTGTGTGGGTTCCCTCCTAATGGCAGGATGAGTGCAACCATTTTAGGTCGCACATTCTCACACATTAATATCCAGAGCAGAAAAGGGACAATTTATTTCTTGTCAACCCTTTTTTAGTTTTAATGAGTAAAACAATCTTTCCCTGAAGCCCTTCCAATGACTTCCCCTCATCCTTCACTCACTGGAACTAAGTAACATGCTCCTTCACTCAATCACAGCCCAGGGGAAGAGGGCCACCAGGATCAATTTTAAACACTGGAGTTTAAATCCAAGTCACTAAACGGACAGAAGCTATTGTGTAGGCTAGCCATTTTCAAACTGTTTTGTCTCATGACCTCTTAAACTTTTTTTCAACCTCTTAAAATTTTTTGATGAGTGTAAAGAGCTTTTGTTTGTGTGGGCAATAGCTGCTGTTGATATTTATTGTATTAAATTTTTAAATTCTGAATTTAAAACACTTATTTACTTAAAATAATATTAAACCCAATAGTAATAGTTGTTACTATTCTGTGGTAGGTAGAACAATAAGCCCCTAATAACAATAGTTCATATTCTAATTCTTAAATCAAGGATCTTGAAGTGGGCAAATTATCCCGGCTTATGTAGGCAGGTCCACTGTAACCACAGGGCAGTTATATTTGAAAAAGGCAGGCATGAGGCCACAGTGACGGAGCCTGAGGCACATGAGATGAAAAGGGGCCATGAACCAAGGAATGAGGACAGACTCCAAAAGTTATAAAATTTATAAGAGGAAAGGAAATAGGTTCTCCCCAAAGTCTTCAAAAGGGACACAGGCTGGCAAGTATCTTGATTTTTAGCTTAGTAGAGTCTATTTTTTACTTTGGATCTATAGAATTGTAACAAATTTGTGGCTTAATCCACTGTTTGTAGTAAGTTGTTAGAGCAGCAAAAGGAAAAAATATACATATACTTATTTTTAAATGAAAAATGCGTATTTTGCAAAACAAATACATTCAATGAGAAGAATGGCATTTACTCATATTTTTGTGGCATATCTCTTTAACCTCTGATGCAATAAGAGATAGGTGGAACCTCATATTAGCTGCTGCTTTTAGTCCATTTTGATAGCACACATCACCTTTCATTTAGAAAACTGGTGTACACACATGAGAGGATAAGAGAAAGGCAAAAAATTTCTTTGTATCAGAATAATAAAAATAGCTTCAATCTCACAGACCTCATAAAAAGGCCTTGGGGACACTTTGAAGTCCCCAGATCACACTTTGAGGATCACTGGTATAGGAAGCCAATAGTGTTTGCTACATCCACCAAAAGAACAGACTCTTGCCCCCCCCATATTCTTAGAGCAAAGAATGTATCAAGGTAACGATTTCGACATTTCTTCATATATTAAACTATATATAAGAGTTTATTTTGTGTCTGGCACTATCTAGGCTCAATAAGGAAGATACAGTCCTTGTCTTAGTGGTGCTTATACTTTAGTTGAAGAAAAATAATGAGCACATAAACTGGTAAGACATTTTCACATAAATATAAGGAGTATGAAGAAAATAAATAATGGGAAAAATGTGGGGTATTTTGGCTGGTGGACAATGAGCTACTCACTTTAACTGAAGTCTAGAGAAGGGAAATTAGAGCTGAGATGTGAATGCTAAGAAGGAATCATTGGAAAACATGGAAGACCATTCCAGAGATAGAAGAATAGTGGCAAAGAGCAGAAAGGAGCTTGGTAAGTTAGAGGAACAGTAAGAACGGCCATGGGACTTGACTAAGGCCCACCAGAGGAATGAACAAACGGAATAAAATAGTTGAAAGAGTGAGGCAGGTGTCAAGAATTGAGTCTTCCAGGACACAGTAAGGACTTCAGTTTTATTCCAATTGTCATGCAAACCCACTGGAGGAAATGAGACTGTGGAGTTCTTGTATAATAGGCTCTGCTTCTTTCTACAAATTCTTCCACTTTCTCCAAGAGCTGCTCTTCAGCCCAACACATTCCCCATCTTTGTAATGATAACTGTCTAAAAAGGTACAGGGACTCCCAAATAGACACATCTTGCCTCATGTAAATTGTTTGTATGCTAACATCAAAAACAGACAGATCTGGAATCAATCAGGGGAATGTAAATTACAGGTTGCTTGATGCAGAGTAACTTCTGCATGTTGGCCAGTATAGGTGCACAGCCAAAAATGCACTGTGTGAATACAATTGTTTGGCAATTGCTGGTCTGTCACTTGTCCAAAGCGGTAAGTGTGTGAATGGATTTCTGTGGGTAATGACTCTGAAATTAACAACTAGCTTTTCTCATCTTTCCACGATACAGGAAAACACATCAGAACTTGGCTTGTGTCTGGAGAATTCTTGTGATGATCCTCAGTTGCTCAGATTGCACATTTGGTCATCATTATCCCTTGTGTAATCAGTTTCTACAAACTATAGGATGATGTTACAGTTATGTTTAGAGAAAACAGGAACATGTTCTACACCTTAATCAAATGTTTTAAAGATGAGCTTTCTTAGATAACATGTATTTAAATATATATGGAGAGTGGTTAGATATCTTATCTATAATTTATGCTATAGTGAGAGAAGTAGTCTTGTCTTTCATTGAAAACTTAAGAGATGATCCATGTGCCAAGAACTCTAAGGCATTTACTATATATACGAGAGAAATGTTTGCTAAATTGTTCCAAAACAAAACAATGTATGGAATTTACAAATGCAGAAGTGACTTGAATTCTGCTTTGAAAAAGCCTAGAACAGGTCAAGAATTAAGACCCAATCAGTACACAGAACTGCAGGTGCTGTGACCCTGCCCTTAAAAAAAAAAAAAAAAAGCTGGATCCACGTGAATAAGCTTAATCACATTTTCAGCCCAGCTGTGGCTATTTGGGACCTACTCAACCATGGCTCCTGAAAAACATTTTTGTAATTGTGAAAATTTATATTAAACCCAAGACCAGACTGGGCATCAAAGAAAACTCCGTAATTCCAAGGCTACTTATCTCCAAAGGATTTTAATTCTGACCTCTGAAAGCAATTATGCAGTCTCTCTCTCCCTCTACTTGGGAAAGAGAGAAAAGAAGGATGACTTTTTTTCAGTAGGAACCAGTAATCAAACCTGTTGTTTAGCCAAGCAAGTCTTCCACGATTCTGATTTCTCAGTGCTAAGGGAGTATGCTTGAAACCTGTGTCTTCCTCCCATGTCAGATAAGCAGAAAGTTTTCTCTAGCCATGATAAATCTGCACAACGCGGAGATGTTTTTGGCACACAGTGTACATTAGAAAGATGATGAAGATTAACTCCCCCCGACCCCAATCTTGCAGCCGGGGAGTGTGTTTTGCCTGCATTTAAGAAATGTCCTTCAGCTGCAGGCGTGTGCGCGCTCAGCCTGTTTCTGCGTCTCCGGGGCAGGGCGACTCGGGTCGGCAGTGTCACCCACCGATGGTCTTCCCTGGAGGGCGCCTGCGAACACAGTAGCCTCCTTCCTCTCCCGAGCCAGCTCCAGCCTGAGGCCCGCGGCCCAGACCACTGGAAGGGGAAGGAAGCCCTAGCCGCAAGCCGACGTCTGGGCCGGCACAAAACACGCCGCCACCAGAAACTTTTTCCCCCAGCTGCGCGCAACTTTTGGCCTCTTATCTCAGCACGCTCTTGTCCTGAGTTTCTGTACCGTGTTTTCCTCCGCTTCCCTCGCCTTCTCCCTAAAAGGCGCGTGTGGACCAGGACTGAGGGACAACGGGAGCTGGGGCAGCGGTAACCCGGACGCCGAAGGGGAAGGGAAAGGGGAGGCGGGGGTGCGGCGGCGGCTGGGCAGAAGGAACTGGTCAAAGGGGAGTAAGACCGGCGAGTGCCCGAAAAAGAAAGAGCCGCCGCGGTTTGCTGCAGTCGGAATAAAGTTCGCGCCCTTTCCTCGGCGTTCCGGAGCCCTGCCTGGTCTCCTCCCTCCTCCCCCTTTTGACAGCTGGGAGCTAGCTGCCACCTCTACCTCCACGCCCGCACCCCCCGGGGGGCGCCAAAGTTGTTTATCCATCTCCGGAAAAAGCCAAAAAAATAAAAAGGAACAGGGTGGGGTGGGAGGGAGAAATATACATCTCCTTCAGGAAACCCCCAGAAAGCTGAGGACAAACAACAACAAAACGAATCTTATACTTCGCGGAAAAAAAAAAAAAAAGCAACATTGTAGTCACGACAATTTTGCAGAGGAAAAACTTGTGGGGTTTGCAGAGCCGCCCTAGGTCACCTCGCCCGCTGCTCTCCCCCACCCCTCCTCCCACAAGCAGCCCCCTCCCGGGACAGTCCGTTCCTTTTTTTTTTTTTTTTTTTGTCGGCCCGAGGAGGAGCCGAAGGAACTCAACAGGCTCGGACTTGGGGAGCGAGCGCGACCCTGGGCGCGTGTGTAAATCAGTCACCTGAGCGTAGAGGGGCCGCGGCGAGGGCGCGCGCGGGCGGCGGGCGGGGAGTGGCGGAGGCGGCGAGAGCGGCGGCCCGGAGGAAATCGGGAGGGGGAGGGAAAGAAAGGCCGAGACAGAAGAAGCGAGAGGCGGCCGAGGGGCTGGTCCAGGCGCGGCCGCTAAGAGGAGACCAAGAGGCGGGGGCTGCACTTGACAACCAGCATGCCGAGATGGTAAGAAGTTTCCACCCTCCTTTCCTTTTTATTCTAGACTTGGTAAGAAATGACCCCGGCGCCCGAGCGCCACTGGGACCACCCGGGGCCGTGTTATTCTCCAGTCCACCGGCGTGAGGTGGAGGGGGGCGCTGAGGAGTGCGGGCAGGAGAGAAAAGCCCCAGTCCAACCTGGCCCCTGCTGTGCTCCCAAATCGTCCCCTAAACTTGGCCCCAAGTTTCTGAGGCGAGTTCCAGGTGGGAGGGTGTGAGTGCGTGTCGAGGGGCTGGTTAAGTTCGGTCCCTCTTGAGGCTTCGGAGCGAAGGTGAGCAGCTGGCTAGCGGGAGGCTGTAGGGAGTTGAGGACCAGCTTGGGGGGGACCGAGTGGAAAGGACGCGGGGGATGAATGGAGCGCAGGAAGGAGCTCCGGGAGGAGGGGAAAGCGCTTGGGACCCACGATAACTTTTACAACTTGCCGGTGTGTGAGGGACCGGCGGCTGGGCGTGGGTGCCAGAGCGCGCTGGGCGCCGTGCCGCGCGGGCACAGCCACCAGCCCCAGCACGTTTGCTCATCCCCTCCCCTCTGCTTCGCGCTCGGAACCCTCCCTTTGTGAAGATGGTAGGAAATGCTCCTGCAGGATTTATGAAGAATGTGCAAAACGCAGGGCAGCAAAATCAACGCTAGATGTGTTTTTCCGAAGTGCAATTCTAAAGAAGCCGACTTGTTTTACTTACACGTTGGCTGGAGGGTGAGATTTGGGGCACGGGGAGGGGGCCGAACTCAAAAAATTAAAAATAAAAGGTTCAAAACAAAACTAGGTGAAGTCTCCTGTGAGGTGAGCTAAGATTAAAAAGAAGTTCCAAGTGCAAGTGGTGGAAGAAATGGGATGGCATCACGAAGCGAGACTCCATCCAGCACAGCCCCTCTACACCAAGCGGCTTCTCTGTAGCGAGGAAGCATGCAATTAGTTCGCCTGGTGATGAGCCGCTCTGTCCGCTTTCGGGGAAGTGATTTGTTAGAAATGGGGCTTGACCACTCCCTTCCTTTTAGTTTACTTCCACCCAGCGTGGCTATTGTTGCCCCAACTTGGGAATCTGATATGCTCTGTTCCGTGTGTAGATAGAATATATAAGAAAAAGGGTGATAGCGCGTTGGCGTTTTTTCCCTCTACCCTTCCCCCTAATGTGACATCTCTTGTTTCAGTGATCAAAGTCACAACTGGAGTGTAGGAGATGCGACTGTCAAATGCAGGCACCAGGAAAAAAAAAAGCATGCGCCCAGGACTGTGGTTACAGTAACGCTGACAGAAATTAAAGTGGTTTTGAAAGCAGCGTGCGATTTATGATGGTTCCCATTTACCCTAGAGTCAAGCTGTTGTAAAACTGATGTACAAAAGACATCATAAAATAATCCTGTGTACCCAGGATTAAAGTGGCAGAAAGTGGCCTGTTTTATTATATTTTCATGTACTTGGTGGATAGTTGCTGGAAACCTGTGTTTAAGTGAGGCATCAGGACAAAATATTAAATATATCTGCTTGGAGCTGGGGAGATTCTCTTCTAACGGCATTTTACACAAGAATATTGTAAAAGCCAGTGGTAGATATTAGTTTTCTCCTAGCCAATACACATCTTTGTCTACACATCTTTTCCCATATACTAATCATTTTGAACAGTGGCTAATCCCATTTGTCATCCAGTGTTTTGTATTCTGCAGTTTCAGATGTTACTGTGCACACACATCCATGCTTTAGGTGGAATTTATTTCTGGCACTATTACTTAGTGTGTCTGATCTGAAGATGTATGCGAGTAGTGAGACCCTATACAAGTTAATAGAACTTCCTTTTACCCTTTGGAATCACACACAAAAATCCCTTGTGAACCTTTAGAGCGTACTGTGTTTTATATCATATTTATGGCGGTTTCATTTAAATTGTTCAGTCTTAATGAAGTTCTTAGTTGCAGCTACTCGTTCTGTTCCCTGAGAGCAGTGTATTTAAAATCCAGATTGCTAATCACTTTACCAAAGTCACAGGAATATCTTCACCTGAGGGAAGTTAGTGTGAATGTGAACTTTGTTTCAGTGTATCATGTCAGGAAGGTCTGAAATGCTGCCTGCCCCCCTAGAATATTAAGTTGGGTTGTGTTTACATGTAAAACTTTGAAGAATCAACACCACGTGATTTTAAAAATAAATATTAAGAAAATATTAATGGCAGTAGTACATTCCTAATCCCTGATTTTTTTCTTCTACCTGAGATGTAAGATATCTGTCAAGCAGGGATATGTGATTACAAAAAGAAGCAGACAAAAGCAGAGCTGACTCTTGCTATATTAAAATGTAAGTGTTACAGTTTGAATTTTCAAGTGAGAGTTTTTGAGTTCAGTGCTTTACATAACATTTTGTCCTAATCTTGCTTGCTGTCAGGGATGTTTCATGGTTGTGCAATTGCTGCAGTCAAGAATGCCAATTTGCATTCCAGGAGTGTCATTTGATTACTTTTATCTGCACAGCTCCAAGACCGGCCCAGACCTCTCGTTTCATCTTGCCATGTCACGAGTCAATGCTGTGTCGTCTTTTCAAAAATCTGCCTGATTTAGACAAGAAAGAAAAGTACTTTCATGTTGCAGCCGCAGTCCCCTGCTAACTTGTCAGCAGCAGGATATGATTCACTTGGGCCCAGAAGAATGGAACAGAGAGGCGGGTTAGGCGGTTCAATAAAGCCCACGGACAGGTAGTGTGTGACATCCCCAGAGAGCCGCAGTTAATGAAGAACAGGTCTGCTTAGTTCTCCACACGCTGACCTGGTGCTGTCCCCACAGTTTTCTCATTTGATCTTTCCCAGCAAATTGATCTTTTCTTGTATTTTTTTGCCTTCCAAGTTAGTCCTTGTGGGACTGAAATTAGCAGAGCAACTTAAGTTGGATAATACAGCTGTTCAGAAAAGAAGAAATTGGACACTGGCGCAAAAAGGGGCGGGGGTGGGGGTGGGGTAGAGGCAGCTATTCTTTCTGTTGTTGTTCCTGGGAATATTTCTTATTTTAAGGGAGTCCAAAATAGGTGATGACTTGAAGTTAGTGATTTTCCTTTACTTTAAATTTTAAAGTTGAGTACTAGTTTAAATATTCTTTAAGTATTTCTAAGACGGCCTTAGTGAGTATGAGTTTGATTTAGCATTGTTCATGTTCACTTATTTGAAGTGAGTTGCCAGTGGACTATGTGGTTTTTATGGCTATTGTAAGATGGACTAAATATCAATGATATACTTCAACTATGTTATTTATAGTCTTCTAAATAACTACATCCCCAAATATTCAATACTGAATTGCAGAAAAGATTAAACAATAAAAAAGTCATTACCAGTGTAGTATATAAATATTATGGTACATGAAAGTGTTTTCTACAAATTACCATCAGAATCTTTGTTTTATATAAACTCCACAAATATACTGTTAATGGTTTTTGTTTTGTTTTGTTTTAAATGTGCACTTTTAGATGGGACCAGATCACAAATTTGAATTTTTGTGGATGTTCACAAGTTATTTGCTTTTGAAATTAAAATCAACTGTATACGAGATAGTTAAATCTAAGTTGGGAATGTAAACAGTTTGAACAGGTTAAAGATGATAGAATTTAGTATATAACATTTAGATTGGAAGCAATTAATAGATTCTTAACGTGCTGCATACATAAGGAGCGGTACTTTCTGCATTCCTCCACAGATGGTCTCATTTACCATCTACATCCTGACAAGAAACAGAGTTGAAAACATTTCTTGTGGAAGGGGAGACAGCCTCCTCAAATCTTTCCTGTTGGATGGGAATTATATAGGATCATTGGTTAGTAAACTCCTCTCTGAAGAGCTAGAGGGAGCCTCATGATTTTATTAGATATACTTAAGGGTAAATAAAAAGCACTCTGGCAATCAGAATGTTGTACAGAAAGCGTAGGTAATGAATACTGGCTTAGAGTTTAGGCTTGGAGGTGCAGTTATTTTTTATATGTATATTTTCAGTCCTGACAGAGCAACAGACGATTCTATAAGAACAATCAAGGCATCAGTTAATCTTTATAGGGTTCCATCTTTCAGGTCATTTGAAGATTAGGCAAATGTAACCAAATATATTTTATATTTTCTGATTTGCCTAACTTCTGTTTGTTGTTCTGTCAACTGAAGTAGTTATTCTCATGCTGGAAGAACAGCCTTCAAAGTTCTACTAAAGTGACTTCCCACCAGATCACTGAGAGCAGAGTATGTTAGTTTTGTTTATTGAGGACAACTCCTTTTCTGTATGTGATGGTTTTGAAGTAGTTCTCTATACAGTTGCTGTATTCTGGAGAGAAAATTTCTTCAAAATAAGTGTTTCGTGTCATGTACAAAACTGGTAAGCTAGGGATCAATAAGTAAGTTAAATTTAAAATATAGGACCTAAATTTTTAAATTCAGCATTTATCATTCAGTTTTACATTATTTATCTTCCCACTAAAATGTGTGATGTTTATATTAGAGTCATTGATCATAATTGCTCTTTAATATGCATATATTAGTTTCTAGGAGCATTACTTTAGACAAATTTATTTACCGTTTAAGTAAATAATATAATGCAGTGAAATAAACTACCCCGATTTGTCTTTTTAAAAAAATCTTTTCACACAGTAGCTCTCATTATGTTGCTAGCCAATAAAAGTCTTTATTTGTTACTTATTAGAAACCTCAGTACACTCAAAAGTTCAGCTATAATTTAATTTAGCTGTTCAAAGAGCCTCCCTTGTTTTAAAACATGTTCTCAGTATCATTTTCCATTTGTGTGAACCTGTATTCTAACTTATGCATATTCATAAGAAAAATATTACAGATACATAATTTTTTGAGTTTTTGCCACCGCAGAGACATAACCTTTTTTTTTTCTTTTAAAAAACGACATGGAAATGTCAACTTTATTCCTTTTGTTTTATTTTCCCCTTGACATTCTGGAACATTTTTTTTTTCTTGGTGATTTAAACTGTTTTTGCTATAATAATTTAAAAGCAGTTCCCCAAGGAATACAACTTCTTAAGGTGTAGTGAGAAGACACTAAAAAAATTCCATAATTAAGAATTTGAGTTAAGGCCATTTTACATTTGCAGTAACTTGACATTGCAGAGTTTGCCTTGTACTTTACAAATTGCTAGCATGATAAATTCAGTTTCCTTATAGGAACTACTGGGAAGTTTTGGAGAGTGGAAGATGAGGATTTTGGTTGTATTTGTAACAAATCACATGCTCTATAAAGACTAGAACTCTGGTTATCAAGAATTCTTCCACAACGAAGGCAGAATGTGGAACTTTCTAAATGAGTCACTGCGTATATATCTTAGCAGTGGGAATCTCATCAAGCCAGCCTTCTAGATACTGTATTTCATAGTTGTCAAAATGTACAGTATTGTCTTGGAACTTAAGGTTCATGAGTTCATAGACTCTGCTTTTTTGTGTTTAGTACAAAGATGTAACAACCCACACAAAACATTTTTCTCTTATTATGACCTTACATTTGCCAAAGTGCCCCATGCTGAAATTCCTTTTCAGTATCTTTTTTTTTTTTTAAGGCCAAAGCCAGACGTGTACCCAGACACAAAAGCCTCTGTGTATAGCAAGCTGTTTTAAATATTGTGGCTCGACGATGTGCTGTCCTTTCTCTGCTTGAGCCAAGGATCTCTGCTCAGTGTCTGTGGATTACCAAGCTCCTTCTTTATTGTACCTCTTGTCAGCTATTCCTATTCATTTAACCTTTCATTAGTGTCTGTGCAGCTTCACTGTCTGGAAAGGCAAGGAAAAACCGAAAGGCCCCACTGTCACAGTTATTAGATTTCTCGGTTACATCCCAGCAACCATAAAGAAGTAAGAATCGACACTATTGTCGTGCATGCTGCTGTCCTGGGGTGCAGCTCTTCTGTGCATGTCAAGGACATGTGCCACATGTTGATATGCATCCCAGGGATAAATGCACAACATGGGGGATAGGCCAACACTGGCAGTAACGAGCTTTGTAGGAGTTATTGCAAAGACCAACAGTTTGTGAAGGAATTTTGCTTAACAGGCCAAGGAGATAGACAGAGTTGAAGGTTGCCAAGATTTGCCTGTGCGGAGCTTGTCAGTCACATTGTTTTCATCTAAACTTCATTTGTGGGGAAAATTGAATAGGTTTGACAGCAATGAAAAGTATTTTCTTTTTTTAATTTTTCAGAGAACAAAAGCAATATTTCTGATGACTGGGATATTGTACTATTTTTTGTATGGACTGAATCATGTCAACACAATCAGCGTTCTGTTAGTAATTCTCATAATTTTTACATAACTTAAAAATAAAAGATATTTCATAGAGGTTGTATGTAAGTTTTAAAATTTGTGTACAAATAACATAGCCTATTAATTTTCCTATGCTACAGATTCCCCATGTATTTCCCTCCAGCAGAGCCTGGTGTTATCCCTTGGCTCTTTATGAATGCATTTGCCTTGTTGCCTTGATGTAAAGGAGGAAAGGGATGATCATGGGATCATTTTTTAATGATGATAAATACAAAATTTATCTGCAAATTTGGGATTGGAAAATATTTAAACACCTTAGAAGATTAATAGAACTGTTTTTAAAGAATTCTTAACACATTTGAATAGAAAAAGATAAATTCTCATACCTATTCTCTTTACCTAGAAGTTTATTATTTTAACTAGGAAAATTTTTGTTACCAACGATGAATAAAATATTTTTGCTTCCCTAATTATTTTTCAGTTTACCAGATTCTTTTGGGGCTCTCTAATAACTTAAAATACTTTAATGAGAACTCTGAGTGGTAGCATGCACCTGTAGTCCCAACTACTAGGGAAACTGAGGCAGGAGGATCCCTTGGATCTATGAGTTGGAGACCAGACTGTGCAATATAGTGAGACCTTTTCTCAAAACAAAAACAAACAAAAGGAAATATCTTAATATTACCAAATCCCTGTTAAATTGCCCATAATTTTTATCTGACTTAATTTTTTTAGCCAAAGCTAATTTTTGTCCTACTCCTTTGTGGTGCTGGGGATGGAACCCAAAGCCTTTTGTATGCTAAGTCATCACTTGTGTATGCTAAGTAATCATTACCCCAGAGCTACCTCCCCAGCCCAAGGCTAACTTTTTAATAGTTGTACCTGAAACATTCTGTGCTAAGCTATCCTGGTATCTTGTGAAAGTATTCTAGGGCCATTACCTTTGTTTCAGGGAAGAGAGATGAACTATTTTTCATACCCATTCCTGCAGGTGGAATGCTTCCTTCCAGGGAAACATGTTCAGTAATGGACCACTAAGTACCCTGTAAACCTAGGGCCATGCCCCCATATGTTGACCTATAGGTTTTGTATTATATGTATCATATTCAGTTTCATATTCCCTGATCATCTTTCCCACAGATAAGGCAAGAGTATCTTAACATTCCTCCTTCCAGTAGTCCAGTTTGCATTCATTATTGTTTGTCTGATGGTAGGAGAAGAGGAAAAGGGGAACTTATGAAAGTGAGAGTTATAATTTTAATCTCTCCAAACCCCGCAAACCCTCAAAACCTAGAAGAAAATACATGATAATTAAAGAGAAAGGAACACATGCCAGTAGTGTTCCTTAGTGGTATCCTGCTCCTTAGTGGTATCTGCACCTATTCCTTATCCACTCAGTATCTCTGTGCAGCTGACTGTGCCAGGTGTGAGAACAGTCTAAGAGGGGGGTGACCAGGCAGGCCCCATTCTATTCCACTACATTTGAGAGCTTCCATTCACTCAGTGGCAAAACAAGTAAGTTTGGTAATTCCTACGTTTCTTTTCAATTGGACATTTTATATTTTATGTGGTGGGACTATGTGATCACAGCAGTTTAAAATTTTTACTTTCAATGCAATTAACATAAAGTATACATTAATAACATTCCATTGCATGGTTATACTACTTATTTATTCATCAATGGATGAACATTTGGGTTGTTTCCACTTTTTGGCTGTTAAAGAGTAATGCTGCTGTGAACATTTATGTGCAAGGTTTTTGTAGACATGTGTTTTCCATTCTCTTGGATGTAGATCTAGGAATGGAATTGTTGGGTCATATTGCAACTCTGTCTTTAATTTTTGAGGACTTGCCAAATCGTTTTCCAATGCAACTACAGCATTTTCCATTTTGACCAATAGTTTGAGTCTTCCAGTCTCTACATCTTCTCCAAAACTTGTTAGTGTTTGTCTTTTTATTTTAATCATCTTGGGGCTGTGAAGTAGTATCTTCTTGTGGTTTTGATTTGCATTTTCCTGAAGGCTAATGATGCTGGACTTTTAAAAAATATGTTCACTGGCCATTTGTATATCTTTTCTGTGAAGAAGAAATACGTTCTTTGCCTATTTTTCATTAGGGTCGTATTTTAATTGTAAGAATTCTTATACTGTTCTGTCACAGTTCTTTAGTAGATGGAAGATTTGTACATACTTTCTTCCATTCTATGGGTTGGCTTTTTATTTTCTCGATGGTGTTCTTTGAATCACAGAAGTTTTAAATTTTGAAGTCTGACTTACCTATTTTCTTTAGTTGTTGCTTTAGATTTGCTAGCTAAGAATTGTCTAACTCAAGGTCATGAAGGTTTTTACTTGTGTTTTCTGCTAAGTATCTTCAGGGCAGATTTAGGTTAGCTTTTATGTTTAGTGTAGGGTAGGGCCCAACTTCATTCTTTGGAACGTGGATGTCTTTTCCCAGCACCATTTGTTGAAAAGATGATTCTTTGAGGTGCCAGCTACTTGGGGGTCTGAGGCAGTAGGATTACAAGTTCAAAGCTAGTCTAGGCAACTTAGCAAGACCCTGTCTCAAAATAAAAAGGACTGGGGATGTAGCTCAGTGTTAGAGCGCCTTTGAGTTCCATCCCCAGTACCATATTTTTTTTAGAAATAAAATAAAAAGTTGGAGATATAGTTTGGTGGTGGAGTGCCTCTGAGTTCAAATAATCCCCCGTATTGAAAAAAAATTCTTTCCCCATTGCATTTGTCATACACCTTGTTGAAAATAAATTGACTGCAGATGTTAGGGTTCATTTCTGGAATTTCTGCACAGTGCTATTGATCTATGTATCTATCCTTGTGTTTGTGTGTGTGTACGAGTGCTGGCTTATTTTGCTTAGCATAATATCCTCAAGGTTCACCCATGTTGTAATGTGATAGGATTTTCTTTTATAAGGCAGAGTAATATTCCATACACACAAACCAACAGGCCAACTTTTCTTTATGCATTCATCTGGAGATGGACATTTAGGTTGCTTCTACCTCTTGGTTATTCTTATTGAAGCTGCTATGAACATGGGCATATAAATCTTTTCAGGATCTGGCTTTCAATTCTTTGGGATAAATACCCAGAAGTGAATTGCTGGATCACATGATATCTGCTATTTAAAGTTTTGAGGAACCTCCATTTTGTTTTCCATAATAGCTTTATCATTTACATTCCTGCCAGTGGTGTTCAAGGGCTCCAGCTTCTCCACATCCTAACACACGTTATTGTGTCTTTTGATAGTGGCAGTCCTAACAGGTGTGAGATGACCTCTTTCGTGGTTTTGGTTTATATTTCCTTGATAATTAGTGATGTTGAGTACCATTTCATATGGTCTTTGGCCACTCATGTATCTTTGCAAAAATATCTATTCAAGTCCTTTGTCTTTTTTTTTTTTTTTTTGAGGCAGTAGTCTTGCTCTGTTGCCTAGGTTGGCCTTGAATGATCTTCCTTCCTTGGTCTCCCGAGTAGCTGAGACGGTGGTCATATACTACCACTTGCAGCTTTTTGTCTATCTTTTTTTTTTTGGGGGGAACCAGGGATTGAACTCAGGGACACTTGGCCACTGAGCCACATACCTAGCCCTATTTTGTATTTTATTTAGAGACAGAGTCTCACTGAGTTGCTTAGGGCCTCACTGAGTTGCTTAGGGCCTTGCTAAGTTGCTGAGGCTGGCTTTGAACTCGCGATCCTCCTGCCTCAGCCTCCCAAGTCACTTGGATTATAGGCATGCGCCACCATGCCTGGCCTCCATCTTTTTTTAAAATTTATTTTTTATTTTTTCAGTTGTAGATGGACACAATACCTTTATTTATTTTTATGTGGTGCTGAGTATCAAACCCAGTGCCTCATGCGTGCTAGACAAGTGCTCCACCACTGATCCACAATCCCATCCCTTTTGGTCCATCTTTTAACCAGGTTTTGTGTGTGTGTGTGTGTGTGTGTGTGTGTGTGTGTGTGTGTTGAGTAGTAGTAGTTTCTTACATATTCTGGATATTATTCTCTTATCAGAAATGTTAGGTGACAAATGTTTTTCTCCCATTCTATGGATCACCTCTCCTGTGGATTGCTTCCATTGCTTTTGTCTTGCAAAAGTTTTTAAGTTTTACATAGTTCGTATGTATATTCTTGCTTTCATTGCCTTTTGCAGTTTACATTTAAAGGTCAAATTTATCTGGTCTTCAGCAGAGTAAAGGCTCCATTAAGAAAGTACAGTCTATTGTTGAGGTAAAAAAAGAACTCTTGATGGTACTTCAGGGGACAAGAAATATGTCATTCAGTAGCCAAAAGATGATAGCTCCTAGTTCCCTGTGAAAAAACCAGGTTTTACTTTGATGTTTCTTAATTATCATTGAGTTTAAAAGCATTCTAGGTGTTCTGTGTGATATCAGACATACTTCATGCCCTGGAGGGTGGAATTAAGTAACTAGAAATAATTGTTTTTGGTTTTATAAATACCTCAAAAGGAAAGGGGGAAAAAAAACCATTATTGAGAAAATTTGTCTTCCTAGACATCCTGTCATGACTAGAAAAACACCAACAGAGATAAAACTAAAAATTATTGTATGATCTCCAAACCCAAAATAACTGGTCCAGTTAAGTTTTAAATAAATAAATACATTCAAATCTGGCATGGCATGATTGGAAAGAGCTCATTTTACAATCTACTTAGCAAATTTTTAAGATATTACGTCGTTGAATTAGAGAAATTGGAGAGCAAGTAAAAGGTAACTTAATTTGGAGGAAGCTATGTTGTATCATTGTTGAATTAAAATAAATATTTGTTCTTGTAAAATTCTAATTTTCTTCTTATTCAGTGCTAATCAAGACCTATTCTTATTTCCATCTAAGTAATTGCTTTTCTAGTATTCTGATGGGCCATTCTGGTCCTAATTGCATTGTCTGTTTTTGACCTTGTGCCAGTTATTTTAGGCAAAAGTTTCATTGTTTGGCATCAGCTATTAATTAGATGGCTAACTGATCAAATTTATGTGTGGAGAGTATTTTTTTTCCTCACAAATAATTATATTTGTAAACAGTAACTAACCAATTTAAAACATCTCTTGACATATTTTGAGGATTTGCTTTTTTTTTACTTTGAATATTCTGTAAAGCATTTAAGATCATTTATAAAATTTGATATGACAAAAAATTTTACACTTACCATACATAATATTTTTGGGTGTATATAAATTTCATTATACCATATGACATGTTTTATACCTGTTGAACAAAATACAAATATTTTGTTATTTTTGGCATGTTCTGACATGTACTTATATGTATGTGGACTAAACCATCTGTAGTTATTGATATCTTATTTGGTTTGGGGGCATAAGGAATATAATTAAAGCCATACAGCCACACAAAGGCCATTCAGTTCTCCATCCTGTGGTATCTAATCTCCTTGTAATACACATTTCATTATCTAGTGGATTAGGGAAGTTCCTTCTTTCAACACTTCTCCTAACAGGTACGTTTCTGGAAGTACAATGTGATGGTTCAGGTTTTTTTCTCATTGAAAGTAGTGATTGGAAATAAAACATTTCTTTGAATTGGTTTTTGATAGACTAAAATATTTTTGCTTCAAAGGGCATTCACTCTAAATGATAGCAAAAAGCAGAGACTTTTTAAAACTCAAATTCTGCCAGGTCTTGAGCCAAATTTTCCATGTATAGGTGTCCTTTGTCAGAAATATTTTCACATAAAGGACTTAAGTCTTTACCCAGGTCATTGCAGCTTCACTCGTTTCTAGAAACAGCAGCCAGTCACTGACACCACATTTTTGTGTACCTAGACAACTGTAATTATATCTAATGAAATCAGTGTATAATGAATATGTGTCAAGAGCATCCACGAGATGCCTGGTGTGGTGGCATCTACTTGGGAGGCTGAGGTGGAAGGATCATTTGAACCTGGGAGTTCAAGATCAGCCTGCAGGCAACACAGAAAGACCCTGTCTCAAAAAAGAAAAAAGAAAAGAAAAAAAAAGAAAAAAAAAAAAAAGCGCCTCTGTGAGAAACTGGTGGTTTCCACCTTCCTCATGGGGGAGGATAGAAAGCAGAATTACAGGGTTTACTGAATTTTGAGGGTGGGGGAGGGTAGAGTTTAACACTGATAAACTCTCACTGCAATAAGTAATATCTGTGCATGCTTTTTTGGTGATTTGTGCGTGCCATAGAGGAATAGTGAGTGTATCATCTAATGTTGTGTTAGTGTTATTATCAAATGGTATTTCTGAAATACAGATAGGTCAATATTATAAGTCTAACAACAAGCAAGTAAATGTTTGTTTACTATATAGAGAATAATGTATTGCAAATTTGCATGAGACAACATTATGCTATGGTGTACTGATTTGGTAAAAATAAAAGAAATGCTTTTAAAATTGTTAGGTTTTTATGTTCTAGTTGTACATTTGATCTAGGCATAGGAGTTTGCATTGCTTCGTTTTTCAAAGTATGATGCAAGTTTTAGTTACTTTGGAATGTTATTTGGCATTCAACAAGCATTTGAGTTTCTATGATATATATATATGACACTCTGTTAGGTGCTATGGGTATTACAGGTGAAGTAAAAGCTACAAACCTAATATTAAGGAAAACAAAATTCATTGGCAGGAGGGTATTCTTTATCTTAAAAGAATAAACATATCCTCTTCTGACCCCTCATCTTCATATGCTTAGAAACATAATGTTATCATCATACCTTTGAAAGAGACGTCCATCAGGGGTTCAATTTGTTCACTGACTTGAGGGGTAGAGATTACACACACATGCACAGGTGTCATGAGAACAGGTATATATATCTGTGTACCATATGAG
The DNA here is from genome assembly GCA_020662805.1 of Glaucomys volans. Lineage (NCBI taxonomy): Eukaryota > Metazoa > Chordata > Mammalia > Rodentia > Sciuridae > Glaucomys > Glaucomys volans. The sequence continues at coordinate 478,462 of JAJEJO010000154.1, read as the reverse complement.
GGGGTATGCTCATGTATGCAGATTGGCATGATTAGCACAATCTCTGCTCTGCCACCAAATTTAAGCAGGGAGTCGAATTATAACCCAAACATTGCTTATTAGTTTATGAGCTTGGAGTTCATGCAGAGAATATTGAGATTGGACATGGGAGACTTGAAAGCTTCCTGCTCCCCACACCCCCATAGGGAAGCTTTCAGTGGTCTCTCCTGCTTCCAATGCATACTTGGGACTCTTCTTATACTGTGCTTCTGGAGCATTGAAAACATTTACTCCTCTAGCTTTTTTTTTTTTTTTTTTCTTTTCTCCTTCCCATTCCCCTTTCTGATAAATTCCTTTTTCTTTAGATATGTTAATATTCTCAAACAGATATTAGTCAACTGTCCTGGGAGCTACTTGTTAAGGTGACTTTGCATCTGTTAGATTTTATGGATGTAATGCAGATGGCAGCCTCATTTCACTCATTTTAAATTTCTTGAGGATACCTGATGCTACTACCTTACACGTAATGTGGTGTATATATGAGCAGGTGAAAACAGTGGGATAAAACAATAGTTTTCTGGGGAGAAAGGGATATATGTGATTAAGAAGAAAAAAACAAGTACTTTGAATCTAGCTATTAAATACCTGGTATAGAAAGTTTCTATTATTCAGTATCTTATAGGCAAATATCCTAATCTTTAGAATTCAAAGGAGCAGTTGTGTTTAATCTCTGCATCTCTTTTTTGTGTGACAGAAAAGCTCTGAAGGCACTTTTCAGCTGCTCTTTTGTTTATAAAATCAGGGTCAAAATTAGTATTAAGTATTATTAATAATGTTTTGCATTGTGTTAATATTTCAACATCTATTTAATGTAGTGTTTTATGAATGCCAAAAAGTATCAAAAAGTTAAAATTACACTTCACATTGATTGATTCCAGCAACTTCCCAATTAGATTTTTTTTTTCACTTTCATTCTTTCCTTTTAAAACATTTTAGTATCAAGAAGAATTTGATGTGAGACAAGAAGGTAGAAAGACACTGAACTTCCACTTGACAACAGGAAGAAAGATTTCCATCTTTCTGTGGAGCCACTTGTTTTCCTGGTTTCTTTAGGTTTAATCTGACTTTTAACCTTATATCCATTTTTTCAGGCCACATGCAAGTTTCAGAGCAGTCAAAGTACAAGTGTGTGATATGAGACTTTTATAATTAAAACTTAGTATTTAATATATTCCCAATTTTAAATTTGAAAAGATGTCCAAATGGAAAATAAAGTGAGGGGTGGTGGTAGAGAGAGCAGAGATACCACACAGGAAATGTGGAACATTGATGAAAATAAAAGAAATGGAAGTTACATTGAGGGGCTGAGATGTAGCTCGGTGATAGAGTAGGATGCTTAATATGCACCAGGCATTGGGTTCAGCACCAAAAAAAAAAAAAAAAAAAAACCAGAAAGGAAAGGAAAGCCAAGGATCAGTTCAAATAAGTGTCATTAGATTTATTTTTATGTGCTTCCCCAAAGCTCATTTTTCAGGCTTTTTTTTACCTTCCTCTGCTTTCCTCTCATATCCTGCCTCTACTGGCAGATCCTGTCAGATCTGCCTTGCTGATCTACCCACTTACTAGCACAGCTGTCCTCACCCTGCTCCCGAACACCATCACTTGCAACACTGTAGTATATCTTCCCACAGGCCTGCCCCTGCACCCAGACTCCTCTTCAAGGAGGGATCACTTACTTCAGCACCTTCCTGTGGCTTCTTAACACACCTTCAATGGAACCCAAACTCCTTGCCTTAACCGAAGGGAACATGTAATATGCAACTGCCTTCCAACTCTCCAATTGCTTTTCCTGCCACCGATTCTCTGCTCCAAAACTCTGCCAAGCTTGTATCTACCCCAGCCCTTTACATGTGGTTTTTCTCTGCCATCCGTGCTTTTCTTCCACGCTTTCTCATGGCTCCCACCCTCAGTTTCATTCAGGGCTCCTCCACTGTCATCCCTTCAGAGAGACCTTCCTGACAGCCTTCCCTGCAGTGTCCCAAACTGTGTTTCTATGACCTCTTATCCTGCTTTTTTCTCTCATTCTTTCTCAATCTTTAGCTTTAAAATATCACTGCTTACAAATATATTTAACTTTTTTTTGTTTATAGTCATTGTTATTTGTGCTTCCCCCACCCCATGATGCAGGCCCCATAAGAACAGGACCTTTGCCTGTCTTGTTAATTGTTGAATATCCTCTAAAGCAGTGTTGGCTTGTGGTTCACCTGGCAGATACTTAATTGGATGAATGGATGAGTATACTCACATACGATAGTCCTTGTGATCTTGCATTGATTCTTCAGTGTTTATTGGTTTATTGGTTATTTCATAAAGAGTTATTTAAGGTTATCTGCTGCTGCACTTTTCTGAACTGCTTCTGTTCAGCTCAATTGGAAGAGGGTTTCCATGATAATGAGACACTCCACAGGGTGCACAGAAATCATCCTGTAATACGTAGGGAAAACATACTAGAAATTTGATTTCTTTCATTTTATATTTGTGTTTTATAGTGTGAATGATATAGTTTACATATAGCGGAGCATTGTGCAGTCAGAAAAATAAGACTGTGGATTGAACATGATTGGATGAGGATAGCTGACTTTTGTTTAAAGCAAAATGCACAATGCATGTTTGTAGTCAGGCTATTTTGCTGAGAATTGAATCCAGGACCTCCCATATACTAGGCAAATGCTCTACCACTTGAGCTATACCCCCAGTTCCTAGTTTATATATTTTTTTTAATATTGGGACCATCTCCCCAGCCCTTTTTTAAATATTTTATTTAGAGAGAGGGTCTTGCTAAGTTACTGAGGCTGGCTTTGAACTTAACTTCTCAGCCTCCCAAGCCTCTGGGATTACAGGTGTGTGCCACCACATCCAGCTCCTAGTTTAGACTCTTTAATGAAGCTCTGTTGTTTGTGTGTGTTTCCATGACTTAAGTTTCAAAAACAGTTTCAAAAAACAAAAACCTTTGTGGAGATAAAATTCACATTCCATGCAGTTCACTGCTGTCACCAAGTTTTACACAACCATTTTGTTATAACATAGGCAATTTTGAAGACACTATTATAAGTAAAGATATGATAGAATTTGAAAAGTTTAGTTATATACTAATTTGAAATACCTTCTTAAGTGAAGTTTTATAACGTTTGAAGAACATTTTAAGATGTTTGACAAGATTTATAAACTTGAATGTAGCATCCAAGTAATTAATATACTAATAAATACTCTAAGGAAACTCGAAAACCACAAATAAGCAGATTCAAGTTCAGTATTACCCTTTATAGAACAGTCACCCTAGAAGATTATACAGTAATGATACCATAGCTTAAAATGCCTTTGCTGTTCTCCATTTCAGAGGCTTCAGACAGTCCGCATCTAACTCTTCTAAGTCTCTTCAGGCTTACAATTTTTAAAAAATATTTTTTGTATTAAGGGTTGAACCTAGGCACTCCCACATGCTAAGCAAGCATTCTACCATTGAGCTACATCCCCAGTCCTTTTTGAAATTTTTTATTTTGAGACACGGTCATGCTAAGGTTGCCCAGACTAGCCTTGAACTTGTGTTCTTCCTGTTTTAGCCCCTGAGTAGCTGGGATTACAAGTGTGCACTGCCATGCCTGGCCATGCTCACAAATTTTCCGTGACATAGTTTTGGTTTTCTGAACCATCCAAAACCCGGATGAATTTGGTCGGTGATAAAGCCCAGTAAATTCCATTTTTTTGATGAGAAAATTTTTTTTTTTCACATACAGTTTACAAGTTGACTCTAGAAATACTTACAAGTGATGAATTCTAGAAATGTTTTGAACAACGGTAGCATTGTAGAAGACATGCAGTGTCCTGAGGTGACAACTTTGGTACCATGCCAGAAAAACTGTTAAGACACATGTGCTAGAAGTAAATATTAGGGTCAACTTTTCTTGTGTTAGCTGCAGTCTGCTGGGTACCTTCGTTTAGCTGGATCCGAAAGTTTTGTACACAAAATAACTAATATACTAACCTTCCTTCATAGTTCTGTGTAGGTAGAGAACGCTCTTAGCAGGCCTGTTATAAGGTGAAGGCTGTTCTGGACCAAGACCCTAGGGCATAATTAACAGTGTCTTTGGAGGGACCAAGTGTGCTGTCTTCATGGACCATTTGGCCCATGAGATGGGATTTGGTTCATAATTCATTGTCATGTACTGTGACTCCTGTGGGAGTACAAGGTCTAGCTGCTTTACATTGGATAGGTTTTGAATGTTTTATCTTGTTCCAGGGTGGATTATTATACTCCAGAATGCACTTAATTACAAGCTTTATGTTTCCAGCACTCATTCACAATACCTCCTCTTAACTACACCTGACTTCATCGATGAAATTTCATTTGCAGATCGAGGACAGTATATGATTTTGGGGAGATGGAAGCTGTCAGTTTTGAATTTTTTTCTCATCACCTTTATATTTTGAATCTTTCCATTTAAAAACTCCTTTTTAGGGTTAATTTTCTCAGCAGAATAAATGTTTAAAAAATGTGCATTTATTAATATTGGGTATTTCTCAGTCTTAGAGTTTGTATTTTGTTATTTTTTTATAAAGTCTGAATCAAGATCCTTACAAAAGGGATGCTTTGTAATAGTTTTTGTTTTAGTCTTATGAAATTTCAGTTTTTTATGAATGCATATAATCTGTATTTCCAACTTCCTTACTGTGCACCTCTATGAACTTAATCACACTTTATTGTAATCAGCCATTTATGCATCTACTACACACTCTGTACACTCTCAAGTATATTTTTATCTTTTCACATTTCTGTCTTAAGAAAGAAGTGATTCTAACAATCGTGTTTACTAATGAATTTATTAATAGATTCATATTTTAACATTGCTTGCTTAATAGTTACGGTTTGGGAGTATTTTGAATATCTTAAACTTTTATTTTTCAAAATTAAATTATACTGTCCTGTATATTTCATTTTTAGAATTTAGTATTTTATTCCCGATTGAGAAAACTATGACTAGAACTATCAAAATTACCTACATATGTTTGATCAGATTGCAACAACTTTGGAAGGTGATTGTTTTTTACCAAGTGAATTATGAAGGTAACTTCTTTAATTTGTAGTATAGGCTCAATGAAAGCTGGAGGGTGGTGGTTCTGTTTTTTTTTTTTCCCCCTGAGAAATCTTTAAAGAGATGTTTAAACAAATCAAAATATACTTATAACTTAAAAGGAATAATTTGATGTGGCAAGTTTTAAATTAAAAAAAGAAAGACACACACACACTCCATAACCTTTCTTTGAGTCTTTGGTGTAAGTCCTCTGTCATATAATGCCAAAAACTTTGTTCTGAGCTGTGTGTGTGTTGAAACATGTATGCCTGTCCTAGTGTCATAACTAATTATATCTCTTGTATGCTTACTTCTAGTAATTGCTAAGTAGACCTACCGCAGCATGCATTTTAACATTTAGTTTTATCTGAAGGACCTACTACAGAAATCAAGTTTTCTGCTCTGCAGCAACTTGACAATATGAACAGATACTACTATTTAAAATATATCATCTACTTTGTATTGCAGAAATTGTGTACTTTCAGGGAAGAAAAGTTTGAGTTATGTTTTAAAAGCGTATCTGCCTTTACCTGTAGTTATACACCAGTACTGACAGAATTTTGCAGTTTTGATGAAGATATTTCATCTGTGAATTGGAAATTGATGGTCTGGTGTTTTGATAGCGAAATTTTATAGGATTTATTTTAACTCCAGAGTTTTTGAGAAGACTATGGCTTTTAGAAAAACTGCTGGTGTTTTGGTCACTTAATTTCATGGATTGGTCTGAAATAATTTGGAGCTTACTCTAGGAAGACTTATTGCATTGAGTAGAAGTTTTGCAGACTAATTTAGGAATTCTGTCTTGGACATGCTTGTGACTGGGGCAGCAGTTTGTTATATGCACCAGCATGTATGAAAATATGTGGTCCTTGTCCATGCCTGCTGAAAGAGAACTTACCAGGCTCCAGTCTCTGAGCTGCAGCCTGGTGGAAATTAAAGTCTTAGGACCTGGAGCAGTTAATGCTGGCGATAGATGTGGTATTTAGTGTTGCGCTGTGTTGCATGGTGATTTCTTTCTGTGGACTTAAGGGATTCTAGTCAGAACTTGGGAAAAAATATGCCATAGAATTTGTGGTAACTAAACATTTTTTAAAGTGAAGAGCACAGTGACTTTTCTTATTAATAAACAGGACTTTTGGGGTTTGCTTTAAGAAGTAGTAAAAAGATTATACAATTCCATTTTTGATCCTTGTTTAAAATTTAATACAGAAAAGGCTGAATTTTCTTTTTTAAAGTTTCATTCTTTTCATTCTTTTGCTAGTTAAAAAATAAAATTCTTTAGTACTGTTACAAACTTAACACTGTCTTTTAAATGGAATGTTAAATTTTTAAAAGGACGTTTTGCCTTGTTTCTGTCATATGGTATCATATGTATACAGAGGCATTGGACTTGAGTGTTTTATGTTTCTGGAATTTAGGATTTGGACTCATGGTATAATTTCTCTGTTTTGAAAACTGAACTCCCGTGGTTTCTTTCTAATCAGTGTATCATTTGAAGACTGACTGTAAAAATTGGGTGTTAAATAACAAAAAGAATCTTTCCATTTTTAAAATGCCCATTTCTCTTAGAGTTTTTGAGATGTCAATCAAATTTATGCAGGTGTGTTTGGTTTTAAGAATGGAAACCAGAATTTGCAGCTGATAGGTCACAGAAGAAGAAGGGTTATTTCAAAATGTGGGGAATACTGGCAGTGTGTGAGGAGGTTGGCTCCGAGCCCCACTGATAGAAGTAGCTTTCTACTTGTCAGTGGACTGAAATGCAAAGGTGCTGGAGATGTTAAGGCTTGTTTGGGTTCTGAACCTAGGGATGCTACCACCTCCACAGGGTATTTGGAAATCTCTAGAGATATTTTGTTTGTCACCGATGACTGACTGGGATGCCTCCTGTTCATTTATTAGGCCACACGCTGCCATATCCAGATTGCAGAAGAATTTGCACACAATCATGATTGTTCTGCCCAGAATGTCAATAATGTTACTGTTTGGAATCACTGGATGGTTACTGATATTAAAAAAAAAATTAAAGTGCTGGTAAAAATAGGACTCTATTCTCCCCCAGAATTCCCTTGACAACATCCTTTTCCCCCCATTTGTTTGTTTTAAAGAATGTTTCTGTTTTTTTGAAGTATATACTTGATTGCAACTTAACAAGTGGAACTCCAGATTTCACTTCTTAACATTCTTGAGTAAATGTGATTTGTAAAAGCATACAGATATTTTATATACTTGGCACACTGAAAATATGTAGTCACAAGCCTCCAAATCAAACCCAGATATACTGATTTATGCAAATATCCATCATATGTTGATATTTGGTAAATTAGCAGATTATAAGTGTGTTGAAATTCATCTCCCTAATTTCTTTGTAATTAAAAAAATTATCCTTGTGAGAAATTGCTGACCTGTTAACAGATTTTTAAATCAACAAAAAAAACTTTATAGTAAAAAAGAAACTCAAGAATTTGCTCATGCTTATGGCTTCATGTTACTATTAGTTCTAAAATTGTGACTAGAAAGAAAAATTATAATATAAAACCACTTTTTTAAGAAATATTCAACCAGGAACAATTATTCGATTGATAGCACAATACCTCTAAGCCTTCTCTCCTTTCACGATTTGTAGACTTCCACCATGAGGTAAACATAAAGTAGAACAGAAATGTTTACTAACATCCATTCAGTAGGTGGTAGAGTTTTCACTTCTAAGAAAGGAATTTAAATGTGTGTATTGGTGCAAAGTTTTAGAATGACCATAAGTTCCTTTTCAATACTGTCACAAAATAAACAACATAACAACCCTGCACTTTTTGGTCTTATAACAGAGTATTAGATTTGAAGTTACAAAGATTTGAATTTACCTATTGATTCTGCTTCTGACAAAGGTGGAATCTGGGCAAATTCCTTTATCTGTTTTTACTTGTGGTAAAATTTACTCTCAATTTTTAAAAGCATACAATTTAGTAATGTTGAATATATTAAAAGAAACTTGATTTTTGAAGTAAGTTCAGACTTTATAGGAAAGTTGGAAAAATAGTACAGTGAATTCCTATATGCCCTTCACTCAGAGCACACAAATGTTAACATTTACCATGGCTACATTTTTTTTTAACGGAGATACAATTCACATACCATAAAATTCATCATTTTAAAGTACATAGTTAGTGGTTTTTAGTTTGTCCACAAGATTATGGAACCAATCAGCACTATTCAATCTTTACCCCCACAAAGAAGTTATAGCCAATAATAATACCTCTCCTTTTTGCCCCCCTCTCTCTATCCCTTTGCAGCTGCTCCTTTTTGACCCATTGCTCTTTTCTGGGTATGATAGTATTTATACTGGAGGATTTTTGAGATGACATATGAAAATGCCCAGCATATCTGTCTAAGGCAAGAGTTGAACACCCAATAGTTTCTTTTCCTATCATTGGTACAGAAAATGTCATATTAACATCTATGTGAATAATTTTAGAGGCTGTGATGGTAGTTTCTTTTTTAAGTGAGAATTGTCTTTTTACTTTTGCAGATTCATAGTAGGCAAGATATTTAAAAATAGTTATAAGTTAAAAAACTAATGTAGTGTAAGACACCTTGCAAATTCCTAAATTTATAAGTTAAAAAACTAATGTAGTGTAAGACACCTTGCAAATTCCCAAAACTATGCACATTAAATAATGTTTTACAGATGTAAACTTGGGAAATATATCTTTTGCAATGATTATTCATCATGCATCAGATCTTTTCATTGATCAGTCTTTTATTTTGAAGTATTGTGTCTTTTTTTGACACATTTTGTGTACTCATTGTTTAAACATGTTCTAGCTTTGTATTTCTGATTTCATAACAAGGCGTGATAAATACCTTAGAGTGGTAAAACCACTCAAGGATCATAAGGGTTCCATTGTTATCTTAAGTGACAGACACATACCTCATGACTTGGATTTGATTAACTTGATGATATGATGGTTTGATTGTAGACATAGTATTCAGCCAAGGTATCTGTACTTTGAGAAATAGTTATGATTCTGATTGCTCTTCGCCATTTTTACAGATGTTTCTAAATATTCATAGTGTAGCTGAAGCAACACCAGTAGCATGGAATAGAAAGTATCTGAGACACAATGGCTTGAGTTTGAATCCCAGCTGTGCTGTGGGAGGTTGACAAGAGACAGAATTTTGTTAAACCTCGATTTCTTTATTTGTAAATTTGGAGGATAACAGCCAGTGCATGGGGTGAGAGTGCAGATCAAATAAGATATAGCTTGGGTAAGGATCAATATAGTGCCTGACATAAAATAAAAAACTCATTAAAAGGTGGATATCTTTCAGATTTCCTTAGTGTATGTTAAGGAAGGACCCTTTAGTCCTCTGAGGTTCATTCATTTATATGTGACCTTTTTTTATTTCCCCGGAATGTTGTTCATTAGGTCATTTCTGCTTGTGAGACTGAGAACTGCAGTGTTCTAATGAAGAATCTGCACGAGCAACCCAAAGATTATTACCCTAGCCCGAGGTCACAGTGATGATGTTGGTGAGGTTTCAACCAAAAAAGCTGATTTTGTTAGATAGAATGCTTCTTGTCTATGGTTAGGCCTGTCTGTTATGAAGTGGCTACAATGTATAATAAATAATAAGGAAATGGCTCAATTGAAAAATATACACATACATGGGAATGCTCCTCTGATGGGCAGTCTTAGCTCATTTTACAGTAGGACTATTGAATTAAATATGATTGAAATGTTCATTTGGAGTCAGATTCATAAACATTGTTATATATGGTTTCTGTGACTGATGACAAGCTTAGGAATACCAATTTTTTGCATCCACTTGACCTTTTGGAATGTCTTACTTCTTGAGACCTATATAGCATTTGTCACAAATGTGCCTGTTTGGAAAGACCTACAACCACTGCAATATTTTGCCATCATGAAATTAAAGAAGAAACACTTTAAATAGGGTGAATAGTTCTGAGCAGAAGCAAAGTCAAGCTGTAGAGTGAACTTTTGAATGACAATAGCAAAAGGAGGAGGTGCCAGGTTAACTGGGCATTCATTAACTGCTTGGATATGAAGTAACAGTAAATTTCCTTCCCTTTTTATGCCAGGAACATTGAAATTGCCTAAAAGCAAAAAGGAGAGGAGTATATGTGGCTACTAAAATGAGGGTGGTAAAAAGTTAAATGATCAAGATACTGAGAAACCAAAGAATGGTAAAGGTTAGGGTGTATGTGGTAAACATTCCAGATAGACACTGTGTAGTATGGACCAGAAGGCATGCTGTCTGGTTTTTTTCTAACCTAGACTGTCACTGATTGAGCTGTTTGATCTTTGGTACTTTTTTAGAGCCCCTTATCTAAAGAATAGACTAAAGTAAAGATAGAAAACAGGTTTCACCTCTCATGCAATATTGATGGATTGGTAATGGCTACTGAAAGAGAGTTCTGAGACTGTGCCTAGGGATTGGGAAGGTGTTCTGGGGAGCCAAGTAGCAGTTCCTGGTAGGGGTGGTGGTGGATGTGTGCTTGCAGGGATGCATGTATGTTGGTACATGCACTATGTTTGTTGACTAATCAATTTAAGAATCCTTTCAAATTATATACAAGAGATTATGTTTTTCTTGGTGTATGATTATGAGGCTCTTCTTCTAATCAGTCTTTGTACTTCTGGTTAGAAGAGAATTGCAGGTCAGATGCCTAACAGAGAGGCATGAACTAATGGCATGTAGGAAGGAATGGAGTAGTTGTTGTCAGAGCTAAAGAGTGCACAGCATGCTTTAAAAATAGACTCAGCTGGGGTTCCCTTCCAACCTGCAGACCTGTGCATATCAAACTGGATTGGTCCCTTCAGAAAGGTCACCATCTAATGAACTGCAGTTAATTAAATGTTTGTTATTGCTTAATATTTGGTGTAGTGAATTTATTTCTATTGTTGGGTACCTTTCAAAACTAAATAGTATTTTGCTAGTATTTTAGTGTCACAGATAGAAGGAAGAGAGGTAAGAAGATGGGCAATGATGTGACTTTTCCTATATTGATACTTAGCATAATACAAACAGGCTATTATAAAATGCAGAGCCTTTAGCAACTGGTGCCAGTTAAGATTGTCTCAGCAATATTGAAAGCAAATGATTGCTTTCAGATATGTATCTATGCTTCTGAAGAATTATTGCTTGAATTTAAGGAAAAGAATTCATAAGTTTCTAATGTCTTACATAAGAAAATTATCCAGTTCTAGATTTAATTCGCTATTAGAAATTCTATATTTTAATGAGTTTTTATGTATCAGTCCTTTGTAGAAGAAGGGATTCATGTAAGAGCTAACTTATGTTAGCTTACCTCCACTGACTAGCAAAATTAGTAGTTTTCATTCATGTGTTCTTTAAGAAATTATATGTAGCAACCACATTTGTGGTGCACACACACCAATACAATAGCCTTTCTGTAGTTCTTTGTATTTGTCTCAGCCGCCTTTAAGATTATCCCCTGAGGCAGGAGTCGTATTTTATTTATACTTAGGTCACCAAACCTACATCCCAGTATACAATAAGCTTTCCATAAGTGTTAAATTAATACCTGAAATACAGTTTTACCTAAGAGAAATCATGAGCTACCTGCTGGTGAAGATCAGGTCAAGGTCAAGTCCACTTTGAAGTCTTAAATTAGAGAATCTGGAAGTATATTGGATATTCCATCTTGCAGTTCATATATGCTAACATCATATTTTCTGCAGTTTTTGTAGAGAATCCATAGAACCTGGAAAGTGTATGTTAACAATATGCATTTCTTTGTGTTGTTTCTCCTGTAAAAGTCTTATCTGTAATTAAACTGTCAGTAGAGATCTGGGTATGAAAAAATTCCAAAGAAACATTTTTGGTTAAAAAAAATGTGGTAAGTTAAAATTTGTGTACAGTATAAATATAGTATTATGTGTGTCTTATTTAAGTAGACCCAAGCAGCTGGTATCCTGAGCCATCAGACTTCTATAGCAGCAAAGGACAGTAGTAGATTTTGTTAGGGTTTGGCATCTGAATGATCTGTTCACCTTCTACTTTTGGTATTTTCATGCCACAGATCATAAAATATGGAAAGCAGAGCAACAGTGAAAGAATAGGTTCCCTGAGCCTTTTAAATGTTGTGGCAGAGGTGATGGTAGTGGGAAGCAGGGCCTCAGGAGTCCTAAGATTGGGCTCTGATGTTCTGGTTCCTCATCTCTAAAGTGCCAGAAGAATACCTGTCTTGTGTACCTCAACTGGAGAGGGTATGTACAATATCAGACCTCCTCAGTGCATTAGCGTGATAATGTGTTTGAAAGTACTTTAAAGACTATAATTCTGAGGTTTTATTTAGCTCATTCTGCAAGTATCATTTGAGGACCTCCTTATGCCAGGCATTGTCTTTGGGGCTGCCGATGGGAAGAATTCGGCAGTGCCCCAAGAATTTTTCAGTCTGGTAGAATTATGGTTTTCTAAGATTATGTTTCATGATGTTTCAGTTTTACATTACTGAGTTCTTTGTTGTGGGTCAATTTTTTAGCTCCAAGAACATGAAAGGAGAACAAAATTTTGAAAATGTTTGTTATTTCTCTGTGCTTACCAAAACTTTTGGAATTTACCTGTGGTGTCTCTCACCTCATGAAGTAGGATAGTGGGGAGGGAATTGATGGTATGACAAATGTTTTGGAGCAGAGCTAGAATATTCTAACATATGATGAACCAGGTGTATAAGCCAAATAGTTTTTAGACATATAGTTGTCATTGTTAATATAAGTAGCTTGCTATCACTTGAAATACTGTAGACAGCTTAAGGGCCTTTTCTGAATTCTCTGTAAGCAGAGAAGTTTTATTTGCATATGTATTTATATTTCTTTCTTTCCCTTCTTTTTTTTTTTTTTTTTTTAGGTCAACTCTTCTAAAAACTGGAAAGTGATCCAGTTATACTTTATGGAATTTTTAGTTCCAGTTTTAATAGTGATTTCACTTTAAATGTTGATGAGCAAAGTATTCTCTTTTCATTCCTGATTTCTTTGTGAGGGTTCATGAAGACCCTTAGAGAAATTAGGGTTGATTGAGTAGGGCTGAAATTAATCAGAGATGTGACATTAAATTCTATTCTTGCTTGATATAGTGGTGCATGCTGGTTATCCCAGCTACAAGGTTGACTGAGGCAGGAGAATTGCAAGTTGGAAGCCAACCTGGGCAATTCCCTGACCCTGTCTTAAAAAAGGGTAGGGGGTAGGGTAGAAATGTGGCTCAGTTGTAGAATGCCCCTGGTTTCAATCCTCAGTACCAGGAAAAAAAAAAATTCTTGAATTGGTTTTCTTGAATTTTTTCTTTCCTAGAAGGAGTAGTTTGGCAAAGGTTTTAAAATATCAAGGCTAAACTAGAAATTACTTCATATTCATGGCCATATTATAATTTGGGACTGTTGAATCTGCATATGCATCTTTGTTTTTAAAAAGATGTTATTGGTGTTTTCCCCCGTGTGTGTGTGTGTGTGTGTGTATGTGTATGTATGTGTGTGTGTATGTATGTGTGTATAAATATATTCCTTTAATTCCAGAAACTAGCAATCATTGACCGTAACTTAAAAAGAATCATGACCTCACCTCCTGGGTGTGGTGGTGCATGCATGTAATCCCCAGCAACTCCAGAGGCTGAGGCAGGAGGATGACAAGTTTGAGGCTATCCTGGACAATTCATGAGACTCTTGTCTCAAAATAAAAAGGACTGGGGATGGAGCTCAGTGGTAAAGCACTCTTGGGAATAAATGACTTCTATTCCTTTGTCCAAAATGACCTCTATTCTTCTGTTCAAATCAGAACAAGTTATTTTTGAAAGCAGAGCCATAAGGATTCCTTGAATGACCACAGACTCAGGCCACAGAAAAAAGGAAATTATGAAGAGGAGGGAGCCATGCCTTTGGTCTTCACCAATCCTAATCTGGGAACCGTTAGCAGGACTATCTTGCTGTGAGGTGTATTCATAGCACGAGAGGCAATTTTTTTTTTATTTACTTATTGATTCATTGAACACAAATGGAGTACAGCTATTGTTTCACTGGTTGTACACAAAGTAGAGTCACACCATCTGTGCGTTCATGCATGTACACAGGGCAATGGTATCTGTCACACACTCTGTTATTAATTTTACCCCCCACCCGCCCCCACCCCTCCCTTCCCTCTATGCTAGCTATCTTTCCTCCATTCTATGAGAGGCAATTTTTAAAACTACTAAAACCAATCCCTGTAGGGTTTTAGAGATTAAACTCACCACCTTGTGTTATACAACCAGATGAAAATAATTATGTACTGCAGCCTGCTGAGTGGGGTGAAATGCATTTCTAGTGCCAGATTTCTTAACTAGGTGGGATGGGTGCTCCGTATTACTGAGGACTCCCTGCAGTTGAAAGCTTTATTCCTATTAGAACAAGTCTCAAAACTTGTAAGTCTGGGGGAAAAGATAAAACTTCAGACACCAGTTCTAAAACCTCTTCTAACTTAAATTTTGTTTCTTGGAAAGACACTTAAATCTTATATTAAAAACGTGGGCAGGGAATATAGCTCAGTTGGTAGAGTGCTTGCCTCTCAAGCACAAGGCCTGGGGTTCAATCCCCAGCACCGCAAAAAAAAAAAAAAAAGATACCAAAAGTGTGCCTTGAACATAGTTTTCTGCTAGATAGAGGTTAAGTAAGAGATTTTTTTTTTTTAAAGTACAAAGACAGTACAGTTTTCTCCTCTGTGAATTAAGCATCATAATGGTACCTAACTCATAGGTTTGTGGGAGTGAAAAATAAATTGTTGTATGTTAAGTGTTTACAAACACACTTAACACAGAAAAATCAAACATTTTTGATAGATTGAAAATCAATCTGACTGAAGTCTCAAATAATTTTGATTACAACAGAGAAAGCAACATGTTTGCTGTTCTGTGAAGTTGCTGTTGCTGACACCTCATCCATATGAATTGTTTCTCTATTTGTGCAGAATTGATCATTGCATGTACCCTGTAACACAGTTCTTTGAACAATGGCATGAAATTTGTGACACGAGTGGAATGAAGCCAATATAAGTGAATGAAACTCATTGACTAGACTTTTCTTAAAGTACCGGTGGGTATACCTGACTGACTCAGGTATAAAGAGAACACTAAATTCTTTGCGAGAATAGTAACGAAGCGCATGCAAGTGAGGCTGCCAAAGATGCTTTACCCATTGTGGAATTATTAATGCCTCCCTTAAAAAACAAAACTAACAATGGAGACTGGGAATCTATTCCATATTGCACTCTTTTTTGAACCATTTATTTGAAAATGCTTTCTGGAGTGCTTATTTTATATAGGGCAGACACCATACAAGGGTCTGAGATTTAATAATTGGGAAATAACCTTTAAAATCCTTTACCCTTCTGGAGTTTGCATATGAATGAGTAGATCTCCATCATTTAGATGATCAGGCAAAAATGTAAAAATGTAACTGGGGTACTTGTTAGAAATGCAAACATCAGCTTCCAGATACATGTCTTCTGAATTCTCCAAGGAAGGGAACATTGTTTTCCTACAAAAGAGTGAATGAGCCTAGGGGAGATGGTAGAATTGCCTAAGGTCAGGCAGCTGGTAAGTAGCAGACTCTCAAATCTGACCCCAAAGCCTTTTGTGTTTTTTGGTTTTTCTGCAGCTGCCATTCATTGTAACTACTAAGAGGAAAAGGAGCAAAGTAACCAGTTTTGAAGTATTGGTCTTGTTTATGAGTACTGGAAATAAATGAACATTGACCCTAATAAGTGGAATTGGGGATCTACAAATGTATAATAGTGAATCCTTTCTTAGTTGTTTTAATGGAGTGAAAATGAAATAGTAGAGATATGAGAACTATTCTGCTTAAACAGGTTTTTGAAACTATCTGGTGACAGTTAAACCCCCCCCCCCAAGTATTAGGGATCAAATGCTGGACTAGCCACTGAACTACATCTCCAGTCCCAAACTTCTGGGAACTTGAGATCCCTTCCTATTTTCCAATGGGGATATTACTCAGAATCCCAAAATGCAAAGCAGAGATCCTCAAATCAGTTTGTGGGGTCAGGGGAAATTTCTCAGAAGGACTTTTGAACTGAGGTCTAAAGGATGAAGGGAAATTAAGCAGACTGTCTGAGGCTACAGTGGAGGAGAGGTGTTAAGTATTGCACAAGAAGCAAGTCCTTGAGATCAGAGGAAGTTTGGGGTATTGGAGGTGGGGACACAAGGCCATGGAGGTGGCATAGAGAGAACATAGCTAGGTAAGGCTGGGGAGCTGGAGTAACCATGGAGGAGGATTTGAGTGTAGGCCATGTTAAGTACCATAGTTATCACTCTAGTGCAATGGGAGACTGTTGAAAGTTTAGCAGGATTTGGACTGAGATGATTTTATTTAAAGAAATTGTTTGACCGCCTACCAGTCAAGGTGGTCTTCCTTGCAGAGCCAGGGACACTGCTTGTCCTGAAGAGGCCAAGGAACTGGCAATTTCTAGCATGTCAGAGTCCCACGATGGGCCTGTGAGGACAATGACATTGAAAAAACAGCAGAGAAAAGATTGCTCTTTGCCCTTAGAGAACTGAGGATTAATAAAGGAATATAGTCAACCATTACCATTCTGAGGCTAATTACTCTGGAGCTGTTGGCTTCTAAGTCTAGCTTTCCTCTTTCCCTTTTGGCATTGCAGTGCTTGAAAGCAACTGTTCCAGGAAATGGGAAAAAGAATGGAGTTCAAACTCAAAGTGGGTATTTTCTTTACTTTTTAACAATTCTGGTAAAATGCTTATAGGGACAGAAGGTTGAAATTGTCCAGAAGAGTGTGTTTGGATTTCTTTGTTAATCTTGGCCCTCTTCTTTTAGGCAGAGAGCTTCTGAGAGAAGAATTCATCAGGTGATGAATAGGCCAGTTGTCATTTGGAAGTCGGGAGTGAAATCAGGGGTGGCAAGAGAAGGGGCGACTGTGGGGAGTGTCACTGTCGTGAGGGCTTGTGTTCTCCTTCTCCAGATGTGGAGCTGTGGGGCGTAGGCTGTGTATCAACAGACTTCTGTAAGGCTGCTTTCTCAACTGTACTAAGAAAGAATTTGGACTTAGGGACTTTTTTCAGCTTTTGTTCAGCTCTTCTCACTTCTTCCTTTTCCCCCCTCTAAATGCTATGTAGAAAATATTTATTTTAGAAGTTAATGAGCATTGCGAGGTTTTGTCTTGAGATTTTCACAGACCCCTAAGAAAATATTTTGTTTATTATAAAGCTTGGGTTAGGATACATTGATGCACTTGTTTTATAGTCAGGACCTGAATGGGGTGGAGGGCTACAGAAATGCTTGCATAAATCGATGGCATTATACTAAGCAGATCAAATGTTAGTTATATTCTTGACAGGGACTTTTTTAGGCCTCTAAAATTGGGCAGAACATATTGTGTTCTCCCTGTTCTTTTTCACAGATTGCCTGCTTTTCTCTGGAATTCTTTGCTTCTCCATGGCTTCTTTTCCCTTGATAGCATGACACATGACTGATGACCTCAAAGTACCTTCTGGATTTTTTTTTATTCTATTGGCATTTAACTGTATTTAATACCTTCATATTTTTTTTCTTTGAAGATTTCCTTGTTGTTTTAGTGAGAGTGCAGTAAAGACTTCTTGTTCGTATCCTTTCAAATACTGTTCTCCATAATCTTGGTTGTTTTCTTGTATTGGAGTCAGAAAATCATGTTTTAAGTCTAGATTTTGGTTTTATTCATCTCTGTAGCTTTCCTCTGTTTCTGTTCATGAAGCAGTACCACATGAATGAAGACTTCTTATATGGACATTAAAAACTTTTGCAGCCAGGAAACAGCATTGTAGTATTTTACTCATTGCCAGCTGGACTTCAATAGATTGGCTTGCTGGTTGCCCTCTTGGTCTTTGTTTTGTTTTGCTTTGCTGGAGTATTCAACTTTTCTGGCCTTACCTTACTTATTAATACTTATGTGCTAGTCTGCAGTGCTAGAAAGAATGGGGATAAAAAAATTGCTGGTGAACCATTTTTCCCTAGATCTTGGTTGATAGGTTTGCATATCTAATAATCTGTGCATGTTATAACCATTGCCATTATTTGCTTAGTGGACTAAAATAGAAACATGTTAGGGAGACCCTGTATGACATTGTTCAAAGGAAGCTGCTGGTTTGAGAAACTGAGACCCATGAGCACTAAATTGAGTTTTAAAAAAACACAGATTAAGGGCAGAATACATGTATGAAGTTTGATTTGAGTCACAGACTTAATTGTGTAGAGCCCAGACACCAAATATGTTCATATAGATACTGTATGACTCTTGAAACTTGAATACTTTCTACATTAACTCCAAGTTTCATTCCTTTGCAGACTTTTGATGCAAACAGGCAAAACCTCCCAATGCCAAACCATTATCTGACATAAGATCTCATGTTTATTTGCCATCTTTCTTATAAAAATTGAGTTCAGTATAAGAAATTTGAAATGGATAAGATGCTGCACGAATGAATACAGATATATTCCAGTTCTTTGAATACACACAAGCTTTTTGCTTATTTATTGATTGAACACTGAGATCAAGGAGAATGAAAATGGTCACTGATGCTCATCCATCTTTTGAGGCATTTGGCACTTCATTGTACAAATGTTCACATTAATAATTTTGGCTTATAAAAGCTTTTAAATATTTGACTTTTTATTTGGAAATCTGTCAGTCCTTTTTGAAGTCTTTTAATTTGGTGAGGAGGGGCTAGATTAGACGAATAATAATAAAGTATGCTCTGTAAAAATTGCAAATACCCAGATTATTTCTTTTTTAGAGGCTGCCAGCAAATTTTATAAATTTAACCTTGGCAATGATTATTTTAGGTTGTCTAACTTGTCAAGAAGTACAGTTTCTGTTACAAGGAAATAACGACGTTTTCGTTTAGAGGATGAAACATTTTCCATGACCGTGAATCTGTTATTGGTTTCATTCAGCCAGCTGCCAGTGGAATCCAATTTCTAGAAGGCAGAAGCAGTGCCATCCACTCTTGCTGTTCTTTCACCTATTTCTTCAAATTTTAAGTCCTTCAGCCTCTAAACATCCTTAGGGTCTTCCTCTGCCAGGTTGAATGTGTGAATTACAGAGTAAAGAGTGAGTTTAAGATTTGTTCCATTTCCTGCTCTCAAATAATAATTTCTCATAGTTTTCTTTTTCTCTTTTTCCCTTTGGTGATCTACTTCCAGAATCTGAGTCACTAAATGAGTTTTATCAAAGGAGGAAAAGGTACTGAGATACTTACAAATTGAAACGAGATTCGCAAGTTGGCAGGCACCCCAAATTAAAGTACCAGGTGAACACGACCTTCCCTTAGCTGAGGTGATAGAATTTATTGGTCCTAATGAATGTTAAGCATAAGCAATTTGAAGAACTTCAGATATTAAATAGGCAATTTTTATATCTTAACTGTATATCTTATAGAGATAATTGTTCTTTAGTGCAGTTTTGTTCTTTGTTTAGACCATGTTGGAAAACCATTAAGAATTTTATTGAAATATAATGGTGCAGAGTTTTCAAAAGAAAATCTGGAATATGTTGAAAAGTTTTTGACATAGATTCTAAATTTCTGCACAAACCTTTGTAGCCTTTTCACAGATGTAAGCATTTATGGGAAGGCTGTAGTGAACATTTTTATACATATTCTTGAAAACTTCTCATTCACAAATGATTGAAGGAGGAGTAGATATTAAAATGTGGTAGAGTTGTGCATAAGTAGGTGGTTTGTGTACTATAGCGTGAATATGGTGTTTCCCGATTTTCTTTAAGGAGGCATTTTTGTTTCCTTAGGGAAATAAATCCCCCATTTATTTTTCTTAAGTATTTTTAAACTTGGTTACTTATTTTTTTTAAGTAATCCTTACCACTGTTTATATGTAGAACCCAAATAGCATTTATTTGAATCTCGCACATTAAAAACTAATTTGATTCAACAAATATTCAACAAATGCCTACTAAGCGCTAGATGTTTGTAGAATTTGTTATGTGACCATCAGCACTGGGCATATATCTAAATCCTTCTCTTTGCAAACACCCCTGAGGATAGGAACTAAGGTGAAAATGTGTTTTGGCCTATATCATGTTTTCTAGTCATTTCTGTGTATTTCATTAGAAAAACATTTTTTAAAAAATGTTTTCATTTAGGGAACCAACCCACTTGTCCAACTTGGGAAAGTCCGTGGAACAACAACACCATCAAAAGGACAACATTTCAGATCAGCAGCGTAATCACTCAGTCACCTAATAAAAAAAGTGCTTCAGCCGTAAGCATGGGGGGGGGGGGGGCAAAGCCATTCATTTGGTAGAGGGAGGAGGATAGGGGCCAGGAGACAGCCCTCCCTTGAAGATAGAATGCTTTCAATACATGTTGCCATTAATATTTAAGACAGAAAGTGTTCTGAACCCGCTTCTTTCCTCTCCCCCTTCCTCTCAGCTTCATGTTTTAGTTTGCTCCCAAATGCTCACAAGTCCGTGCCAGACGGAAATTCGCGGAGGCCGCTGCAGTCCCGCAGAGGCCACTCCAGGGAGGGACGCGGCAGAACAGTCGCCCAGTGCTCCCGGGCCGGGGTGCCTCCCTGCTGCTGCCCCGCTCCCTCCCGGCCCTGCCTGCCCAGCCCCCAGCCTCCACCCCACCACGCCAGCCCCTCCCCCAGCCTCTGGAGTCGCTGCGAGGCCATCCAGTCATACGCTGTCCATCAGATGTGTTTACTTTTTTCCTGACAGCCGACACATCTGGAGCACATATTCAGGTTATTCCAGTGCCACTAGACACATTCCACAAGATCATTTCAGCGGTTGTTATGGCGATCTTCCTCCCTCCAGTGATTTTCAAGTTGCATGACAGAAATAGCTGGAGCTAACCAGGGGGACAAAAGTCAACGGGATCAGGAAGGGCTTCTTTCACAGAATGAACTAATTAGTGACCCTGCTTTCTTCACAGGGCAATGAGCATATGGTTTAATAAAGTGAGTCTATGACACTTTTTTTTCTCTGTAGGCAAAGCTGTCACTGGCTGAAAACTTTCCTGTTTTTACTGGTGGGACATAGTCTGCTGTCTTTCAACAGAGTTTACTTCACAAGTAGAAAATGTTTGCTCCTGAGAGTTAAACTTCAGAACTTTTTCTTGGCTTCATACTACCTAACTATAGCAGGTCCCTCAACTTAAAGAGACAGTATTCATTTTATACACATGTCACTGGAAAGATTTGTGCATACTTAATACTAAGCATTTTCAGTTAGATTCTTGTAAGGATTTTGAATTGGTTCCTAGAAGTACAGTTAAATATAATTTGTTTATTGTGGGTTTCCTATAAAATGTAATCGGTATTTCTCACTGCTTTAGTTACAAGTATATTTGTACCTGTGATTTTTGTTGGGCATAATTATGGAATATTTTAGTATTAAAAGGTTTGATCAACTTCCAATTTATTTTAAAAATTTTTTTTTATTTGTAGACGGAAACAATACCTTTATTTTATTTATTTTTATGTGGTGCTGAGATACCCAGTGCCTTACTGCTAGGCAAGTGCTCTACCACTGAGCCACAATCCTAGCCCCAACAAATTCCAATTTAAATTCACATTTTAAGGAACATGAAGATATCTGGTTATGATTCAGTCCTTCCCCTCCAAGGCTTAGCTTTTTTTATATGTTTTTGACAATTTTATAGCATGATCATGTCATTACAGATATGGGAATTTGAGATCATTTTGTATTATGAAGTAGAAATACTACTTATACTTTATAATAGATAACTAAGATAATGCTGTAAAGTACTGCCATCTTTGATTACTATATGAAGAATTCAAACATGCCTTAATGTTTTTTTTTGGACAAGTGGCCATGGAATGTGGATTCAGACTTGTGTGTTGTAATTGATCATAACTGTGAAATTTATAAATCATAAGGACCCGTTTTCTTTCCTTCTTTTTTGTTTGGTATCCCTACACTCTATTTTCTCATTTAAAAATGTCGTCACTGTGTGTAGTGTCTCACTAGTACCACAACATATTTTTCTATGCACGTGTACATATGTGCACATAGTTAGCTCTTACCCTTCTTTCCTTGTTCTTTCACCAACATTCATGAATTTTCTTGCATAAGCCCATTTTGGGGTTCAGTCCCCACATACTGGCATCACCATCAACAACATAGTTTTTATTTTTGCCTTTGGATTGAGTTACTTGTGCTGACTGAGTTCCCTGGATTTTGGGAATGTGGGTGACAAAATTAGAGCTGGACTCTTTAAAGCACATTGATTTAATTCTTTCCCCACTGGTGTAGGCCCCTCCACCCCTTTCCACCTCCTGCCAAATTCTGGTGCATGGGCTCTGCTGAGTCTGGAGTACCTGCTCTCAGAAAGGGTAAGAGGACACCAAGAAGTCACATATTTAGATGTGAATTTAATTCATAGAGACCTGCTTCTTACCATTTCTCCTTGTGTTTCTGCTAGTTCCACATTATTAACTGTGGTGCCTTTCAGGGCCTCAATTACTTGGGCAAGTATGTATCATGCAAGGACTGAGCTCAAGTTAGAATGCTGAGAGTGGTTATAAAATTATGCTTCCCTCTCCAGATGTAACTTTGCAGTAATTAAACCTAATGCAATTTAAGTGTTGTAGTCAGTGTTGTGGTAGCTATCTCCAAGTCTAATCGGTAATATCACTTAAATCATAGCACTTATTACCGGTTATCTGGGAACTAGAATAAACCTAAAAAAGTCACATAGATTAACCCTTGGTTTCTCTGCATCAGGTGAAGAGGCTAGCTTGTCCCTTGATCGAAATGTCATCTGTATTTTATGGTATTCTGATACCATTTAAGATTACTTTCCCCCTAATTTAAATAACCTAACGTATCCATTCTACTGTCCTTCTATTTGTCTTTATACTGTGGTTTTCTAAAATTTGTTGCACTGGTTTTTTGAGATTTTACCCAGCACAGAGCTATTGTTCCCTTGGGTTGATGGATTTCACTTTTTAAATGGTGCTCAGAATTCATGGTGAAAAACATACTTACCTACCATAAAGACTACTTGTTTACTATATTTCAGTCAAATTTCTGCCAAAAGTAAACCATGAAGAGAGAGAGAGAGAGAGAGAGAGAGAGAGAGAGTGAGTGTGTGTGTGTATAATCTCCTCAAGTTTAAATTTTTCTTTTGCATTTATTTTTCTATGCCCTAGAATATGGCAACCAGCTTAATTCAATCAAGCGTCCAGGGTGCCAGAACAGTTTGCCTGCATGTGATAGCTAAATAAATAGTGGATTCAGTACAGCAGTGATAATCTCAACTTATAGGGTTTTCTCAGTTGTGAAATGTTTGTGTTAAGGATGACATTTTTGTTGTTTTTGTTATAGTCTGACAGCTGAAGATGCTTTTAAAACCTTCTAGTCACTTAGAGTAGAGCTATACGGCACGGTCTTGGTGGTTCTAAAAGGCAGGTCCTATCCATCACAGAAACAGCAAGTCTCTGGGTTATGGGGGAAGATTGAGGGGTGAGGGAGTGAGGCAGGGAGAAGGGGGAGCTGCTCTGTCCAGTTTACATTTGTCACCAGTGACTAGCTTTTAAAAAATGTATTAGCTGTGCATGGTGGTAAGTAAGATCCAGCTGCAGGGGATTACAGCTTTGAGTGGGTCGGGGAGCTTGGAATGCGCTCAGTTCCATCAGGGGATTTGTGTCCCTCGTCATCTGCCTTAACATTGCTACAGCAGTAAAGATTAAGAACAGACCAGTGTCACCTGCCCTGAACTTTGAAAAACCCTGGAGCCATTAAACAAAGAGGGGTGGTGGTTTAGAAAGTGTCCTGTCTCTCTGTCCCAAAGTGTTTTCCAAATGACACGCATGAAATAAGACACATGAATATGCTCAGGTGAGAGACTGTCTGGGATTGAATTATTTCCACAACATAGAGAACATGTCACAATCATGATTTACGATGAAAAACACCTTCCACAAATACCTTTCTGTTAATGAATATTTTTGTGAGGTGGTTTCCAGATTGAGATGAACAGTTAGAAGGAGTATTTCTGAGCTGCAGTCTCAGTCCATAGGAGAAAAAACTTTTGCCTGGTTTGGTTTCAGTGACCCTCCCCCTGGAAGAAAGTTAAGAGAACACCACAAAGGTTTACTTTTTTCAGGGATTTTGAAATTCAGCATACATGCCAGCGAGCAGTTTAGAGGCAGGAAGTCTTTTCTAGTAGTGCAGTCATGAACTGGTAAACTAGAAGCATCTGTAAAAATTTAGAGGGAATATCAGCTTTCTCAAAGCTCCAGCCCAGTGTAATGAGGTGCAAATGATAGCACTGCATAACCCTTCCCCACCCCAGTTGTGGAATGAGATATTGAGACAAAAATATGGAGGAGGACAGGGATTTCGGAACTCTCCTTCCTTCCCTGCATCACTTTTCATTTTCCAGATGAAACGGCTCTTAGTGACTAAGGATGGCCTCAACTTTTAGGGTTGACGAATAGTGAACAAATGATTTTCTGCTCAAACATCTCTGGATACCACTTTTGAAAAGTGGTTGTTTTGGGGATATGAGTGTGTGAAAAGACATACCTACTCATCTGGGTGTGAGTACAAGAGTTTTTAGTGTAAACTTCAGCTGATTTGTGTCTTTGGCGGGCACCTCTCTCTATATAGAAAAGAAAAAAAAAAGAGGGGTAAGAAAAAAGATGTGATTTGTTTGAAGAAACCCATCTGGGGTGTGATCTGCTATATCTTAACACCAGATGGCAGGTTTAGGCTGACAACTAAACCCACTTTAGCCTGGTCAAATTGTATCTTCATATGTCATTGCTCCCCCCCCCCCACATCCATGCACAGGAAGTAGGACAATTATTTGCACTCAGGGCTAGCAGTCATCTGGTATCTGTGACTTTGGGCTCTCTTTCATTGTCTCTCTGCTGTTTATAGACAAGGCTGGCTTCCCTTGGCAACCCTAAAACAGGTTCCCTCTCTGCTCATACCTTTTTCAAAGGTATGTTTTGTGGAGGCAAAGGTGTGGTGCCTTAAGGTGGCTGGTGCTTGTCATGACAGGCATGGCATTAGCTGAGCTGAGCAGTGACTAGAAGTGACAGCATTGGTTTGAGGTGCCTGGGGGCCTCTCAGTCATCACTTCTGCCTGAGCATTGGGAACATGAAAGCACCTCAGAGCATGCTTATCATGGAGATAATAAGGAGAATGGGACAAGGAGGGGACTAAGGACGGGCAAGTGCATTTGTATCCCTCTTATTTTCTTGTAGTCGATTTTACTAGAAAAAGTGTCATATATATGACCTTTAGAAAGATAGAACGTGGGACTGGGGACATGGCTCAGGGGTAGAGCAATTGCCTAGCATTTGTGAGGCCTTAGGTTCCATCCCCCGCACATGCCCCCGCCCCCTGCCAAAAAAAAGAGATAGAATGCAAATAGGCTACATCCAAATCCACAGAGGAAGGGACCTTTGAGTTTCTAGAAGTTTCAAGTCTTTTAAGTTTTGCCTTTACACTTAGTTTTTTTGTGCATTGTTGTATCATAAAGTAACCAAATTTTTATTTTGGTTTATTAAAAAATGGTACAACAACAACAACAAAATCATTCAATTAAACACTTCACAGTGTAGAGGCAATAACTAATATATTCTCCCTGACCATCATTTAATTCATTACCACTTCAACAATAATGATAGCATCAGAACCTATATTTATTAATGATTCTAAAAGTACTGTGTCAGAAGTTTCTTATTATCCCTAACCCTGGGTTTCTTTGTAGATTTTCCAGGAATTATTCTTGGATTCTCACTATTGATTAATGGACATTGTATGTGTAATTTATGCAAAGAGCTACAAAATACTTTTATTAATCCATTCTACAAACTAATGTTAATTAGAATCATCTGTAGGCATCTTATAAGGTCACAATTCTAATATAATTTGGTAGGAGCTGTTAGGGATTTAAATGAAATTTCAAAATTACTCTATGAGGAGGAAAAGGGCCTTTAGAAGAAGTCAGTGAATGTTCTTAATGAGCAAAACTTGAAGCTATTTCTTGCGCTCTTACATCATAGTTTAGTTTTCTAGGTAATCACAGACCACCTGTCTTCAAAAAGCACACAATTTCTACATACCAATTGTTACTGTAGTATTGAAATCAAAGCAGTCAAAAATTTTCCTGAGTGGACTTTAAATTATTTGCCTTAAGTTAAAAATTTCATGTAAAGTTCTTCCTGTTTATTTGCTTGTTTTCGAGAATGGGGTCCTCTTGTGTTGTCCAGGTTGATCTGGAACTCCTGGACTCAAGGGACCTGCCTACCTCACCTCATCAATAGCTGTATATCGGGTGCCTGCCCTGGTGCCCAGCTTTGTGTGTAATTCTTATATGCCACTGTAGAAAGATTTTATATACCATATTTGTCATACAAGTTACCTCTTGCTGTTTTAGAAAAAGAATTTGTTGGTTAAGGAAATCACTGAGCAAAATTTAATGAACACTAAGGGTTTGCTTCTTAGAAGTATTGCTTCTAAATAAAGTATTTAATGTGCTTCTTCCAAACAAAACAGCTTAGCTGATTCTCTTCAGGAAACTCAGCTCAGTTTCCTATATAAAGAAAATCCATTTGATAACTGAGTGGAGGACTGATACCATTTTAGTCACTGTGTGGTGGAAGACGTTAAATTGGTGAAGCAAAATCATTGTCTAAATTCTTAGACCAGTTGCAATTTGACCAGTTGCAATAATGCAAGAAGGGGCATTTCACAAGTAATATGAAGGTAAATACGTAGTACATTTTGAGTTCAGGGCTTCTGTAACTTCTTCTTGGCTTAAAATGTATATAGTCAGACTGGGGATGTAGCTCAGTGGTAGAGGTAGTGCTTGGCATGCATGAGGCTCTGGGTTCAGTGCCTAGCACTAAAACACAAACAAATTTAAGTTGTTGACACACTTTAATTTACAGAATAATAAGGATATTAGAAGGTTTTGTTAGTTTTTAGCGTTTCATATAGTTGAAAATATTAATTTCTGAGCTAGAACAGGATGTTTCAGCTAGAGTGTCTCCATTTACTCAACACTTTTTAAATTCTTTTTTCCTACCTGTCACGTAGTGTTTTCTTGATGAGAATTTTCAAAATTGCATATGACATGTCTGGGTAAATGACAACGACTTTGGTGTTTCTAAAATGTTCTCTGATTCCAGAAATCAGCCTTCAAATAAGCTTCAGGCAGTTTATCTGTAAGTTCTTAATGGATCACCATTCTTCTGCCTCTCTCTTCCTTTTAAACTTTTTCCTTAAAGCCTGTGCAATAGGAACAGTCAGTTTTCTCTGAAATGATGTACTAGCCCTACTTTAAATGCCACGGGGAGTTTGAAAGCATGAGCTTTTGCATCTAGGCTCACTTGAGGTTGAATGGCTCGTCTCTGACTGTGGGCAAGTTTCTTCTTTTAAAAAAAATGAAAGGTAAGCATATTTTATGGTTTTTGTGATGAGAACATGAATTAATATTGGAATATAAACTTTGTAGGGTGGTGAACTCCTATAATCCGAGCTGCTTGTGAGACTGAGGCAGGAGAATGTTAAGTTCAAGGCCATCCTGGGCAATTTAGCAAGACCGTGTCACAAAGTTATAAATAAAAAGGATTGGGGATGTTGTTTAGTGGCACAGCATCCTGGTTTCAATCACCAATACCTTAAAAAATACATGTATATGTGTATATGTATATATCTTCCAGTATGAAGCCTAATATAGAGTAAAAGTTATAATATTTGATAATTACTATTATAATTTCAGTAGAAAGTTGGCATGTGGTTTAAATGGACTGTGAATACTTGAGGAGTATTCGGATTCTGAGACTATTACTTTATAAAAGTTGCTATTTGGAAATTATGTTTGTAACATCTCATTTCAGAAAGTTTTTATCTCTAAAGTGTAAGTTGCAAGAGCATTTTCTTTAGTTTACTTTAGCCACCACAAATACTCTTTTGAGAATTGGAAAGAAGCAGGTAGGAGAAAATTGTAATGATTTAAGTTGAACATAATGCATCTTAATACTCTTTTTAATTCTTGTTTTGAAGGGGTTTTTTTTTGGGGTGGTGGACAACACTTTAGCTCATTGCTGCTTTGTGTGTGTTAACACACATTCAAGGACTCTTAATACGTATAGCTTAAGGATCTCGTGCCTTCTTTTTGGAATAAGATTCACAACTCCAAATTGGGAACTTCTACTGCTTTTAGGCCTTGTGTGCTAATGCTTATGTTTAAAGAGTTTGTTTGTAACTGCTTTGGTCAAATACTCAGTTTATTTGTCACTAGGCAGTTAACTTTGAGAAGTTGTCAAATGTTTCTTTAAATGTAGACTGTGTGTGTGTGTGTGTGTGTGTGTGTTTTCATTCATTCTTCTCTTTAAATCCTTTCTAGGAAGGATGTGACTAAACAGTGAAGAAATAATAAAATGAACAGCTTTAGTGATTATGTTGATTAGTTTTAAAATATGTGATTGTTTATCAACTTTATATACAAATATATGAAAACACTGTACAGGTAATATCACTTACTGGGTTGTTTATGTATGTATGTATCTCTAGAATTCCAAAGTATATTTCATTTAATGTAATAATAGCATCTAACATTTTGTAGGGTTAATTCTATTAATTTAAATTACAATTCCCATTTTAGAGATGAGAAGGTGGAGAAAAGGACTGAAAGACGGGACATAGTTTGTTTATTCTGAAACCTGTCGCAGGGTCAGTTATACTGTGTACACCTCTTCTTAGTTATTCTACTGTTTTCCAAACTTCTTGCAACTTACGCTGTTTGGCTTGCTTCACCATAAGCCCTTGCTGTTTTACCTTCTCCACTTTGGTAGTGGCAGTTAAGACACTGATGACCAGAGTATGAACTATACTCATATAAAATCCACACAAAGGAGAGGTAATGTCCATTCAAGAAGCCATAGCTACTATGCTCCTGGATCATTGTTGTGAATTGGAAATTTAACAAAAATTTTTTTTCCTCTGCTTACTGTATTAAGTATCTTTAGACAACCTGCTCCCTCCTCAGAAACAACAGGATCTGAAGTGTAAAAGTGAAATTTGAAATTTCTGAGACCTACATACACTGTTGCTATTTGTGACTTATTTTTTCATCATATTTCCTACTGGAATTCTGTTCGGCGCTCATGGCTCTAGTCTGGGGTTTTCCCATTGCTGTTTGGTGTTCAGGTTCCTCAGCTGAGTACCACCCCACTGCAGGATTTTAGTGCTTTTTATTCTTTTCCCTTTATATACTTGGCCCATTTTAGTTTGTATTTTTACTTGCTTTCCAGCTTCAAAAAGGATTGGCTTTTTATATATGATCTGTATTTGTGAGAAATATTTTTCCTCTAGTCTCACATTAATAGTGACCTTGCTGAGCCAATATGGAGCAAATACGATATGCTTTGAGAGGAGCAGGCAGTACTTCCACCTGAAGTACTGTTTCTTGGGTGTCTTAATGAAAGTTGAGGCATAGTTAAAAGGTGTGGTTGTGGAGCCAAATAATCCTATCATTTGAATCTTGATTCTTTTCCTTCCTAGTTATAAAACATTATTATTATTGTTGTTGTTGTTATTATTTGAAACATTCACTATTGGATTTGATGTAAAATTTTTTCCTAATTAAAAAATCCAAACAATATCCAGAGCTTGCCATAAATTAAATTATTTTTCTCATCTTCTTTCCCTTCCTTTCATTCCCCTTTGTCTAATCTAGTGAACTTCTGTCCTCCCCACCCCTACCAATTTATTGTGTGTTAGCATCTGCATATCAGAGAGAACATTTGGCCTTTGTTTTTTGGGATTGGCTTATTTCATGCTAATAGCATGATGGTCTCCAGTTCCATTTACCAGCAAATACCATAATCATTCTTCTTTATGGCTGAGTAATACTCCATTGTGTGTATATATCACATTTTCTTTATCCATTCATCTGTTGAAGAGCTCCTAGGTTGGTTTCATAGCTTAGCTATTGTAAATTGAGCTGCTGCAAACATTGATGTGTGTGTGTGTCATTCTAGTATGCTGATTTTAAGTCCTTTGTGTATATATCAAGGAATGGGATAACTAGGTCAAATGGTGGTTTCATTCCAAGTTTTCTGTGGAATATCCATACTGCTTTCTAGAGTGTTCACAACCAATTTGCAGTTCCACCAGCACGGTAAGAGTGTACCCTTTTCCCCACATCTACACCAACATTTATTATTAATTGTATTCTTGATAATTGGTGGGCAAATTCTTAACTTCTTTTGGTCTTATTATTGCCATTTTAGGGATTAAAAATTACACATTTCAATTTCCAAATGTGGAAATTGAATGAGATGGCATTTCCATAGTGCTTGGTTTGGATATCCACTGGCATGTAACACAAAGGTAATCTTTTGGGGCTGGACATGGTGGTGCACACTTGTAATCCCAGCTACTCAGGGTCCGAGGCAGGAGGATGACAAGCTTAACATCCTGGGTAACTTAGTGAGACCCTGTTCCAAAATAAAAAGGGCTGGAGATGTAGCTTGGTAGTACAGTGTCCCTGGGTTCAATCCCCAGTACCAAAGAGAAAGTAATATTTTTCCTTTTTTTCTTTCTTTCCTTCCTTCTGTTTTTCTTTTTTTTTTTTTGCCCTGGGGATCAAACCCCAAATTTTGTGCATGAGAGACAAGGGTTTTAGGACTGAGTTATATCCCAGCCTCCAAAGGTAATCTTAATAGTATGCAGTCCTGAGGATATTGGTTTGTACTGCATATCTCATGAGTCTTTTTATACAACATGTTAGCATTAGAGTATCATTTCTGCTTCTTTGATTGAATTTCTTAAAAATTATGACACATTTCCAGTTAGCATTTTTAAGTAGAAATAGATGAACCATAATCTTACTATTAACTCTATATATTCTATCAGATATCATCTGTTTCCTTTTTCCCTTGAGAAGTTGTTGTCCAAATAGCTAACAATGTTAATTATTTTATTTTTCCTATTATTTATCTTGATACAAAAAAATTAAAAAGACTGGCTAAGTTGTGATGTGTCAATATGTGTATAGAGTATATACTATTCAAATAAGGGTAAGTATGTCTAGCTCACAAATTTTTTTGAACATGGATACAGAGAGAGTTAACTTCACTTAATTCATGGTGCTTTTTTCTCCCTGGTCTATGAAATGGCCCCCCATTTGTTAATTTATTTTTGTTAGAATTCTTGTTTGATTTTCTGCATGAACAAGTGATTAACTGGGATTATAGGTGTTGGTAACCATGCTACTTACTTAACCTTAAAAAATAGCGAAAAAGTTGAGAGCAGTGTGCACTAGTGACCATAATCATAGTGATTGGGAAAGTGGAGGCAGGAGGATCGCAAGTTTGACGCCAACCTTGGCAACATAGGGGAGATCTTGTTGCAAAATAAAAAATTAAAAAGGTTGGGGATGTCACTCAGTGGTAGAGTGCCCCTGGGTTCAGTCCCCAGTACCACAGAAAACAAAACCAAAAGAAATCCTCACATCTTTCAATGAATTTTTAAAAATTCAGGCTCCCTCCCTTAAAATTTGCCCATCCAGTATGAACTCTGATGATTGAGAAAACTGGGACCTAGAGAGGTAGAGTCACAATAAAAATCACCATAATAATAGCCATCCCTTTTTGATGACTTGCTTTATATCCTGAGCTCATCACCTGTGTCTTAAGTATGGTCAAGTTCATATAGCTCATTTCAAGTTCCCATTTTAGTGTTCTCCTTGAATTTCCACATTGACTCTCCCTCTTCCTCTTTCCTGTGTTAATTCTTTTTTTTCTTTTTATATTTCAAAGTTGTAGACTCATCACTTCAAGCAGTTTCACTTTGTATTAATTTTGGTGCTTTTCCAGACCGTCCCCAGTCTTCCCTTTCTGTGACATTTAGGTTGGCATCAGGCTAACAGCACAAATAATGAATGTAAATCAAGCTTGCATCAAAACAGTGAGGCACACAAACTGTCATCATGGTCTTAAAAACTGATGTCATTCACTACTGCTTTCCGTTGCTTTCAATTCTTTTTTTAAATAATTTTTTAGATTTTGAGAGACTTTTATTTTATTCATTTATTTATATGAGGTGCTGAGAATCGAACCCAATGCCTCACACATGCTAGGCAAGCACTCTACCATGGAGCCACAACCCCAGGCCCGTGTTTTTGATTCTTGACCCTAAAATGTAAAAGTAAATTGAATTCTATGATTACAGGAAGTAAAGAGACTGTATGCCAAACACAATGAGAACTCAGTAGATGTAGGACCTTTGGGGTCTACTCCTGTTGGTACTCTCTGATTTTTTTTTTTTTTTTTTTTTGTATGGCACAGTGAACTAAACCTTGGGAAAGGAGAGTAACAAAGGAACATTCTGAAACTCCTTCAGGTGTTTTCATCAGCACCACTCAGTATATCTGCATCAGATCTCTGGATGTGTGCTTCTTCACCCTTCTGATATTTTGGATGAAGAAATAGGAACTTAAAGTTTAAATGAGTTGTCCTAGGTGTTTGAATTTTAATTGAGGTCTTCATCACCACAGACCCTGTGCTTTCTAAATATCCCTAACATAAGAAATGTTTATTACGATTATTCGTTCTAATTTTTTTTCTGCCATTATTTTAAAACTGTTATTGTGTTTATCAGCTTACTGGTGCTATGACAAAATATCTGAGAAAATCAACTTAAAGGAGGAAAGATTCAGCTCACTTCACTGTGGTTATTAAGCAGAAAGAAGAGACAGCCGGGTGATGGGGACAACCTGCATCTTTTAAAAGCACATGCCCAGTGACCTTTCTCCATCTAGGTTCCAACCAGAGTTCCTACCACCTCCAAACAGTACCATCAGCTGGGGACCAAACTTTCAACACATAGCTTTTGGAAGACATTTAAGATCCGAACCATAACAGTTGTCATCATTGTCATTGTCTCTATATTTTTGTGACATTGTCTTCAGATGGCAGCTGGTTGCTTCCAAAGAGACTTGGACATTATTTTCCATAGAGAGGAGTGCGTTAATGGTGCAGGTAGTAGTGTCTCTAGTTTCTCTTATCCTTGTAGCACAAAGCCACCAGTCTCCTTGGTGTGTATACAATTGTTTCCCTAAATGGAAAGGTAGCTGCCTGCTCACCCTTTCCATTTCCCTTGTCAGTTGCTAGAGAGATGGTCAGTGACACAAGAGTATTTCCAAACTTTGGGGAGTCCTGGATGGTTAGCAGATGAGATCATTTGATTCCAGTGAAACTTACCAGCTGCCCTGAATTCACTCTTCCAGAGCACCATACTTTTATTACTAGATTGAATTATAGGATAAGAAGTGCTTTGAGCATCTTCAGACCACACATGTACGACTACATACTTGAGCCTGAGAGTTTGGACTGGGGCCTCTTAAGGACAAAAGCAGCAGCATACTCTTACACACACCTGTGATTGTGTGTATCTTGTCCCAATTGTTCTTGAGATTCATCTGTTATGTGTTTTAAGTGTCATTCATTTCTCAGTTTTTCTTAGTTTATACTTGTAATTGATTTTTTAAAATATTTTTTAGTTGTCAACGGATCTTTTATTTTTATTTATTTCTATGTGGTGCTAAGTATTGAATCCAGGGCCTCACACATGCCAGGCAAGCGCTCTACCACTGAGCCACAACTCTAGCCCCAAACTTGCAATTGTTTAATAGTTTTATTTGGCACTTATTTGACATATATTTGTTTTTCCTTGACTTTTCTACCTGCTCTTATCACTGTATTTGTAAAGCTGCTTCTTGGAAGACCTGAGGGGGTTCATTTAGAACAAAATCAGTTGAATCAAAGGAAGGCTGGCCAAGTTGGTGTGCAGAGGTATTGGAGTAGCGTATGTATTTCTGTTCTTCACTGAAGATGTATGCACACCTGAACTCCATTGCATTGAGGTTCTCTTCCTGAATCTTCAGGTGGTAGTGTGAGGAACACTCAGATTTCCCACATAAATTAGGAAAGGGGTGTTAATCAGAATCAGCACTGGGTGAAGGAGGTCTAAATGGAAGTGCCTAAGTATTGTTCAAACACACGGGAAAAATGTGTTCTGCTTTCCTTGGCCAGAACAATGTCTCAAGCTAGTGATTAGGCTCTCTTCCAGCTTTAACCTCGGGCAAAATTTATGCAGCTCTACTACCGTTAGGGTAATTAAGGGGGGAATATTTGCTTAAAGTGGAAGCCTTTTTTAATTAAACATGAAAAATAATAAATAAAGGCAAGAGGCAAGAAAGCAGTAGGGAAATTGTTTTTTAACGTTTTCTTTAAAACAAAAGAACTTTGAGCGAAAAGGCCAGTATTTTAGGTATGGTTGTTCATTCATTCCTTAAAAAGCATTATTCAATTGTACTGGAAGTCGGAATCTGAAATTTTTCTTGTCTTTGGGTTGATAGGTGAGGTGTTGAGTTTAACTCTGTCTTACTTGAAAGATAATACCCCTTTACCATTTTCTGCTAACCACTAACTATTCACTTGATAGGAAAGAAGTTCTTTAAAGTAAGAGCTAGACATAAAGCCAATAGTGCAAATCTTGATGTGGGAAGCACAGACATAGCAGAAAGTTTAGGCTAAAAGGAATAAAAAGAAAGAAGAAAGGGAAAAACCCCGCCTGCTTATTATGGTTAACCAGAGTACTAGTTGGATCGTTTTATAGCCATAGTTTCTGCTAATGGCTCCATCACTTCACTCATCACCAAGGGTTGAAACTTGTATCATCATTGACTTAACTATAGATCCCAGTTCTTAAGGTTTCTGCATCCACAGAGCCTCAGTTGACTACCCCAACTCTTTGAATGGTGTATGTAATAGTCTTCTATATGTAATCTCTGCAACTGCTATTCATCCTGTACATAGCTTCTGGAAAGATTTTACCCAAAGCTCAATTTTTTATTATGCTACTAGTTTTCTTAGACATTGTACAGGGTTTGAGTATTCCATGCTGTGGCTCTTGGATAACTTCCCCACATCTGATTTGTATGTACCCTACCTGTGCTGTCCACTCCAGCCACACTTAATCTCTTTTAGCCATTCCTTCAACAGAGTGGCTCTTTTCTCCACTTCCTTGACTTTACTCTGGAGCATTTTATCCTAGTCCTCTTAATTAAGTCCATTTTAAATGTTACCTCTTTCATGAAGGCCCTGTTCTCTTAATGGATCAAGAGTTGCCCCTGTAATCATCACACTACTACTTGTACCTCTTTTTTAGTTAATTACACATGATGGTCTAGTTACTCTTGAATGTATTTTTTTAAAATCTTACTATACTATATATTCTTTTAATGTAGGTCCTGGTTATCCTTAGGGTCTTCAACCATGTGTTTCTTGGGAAGGCATAATGTCCCCCCTCTAAATGTGTTTTATTATGTAGGGATATTAATAGTCATCCTCGATGGTTGTTCTGAGGAGCACAGAGAGTTTATTGAGACATGCAGCTCGGTGCCTGTCATACACACAGTAGGTTCTTAATAAATAGCATAGTCATTGTAGCCAGATGGCCAAGCTTTGAATTTTGGCTCTGATACCTACCATCCTGTGATTTTGGTTCTCTGCTCTTTGTTTTAGTTTCTCATCTGTAAAATGAGAATAATGGTAGTATTTACCTTGTAGGATTGTTGTGAAGATTAAATGGATCTGTACATTTAAAGCAGTTAGACCAGCACCTGGCAGGTTGTAAAGCTGCACCATCCAATTTAGGAGCCACTAGCCACATGTGGCTCTTTCAGCTTTGAAATGTGGCTGGTACAAGTTGAAATGTATTGTAAATGTACAATACACTAGATTTCAGAGATGTGATAGGAAAAATGT
Organism: Glaucomys volans; assembly: GCA_020662805.1. Taxonomy (NCBI): domain Eukaryota; kingdom Metazoa; phylum Chordata; class Mammalia; order Rodentia; family Sciuridae; genus Glaucomys; species Glaucomys volans. Next base: position 442,494 of record JAJEJO010000154.1, on the reverse strand, counting down.
TAAATATCTCAATTTTTATATAATATTTTGATTAGCTTGTGTTAATTAAAATACCTTAATATCCAGTCTTTTAAATAACTTTTTAAAATGTGGCTACTAGAAAATTGCACATTACATGTGTGACTCACATTGTCTGTTTTATGGCAGTGTTGTAAGCTCTGTGTTAGCTTTTATTAGTATACTGTTGTTATTCATTTATTTTGATCAGTAATACTGATAGTAATTTCTGCTCTCCCCTGTTTTTTCTCTTTTATCTGGGTGAGAAAAATTAGGAGAGAAAGGTATAAGTGGTTGAGATAAAACTGAGGTCAAATTATCGGAGATAGGGATGAGCAATTTCTGACCTCAAGCAAGGAAGTCTGGACTAGTCTTCCTTCAGAGCCATGTGCTCCAGGTTGCTGCCCTTATATTCCTGGCTTCTTGGAAATTGAGAATTATCCTTCCATTGCTGCCTCATGCTTTCCTCTTATTATAGGGAGTGAACTGAATTTGGTTATCAAAATTGGATCTCCATTGATGATAATGAAAATGAAAGCATATTGAAAAGGCAGAAAGATTTAAGAATTTTTTCTTCTGATTCAGAAAGAATGAATGTTTTCCATTAAGGAATCAAATTTAAAAGATAACAGTTACAAAAGAGCATAAAAACAAACAAACAAACAAACAAATATTTAGTTATCTTAGTTTCAAGTAGTCTTCAGATCTAATGACTTTCTGCTGCTCTGCAGCAGCCAGACCCTGGAACTATGAGTGCTGGTCATGAGGAGAAATATTCTCAAGACTGTCTTATGCATCAGTTGCTTAAAGTGAATTTTCAAAATGCCCATCTTACAATTTGCAAGTTGGTTTGCACGTATCTTATGCTTTAGTGTGGTACTGTTTTTTGGTGTTGAATATTCTAGTATCTTCAGTTCCCGATGGCTAATAACTGGACTGTTATCCCAAGGATAATTTAATAAGAGTTTGATTTGGGCATCATCTTCTTGGAGACTGGTCAAATAAGGGTGTATTTCTTATTGTTTATTTGTTGAGTAATTTCTTGGGGTCTTATGTCCCTAATTGCTTTTCATGGTAGTTTTTTTCCTTTGGAATATTTAGACTTTGAGGGCTGGGGGTATGCAAGTTAGAGATAATCATCTCAAGTATTTGTTTCCTTTGAGATCATAAGGTACAGGGAATAGCATTATCTCTGAGTGCCTTAGAACTAATAGGGAACAAAAAAGCACTTGCCAGTCCCAGTGGATAGATGTGGTTAATTTATCTTGGTAAGTCTTTGAGACAAGTAGAACCACTGTGATGTGAAGGGGCCGCCTCCCAGATATTCTTGGAGTGGGGCAGTTGGCACATAATGATAAGTTTTCCTGCTTCTGTTCCAAATAAGAATCCTTGAGCTGTTTTTCTTGTTTGAACAATATCTAACCAATATCCATTATCTGAAATATTGCAATTGGTGGTGCTACCTGCTTACCATTAAGATGAAATGTTAAAAAAGGAAGACACAGGCCAAGGCAGTTTAACTGTAAACCCTGTATTCAGGTTTGCATGGTGTTTGGAATACATACATTCAAACTTGGACAATCTAGGGGTGGTTATATTAGCAAATATTGGTTTATTAAAGAGGTCATAATTTCTTAGAAATAGTAAGACTTCTCTAAGGCCTTTAATATTTAATATTGAGTTGCAAAAGATTGATCACAACTTGAAGGAAATGTCTGTTATGTAAAGCTGAACATGCCCCCCCACACACACCAAGACAGGACATATTAGGTACCTTGATATGGAAGAGACTCAGTTACACACACACACACACAGACACACACACAGACACACACACTGAGCGCACGTGTGCATGTATGTGTGTACATGCTGGCCCATGTAGTATGTTGTAAATACATACCTCCCTGCATTCTGTATGCTACAGACAAGGCAAAAGCAATGAGAAATGCTTTTGCCTAGTGTTCTGTCCACCTTCTCACTGTGTCAGGGCAAAACACAAAATAGTAAATGAGGAGATGAAACAAGTGGGACCAGAAAACACTGTCCACGGCCCAGTGGTCCGTGTCACCGTTCTTCTGCTTCTAGCATATATTGCATAATCAGGAGAGGCGAGACAAGTCAAATCCTTTTAGTACACTGTGCCTGGGGAGGTTGCGGAATCCCAGAGGTTTGTTTCTTGTTGTCACTTTAACAATCTTGATTGTGACAAGGAGATCTAGGAAGTCACCTGAGAATGTCATGAAAACCACATTCCCATTACTGTTATTTCTGCTGGACACTTACTGGATAGGGAATACATTTGATTTATATTTTAAAAAGCACAAAAACAAAAAAAACAAACTAAAAAAAAAAGTGACTAAAAACCTATATTCTTTGCAACGAGGTCAAAAACAAGAATACTGCCCCTTATACACAGTTTACCCAAAGCTCTTGGGAAAGAATGGGCTATTTGTGTTTTCAAGGATTCATTGTAAAAACAATTAGCTTTGTAGTTATGATTATCCCCTCACCCTCTCTTTCCATTCTAGAGTAATGTCAAGTTCAGGATAGATTTTTAAGAATCTGAAAATAACGGTTTTGTAGCTTGCTCCCATGATGGCATTTATGAGGGAAGAAGATTTGGAATTTTATATTATAAAAAGAAACACCAGGATATATTAATGTATACATATTTTGTTAGTGTTTTGTCTTGCTAATTAGCATTGTATTAAGGCTACTTTCTGAGCAAGTTCTACTTTTATTTGTTCTTAACTTTCTCAGAAATTATAGCTAAACCTGTATTTTGAATGATTCCAACCAGAATGTTTTAAAAAATAAATTTTGTTTCAATATGTGCAGCTGTAGTTTACTTTCCAGGCATGAGAAATATCTATTTTATTAAGTCCTATGAGGAATATGTGTCACATACATTTAAGAAAAAACTATTTAAGATGAAAAATTCCAAAAATGACTTCCCCCTGGTGTGAAGTAAAACAAAAGCCCCAACCGCATCTCTGCCTGTGGTAATGACATTGAGGTGACAAACTGCAGACAGGTGAGGTTCATGGGGAAGATCTCACACCTGCATCTAGAGCTTGGGGAACAGCTGGGTTTGGAGCTGGCGGCTGGCCTTGCTTTCTGTTTGATGCAAGACCAGCTCTCAGGCTGGGGGCCTTCACATTTGAACAGAGGACTCCAAATGTTTGAAAATAGTGAATTTGCTGGTTCTGTGAATCTTTTCCCTGGGATAGAAAGGTGAAGAAACCCTAGACCCAAGTCCCTCACATCCATTCAGAACTTTGTCTGCCAGACGGATCACTGAGGAAGCCACAGACTGAATATGCAGACCCACCTCAGTCTTTGCTCTGTGGCCAGCCAGGTAGCAGAACCTGAACCTAGAGAAGGGTTCTTCCCTTGAAGCAGCCCAACTGGAAGCAGTTGAGATGGCAGTCACAGCCCTCCCTGTCACCTGTCTTTCAAAGGCAACTCCGATGAAATTCTTAGATTTAATTCTTCCTACCTCAACAGAGGGAGGCGGAGGAGAAAATCAGGTAGATTTCCATTTGAGTTCCTTACTCAGAAACTAACACAGCTCTAGGAAGGCCTACAGAGATCCTCAAGCCCACTGTTATTTGATTTTTTTTCTCCTTTTACCAGGGTCATATGCATTCTTACCTTGTCACTTGGGGCTGTTCTTTTCCCCGCACCCCTATGGTTGCCTTGATGAATGCCTTTTGGGAGCACCTCCTTACATTTCCCAGGGACCCTGAGCAGAGATGCTTTGCCCTCCTGCATGCTTAAGAGTTCCACTGCCACATTTCTATTACACATTTTGTGATTTCTTCCTTTGAAGCCAAGCACATAGAATAGTCTAGATTGAGCCTTTCAGGTAGGTTTTGTTTGCCTTGTACACGGTTTTAAAACAGTTTGAGCCTTTAAAACTTTGGGGAGATTTTGTATGCTAGCTCAGAGTTTTGGTTACTCATGAAAAAACAGGAGGATCTAGCATCATATCATCTGAATTCTCACATAACTATCAGGTAGAAGAGCTGTGTAATAGCTTTCCTTTTAAATTACTGTCCTTAAGCCTTTTTGGACAGTTATCCATAGTCTGGTCTTGATATTTATCCTAATGACATGTGATGCATTTTTTTCTAGTTCATTAAAGCACAATGGTTGAAAACCACTCGAATGACCTTACTATCCACTGGTGCCAGTGATCTGTAGTTGGAGAATCAGTGTTTTAAGATTGAGCTGGGGCTCTGCAGGGCACTTCTAAGTGTGCTTTGGTCCTTAACTCCTGGCTGGCAGTAGATGCATTTGGTCCTCCAGATTCAGTCATTGTCATTCACTTTGGCAGTAGATTCATTTGTTCCTCCAGAGTCAGTCATTGTCATTCACATTAAGGAAGTGAATGACCCCTATATCACACCCTGTCTGCAGCCCCTATTTAGGCCATGGATATTAAGGTGAGGACCGATTTTGCAGGACCCCTTGGTTCTGCTGCAAGGCTGAAGACAAAGACAGAGGGATGCCACTCTTCCCTCCAATTACAACTCTCTAGCCCCTTCCCTGTCAAGGTGGAAGAACTGGAGGACACACTGCTCTCTTGTGAAAGACTACTTCAGACCTCTCCTATGGATAGCATAACATTGGGCCCTGATGGACAGATATCAGGAATTCATTCTTTTTTATAAAGCAAAGCAAGTTTTTAACCAGAAGTTATCTTAATGGCTTTACATTTGCATTATAAATTTTTAAGTAGTGCCCTTAACTGAGAGACAGTTACCTGAGGCAGGGGGCAGAAAAAGACTAAAAAGATTCTATAATCATCTTTTCTACCTTTGTATTGACTGTCCTGTAGGAATTTAAGAAAAGTCTCTTACTTGTTAGGACCATCACCAGACCATGGCCATCAGAGTATCAACTGGGAAAGACAAAGCATCTTTTTATTCATGTAAATTGCATTCATTTTCAGCTGTTTAGATTGTTTTCCTTTATGGTACTGATAGCATATAAAAACAATCTAAAGAATTCAGAAGTTTGAGTTTGAAAATGTGACTTCAAACTGGCCATTCTGTTTTCTTATTGTGTGACCTTAGGTAAGCTTTTATATACTGGGCCTTGATTTTCCCATCAATAAAATAGTTGTGATGGAAATATTCCTCGAAATGAGGAATATTTAATGGATTTCTGAGGACCCCATTGTTATTATTGGGGTGTCCAGTTGGGGTCCAAGTCCTTGGTGTCCTGAATAAAGAATTGAGCAAGCCATACAGGCAAAGTACAGATTTATTGAAGGTGAACATGAAAGTAGCACTTGGTAAGGCAGAATGGAGTGGGAGGGAGAGGAGAGCAAGAGAGGGAGAGTCACTACTTGGATATCTGGAAATTTTGTCTCATATGCCGAGCTGTGAGGGGTCTCTTCCCTATATGGAAGTTGTTGAAGACCTTGATTGTGTTATTAGACCTGGTTAGAATACTGTCCAGTTTCCCCCCATTGGTTACTATAGAAAACCTAATTAGAGTACCCACCTCCTCCCTTGGTTATTTTAGCACACTGCCCCTGTGGTGATCCTGTGGTGGAAGTTGTCATGGTAATGGGACTTATCTTAAACAGGGACATACATTACAATGCATTGGGTCTTGGTTCTGGAAACTCCTGAATTGCCATTCACTGAGCTCCTAGGAATTCAACAGATACTCTGGTTTGATCTACTGAAAGCTGGTACTAAAATAAAAGCATTGTGTATTTATTTGCTTAGGTCCCTGATAGAGGCAAAAACTGAACCCTGAATATTCTTGCTCCTCAGCCAGTATTCTATCTCTAAGAAGAACATTTTGTAATTCTGTAATCAAAAGCATTATTTTTTAATTTTAAAAAGTTGAATTTATTTCTAAGGCTTTCAGATCTACCATAACCATCAGGTGTTGAGTGATGATAACACACCAGACACCACTCAAAAGGTCAGTAAAGAGAGATCCAGCAAGGAGCTTGTTTGGGGTTCTTATCTCATTGTCAGCAACCCTTTACCAGGCAAGCCCCATCACAAGCAGCTTAGAGGTTATGCACTTGTTCTGACAAAGAGCACTTAGACCTTGGCCATTTAAACCTCAACCAAAATAACTGATCCATTTTGGAATTTGACATGAACAAATTCTGGTTTCTAAGCAGTCACATGAGAACAAGTATTATGTCTGCGAAATCTGTGAATGGGCTTTTGACAGCTGGCAAAACTAAGCCCCTCCCCATTGTATAACTTATGGGAGCAAGAGGTGGGACCCTCCTCTTTGTGGAACAGTTGTGTGTGTTAGTTTTTGTGTTTTTGAACTGGGATGGCAGGAGATTTTTATTCTTCTTGTTCTTTCCCAATCGCAGCTTGATGGCCTTGGGCAAGTTGCTTTGGATGCCTCTTAGCCTCCTGGCAATTATCAGATTTCATAGTGTTTATTATGCTACCCGGGTTTAGATTTTTATTATATCACCTCTCCCCATTTTTTAAATGAGAAAAATAACATGAATAAGATCACATAACTAGGAAATTGGTGGACTTGGGGCTGCAACCCAAGTGGGTATGTTGTTTGTCAAACAAATTGTAATTAAAGAAATAAAAAAAAGCAATGAAAATGACAGGTAATAAGTCTTACAAAAGAGAATTTGTTGTCAATATCTTACTTTATTAGTCTGTATTTCTTGTTCAGTTATCTAATTTTTCCTGTTTTTAAAAATTTTGAATTTTGGATATTGAACTGTGTCTGACATCTACAACTGTCAGAAACAAATTCTGAAACTTTTTAAAGTCTAAGTATTAACAGGGGAGTTATTCTGCTTTAACACTCATGTAGTTGCCTATATGGCCTACCTCCTTTTTGCCAGGTTCTGTGCTAGATACTGTTGTTCTTATTTTACAGAATGATAAGGAAAGTGAAGTTCAGGAAAGTTAATTATCTTGTCTGACTGCCACATAGGTAGCTGTGCTAGGATTTGTGTTCTTTCCTCTATTGTACAGAATACACTAATAAAATTCTATTTTGGCTATTATGGGTGTATCTATTAGGTCTCAGAGGAAATTTCCATGTTCACATCTCACTCCAGAAGAGAACAGCAGAGAAGCCATCCTAGACAGAATCATAATTTTTAAGTGTCAGAAATCACTCTTAACTGGGGTTTTTATATTTTAGATGGCAATAACTTTGTATTAGTTGGTGAATTAGTTACTAGTATTT
>JAJEJO010000154.1:382791-430291 GCA_020662805.1 Glaucomys volans | reverse complement strand
ATTGAGCCTGCCTGCATTGCAAGTGTCAGGTGATTTGATAGGACTGACATGCAGCTAAATGGAATAGGAATAGACACTGCAGTGGACTGTTGGTCCATTAGTTTGCTCGGGCATCTTGTTTTACTAAGGAGCCCTCTAATGGTTTCTCGGCAATAATTACTATCTCTCTTTTTCATGCTATTCAACATGACAGGCACTTGCTGAAGTCGCAGCTAATATATTTGCACTCTAACCGGCCCCAATGCTGAGTCTCCTTGAGTATGTTTGGCTAAGAAATGAATGATGACTATGTTTTTTTTTTCCTTGAGAAAATTTCTCTAATGTAGAAGACAGTCATTTTATTTCAGATACTAAGCAGGCGTGTGGCGAAACATGAGTGCTTGTGAAAAAAATTGATGCATTAGCTGTGGACTGCCCATTGCATGTCTTGTGTGTTAGTAGTTGATGATATTGAAATAGGGGGAAAACTTTTATGGGCTGTTTTACTTGTATAATGATAACTTCAGACTTGAGCCAGAACCACAGACAGGGAGCAGTTTATATAGAAACGAATCTCCATGCAACATTCTTGAATCTATACAATAAAGGATTATTCCTTGGTTTCAACTGATTTATACTTGGGGATCAGTTTGTGTGTGTGTGTGTGTGTGTGTGTGTGTGTGTGTTTTAAATCACAAAGGGTGTCTTAAAATGTTAGCTTTTTTCATGTCTTTTTCATTGACTTCTTTGTGAAATATGCTCAAGTTTACTCATAGCTGTGTTTACTTTTTAAAAGTCACTTGGAACTTCCTGCATTAAGCATTTGAGGTTTAATGAATGAGGTCCAATTCTTTCGAGAGTCTCCCCTGAAGTTTGTTTGCTAAAGTGTGCCACTCAAAGGTGATCAGTACCTCGATTGTCAATAGTACTATCAATGTTATTTTTGTAAAATCTTTGAGGAATTTAAAGATTATTAAAAGACTTACATAAGGAAATACAGGACGAAGAATAAAAATCAAAAGTACAAAAAATTGTAAAGAATATACTTTGGATTTTGAAGCCTTTTTTACACTTGTATATATTTGTGGGGCAATAATTATAGTCATTTTAGGGTTCTTTTTTAAGACTTCAACACAAGTCGAAGATCTCTACTTTTATAAACCCTTCTTTTTGGAGGTATGAGAAAACATTAGCAACAACTTGATTTGGGGGTAGTTACTTTTTCCCCTTTGCTTTAAAAATTATAGCTGCCAGATAGAAAAACTTCTTACTTTTTTGGTATATCAGAAAGAGAACTATCTTAGAAACATATTTAAAGCACATGATGAAAATGAAAGATTTAAAAAAAAAAAGGTTTAGAGTCTATTTTCTTTGTGCAGGTACCAGATGTTGATGTTGGCAGTGCTTAAGAGGGTCACAGGGCATTTAAAATCACTAGGCTGTGGGGAATAAAATTCCAGGTCTGTTGCACTGAAAATTATTTAAAACTTGTGTTTACTCAGCAGTAAGTAGTACAAAAGTACTTTTTCTATGTGAGCCCCTCTCAAATAGGTACCTTAGAAATACATGATCAATGAAATTGCTACGAAACATATTTATGTTCCAGTGGTCGTCTTAGCATTACAGACAGAGGTCACTGGTTCCGCTTAAATCTCTTATTTTTCAATGTGAAAAACAGATCATTCTTCAGTTGGCCTTACTTTTGCGCTATCCATTTCAAGTTCCAGAGGACAGCGGCTATGCTACTTGACTGTTTACTTGTGCAGAAAAGACATGTATAACATACTTAGATAATATTTCCTTTGTATCCTCTAGAAGTGTACTTTTGAGAAAGAAACAGGACCTCTTGCTTTCCTTGCTCCCCCATATGGAGTTTCTTCTTGGGTGAGCGAAAGTTCTTTTCTCATTGATCGGATAATTAGGGTTAGTAGTTTCAATGAAAAAATAGCATTTTAGAGAGCAAAAAAGGTCCAGAAAATAAAGCATATTCTTCCAATGGTACCTCATTGTGCTCAGTATAGATTATCATTTCTTCTGGTTTTGTGGGTGTAGCACTAGAACAAGTTAGATGCTGATCCTTCTTGGCTTTCCCAAAGAATTTTTATGTATTTTGCTGTAGTTAGCATCTAGATTTTACTGGGAAAATTTGAATTAATTTTATAAATATGATGGAATTAATTTCTTCTAGACTGTATTGCTCTTTTTGTTACTGCCTGAGTAAAGTGAGACTTGGTTTTCTTATAGAAAAAAGTGTTTTAAATCCAGTTGTCAGGAGAAAAAAGACTGAAAGGAAAAAGGCCAATACTATTAGTCATTGTCTCTAAGATTATCATTAATTTCTGTTTCTTTACATTTTGCTACACTTTTCAGATTATCTACAGCTAGCATATATCGCTTGGGGAGTCATTAAATGAAAAACATGTGTGTATTTGCCGATTTTGACATACTTAAGGAGGTAGATGTTGCCAGTTCTAGTTGCAGGTCCTGATGCTTTGGTTCTATTCAGTGTAACACTATTGCATGTGGTCTGTACAGTCTTGTGTTACTCAGCAATGGGAACACTTTAGGAGACTGAATTGTAGTGGCATGAATATGGTAGAGTGTACTATATACCTAGCCTGCTGCACACCTCGGCTACATAGATAGAGCCTGCTGCTCTTAGGCTACAGACCTTAGCAGCATGTTACTGCACTGCGTACCATAGGCAATTGATGCAATATCTGTGTCTCCAAATACAGAAAAGATGCATTAAAAATATAGAATAAAAGGTTTTACAACACGGTATACCTATGTAGGGCACTTAATATGAATGGAGCTTGCAGGACTGGAAGTTGCTTGGGGTGAGTGAGTGAGTGGTAAGTGAATGTGAAGGCCTGGAACATTATTATAAACTATTGCAGAATTTATAGACACTATACACTTATTATCTGTGGCTTACTGTAATTTTTTTAATATTATAAACTTGTTATTTTCTAAAAATTTTGACTCTAGTAATGATACACAGCTTAAAACCCAAACATAGCTGGGCCCGGTGGCACACCCTTGTAATCCCAGCAACTTGGAAGGCTGAGACAGGGGGATTACAAGTTAGTTCAAAGCCAGCCTCAGCAACTTAGTGAGACCCTGTCTCACAAAGAAAAAAGTAAAAAGGGCTGGGGATGTGGCTCAGTGGTTAAATTACCTCTGGGTTCAATCCCTGCTACAAACAAACAGCCCTCTCCCCAAGCATAGCATCCATCTATACAAAAAAAAAATAAATTTTTTCTATTTTTAAAATTAATTTTTTTTTAACTGTGTAAACTTTTTTGTTAAAAACTAGTATACAGACATACACATTAGCCTAGGTCTATGCAGGGTCGGGATCATCAATATTTGTGCCTTCCAAGTCCACATTTTGCCCCACTAAGAGGTCTTAAAGGGCAGTAACACACTTGGGGCTGTCCTTTCCTATGATAATAACACATTTGGACTTCTTCCCAAAGGACCTGCCTGAGGCTCTTGTGAAGTTATCTCTCTTTTTAGAAATATTCTCATGGTGGCTTGCATGACTTGCTTGCATTTTTTCATCATAGATTTGCTTGCAGGCAGATAATGTACCATGAACATTCCTCTCTATTAATGAAAATCATTGAGTTTCAGGGTCTACATTTTCAACATTTTAAGGAGCTTGTTGATATCCTCAGAAGTTTCTGGTAAAGCCTTCACTATGAATCTTCTTGGGACTTGTTCTTTTTCTTCTGCTGCAGTTTTTTTGTCTTGTCTTTTCTTCAGCCATACATTTTTTGGTTCCATCATAGTCTATGGGACCACCACTGTATAGGTGGTCTGTTGTCGACTGAAGCTGTTGTTAGGCAGCATGTGACTGCACAGCTCTCTCAACCACCTGGCATGTGGATTGGTAGTGGGTATCATTCTGGATGCTCTACTCATGGGACTTGCTGGTTTCCCAAGGCAACAGTTGCTTTTCTAGCTTAATAGCAGAAGGGACTCAGCATTGATGTCATTATTGCTATTGGGTTCTTCACTTCTACTCTGTGTATACATTCTGTGGGCTTGTCTTTATTGTGTTTTTATTGCTCATCAGTGTAGTTGTATAGTGAAAATGGATTTACAGGGTAGTAGGGAACACTGAGGAGTGATTTCCGATTTTCCTCTATCATATCTATGTAGTTTAGTGGAGAATGCAAAATGAACATTTGCCCATTATATGACTGACATGACTAATTCATAAAGTGTTTTTTTCTTTGCAATACTAGGGATAAAACACAGGTCCTCACATATGCTAGGCAAGTGCTCTAACACTGTGCTACATCCCCAACTCCTTCGTAAGGTTCTTAACATGTGAGGTGGGTGTAGTGGCGCATGATCGTAATCCAAGAGACTCTGAGGCCAAGGCAGGATGATTGCAAGTTGGAGGCCAGCCTCAGCAATTTAGCAAAACTGTCTCAAAATAAAAAATAAAAAGGACATAGGATTGGGGATGTATCTCAGATGCACTCCTGGGTTCAATCTCCAGTACCAAAAAAATGAAAAAGAAAAAAAGAAAAAGAACTTAAAAAAGTTCTTAATGTGGTTTTGAATATTACTTCCAGTTGCAGGAATTCCTTTAAACCATGTTATAGTTACTTGGAAAAATCATATAGAAATCTAGTGTTAGGAGACCGTTTTGTCACAATTTAAATATGAGCTTAGGGCTAGTATTTTAACCTCTGAACTTTGTTATTCTTCTCTGTAAAATGGGAATGCTGATGATATTTTCCTTTAAGATAGCTGTGAGGATATATGAACATCTTTTGTAAACCCATATACATTTCATTTATTGACTAAGCTACTCATGCCAAACTACCTAAATTAGAATGGAGGTGATTTGGATCAAGTCCCTGAGTTCACAGCCTAGAGCCAAATTACATTTGTCCATTCTACTTGGAAGGGGGGAATGTCAAAGATGTATGGTTTTAATCTTATTTTTGTGAGAGACTGTGCCTACTTTAACCCCCATAGCTTCCATTAAAAAACTTGAAAATAGTTCATTTTCTATTCCTAATTACTTGGCAGAAATTTAGAATAGAAAGAGAGAAACTAGTAACAACCAACCTTTCCTTTGCACTTACAGATCAACAAAAGGGATTCTTGGGTCCTAGAGACCAAAGAAAGAATCAGCAGGAATGCCCAGGGTGAATTGATGGATTGCAGAGCCTGGCTGGTAATTACTTTCACTGAGCTAAAACATTAACTTAATACATGGGAGCAGGGCCAGATGAAAATCAGGATTTGGACCTCTTTCCCCCCCTGTGGATATCCCACACTTCCCTTTTGGAGGCAGTCTTCTCTTTGGTGGGATAGCCCTGCTTCCTTTCCTGAGGCTTGGCATGGATTTCCCTGCCCCACCCTGGCTGACTAGAGTTGCACCTTTGTTTTATAGATATGTGAGTGCTTAGGTCAGCCAGCTTTCTGGGGTGGCAAGAAACCACAGTTTCTCAAGACTGTTCAGCCTATGCCCGATATCAACAGACTTTTCTCATTCTTGGGGTTCAAATTTCTAACTAGTGAGCTTTAGCTTTTGTTTGTTTTTTTCACCAGTGCTGGGGATTGAACCACTGCACATATGCTAGGGAAGCCTTCTACCCCTGCACTACACCCTAAGCCCCTGAGCTTTAGCTTTGGGACTTTGGCGACACTTCTTTTCTCTTTCTTTCGTTCGTTTGTTCTTTCTTTCTTTTGGTGGTACTAGGGATTGAATCCAGGGGTGCTTTACTACTGAGCTACATTTTCACCCTTTTTTATTTTTGGTTTCATTTTTGTTGTTGTTGATGATGTTGTTTTTCCAGCCTTTTATATTTTCTTTTCTGTTTTGAGACAGGATCTTGCTAAGTTACCCAGGCTGCTCTTGAATTTGCAGTGCTCCTGTCTCAGCCTCCCTTAGTCCCACTCACCTGTAATCCACCATGCCCAGCCCTTTGTGACACTTACAAGATGCATACCTAGCCTTAAACTAGGTGATACTATTATTTTTAGAGACCAAGGTGTTCATTTTCAAAGCTACCATGTGTTGATTATTAATGACTTCTAGTGTATCTGTGCTCGGAAAGATTGGAGTGCTGTATGTTTTCCATGGGTTGGGAGGGACACATATTTTTTCAGATGGGCATTACGTTCATAGCACACGAGAGCTTACTTAATCCACTGCGCTCCCAGCCCCTCTTCCTGTATGCAGTTGAGAAGGTGGATTTTAGAAAGATAAAGGTATTTTCAGGCCATTGGAGCCTGGAATGGGACTTGAACTCAAATTTTCTGAGTTCCAATTGCTTGTTATTTATGGGGATAAAAACAGTAGTTACCTTAAGAGATTTAGAGAGGGTTAAATCCAGAAATCTATATTGAAGGTTAGGAGAGTGACTGACACTGAGACTTAGTAACTGAAAGCTGCTATTACTGTCGTCATCACCATGAATAGCTTCATTACTGCTGCCACCACAATTTGTAAGGCAGTCGGGCAGTTCTGTGTTGGATGCCATGTTGTGGAAGCCCAACTTTTTTTTAACCAGTTAAGTGAGTATTCTACTTCTGACTCTACTTAAAAAAATTTAAAGTGTTTAACACTTGACTTCCCTAGAGACCCACAAAAGGCATTGGTTGAAGGTAATTGAATGGTAATTAGCAATCCTAATTTTGGATTTTGTACATTTTGGTGTTTATAAGTTGATTATAAGTCTAACAAAGATTTATCAAATGTGATTATATGAATGTACTGAAGTCCATTTTCTTGAAGTAGCAGGCACTCTGTTGGACAGTTTCATCTGCTTCCTTGTGTTTTTAGACATCTCTATTGAATATATACCACTTCACATTTTTAAGTATCTTTGTTCTGTTAGCCCAGGACTTAAATTGGAGGGCTTCAGTTATAAAAGGTACTATGATGTGATTACTTGAAAGATCAGAAGTTTTAATGACATGCAAATATATTAGTGGATGAGAAATGAACATAAAACTATATAAAATATTTAAGTAGAAAGAAATTAAGTCAGTTGTGCCTTGATTAGATAGCAAGAGGTTAATGTCACTTCTTGCCGTCCTGGTTCCATTTGTTTGATGTACTGTCTGACCCACTGGCAGTATAACTTGGTGGAAAGAATTCTATCAGAGTAGTTTGGGGCTCTTCCCCAAGAGCTTTCGGATTGGGTGCATTGTCTTTCTGAGTCTTTAGTTTTCATAAAATTGTGATGACATCTCCTTTGCATGATTTCCAAATCCTAAAAGTGATTTGCTCTTGGAGATGCTCAGTAAATGTTAGCTCCTTCTCTCCTCCTAACCACAACCTTTACCTCCCAACTGCCTTCCCTGGTATTTTACAAGGATCAATTCAAGGAATAAAGGAAGTTGGAAAGTTTTAGTTTCATATCAACATTTCCAGTGGTTTGCCTCTTAAATCATCTTACTGTAAAGGTCTTGGTTCCTATAAGCCTCACACCCTTGGGAACCAAACTCATGACAATCATGAAGTGTCCTACTTCAAAGGGTGAGAAAACCAAGCAAACCAAAATCATGCTATCCCCTTTGGAGCACTGTGTGTGAGTGTGCCTCTCCCTGGGATCAACCTGGAACTGTAGATAACACCATCACTGTCACCTCTTGCTGGCAGTGATGTGGAGGGCGAGGAGAAGGCTCTGGGGCTGAGTTAGGGTTCTTAATTGAATGGCCGTCTGGCCTTCCCTGAGCATTCTTTTCCCTTCCAGGATTCCTGTAATTGTCATCAGATGGCTCAGTCTCCCGAATGTTTCCGGTATTGCAGTGACTTCTGGAGTGTGTTTAATAAAAAAAAAAAAAAAAAAAAAAAAAAGGCAGAATTAGCAGTCATTATTTGTTTGTGTCTGCTCTATTGTGTAGATATGTGCAGACGAGGCATCCTGAAGGAAAGTAAAAACCAATCAGGTGTGGAGTCCTCTTACTATCTTCTTGTGAGCCTTCACTTTTCCTTTGCTGGTTCTTTTCCTCCTGCAGGCACATTCCTACTTCAACTACAGCCAGTCTTCCTTTTAATCTCATCACTTGTGGAGATCTTTGTAGAGAATTGCATATTTTTTTTTTTAGGTCAGCTGAAGGCCTCAGGGAAGTTGAGAGTTGAACCAGACAGAGAGTGAACCCTAAAGGATGGTTCCCATGCATGGAAGAAAAGGGGATGCCAGAGATGGATTCTGAATTTCACCTGATAATATGCAGATAATGGAAATGGTAGTGTTAATTGGCAAAGCAGATGTTCATGTGGGAAGAACAACCCAAAGCACCGAGGTGGCAAAGACAGATGTGTTTGTGGAGGAGTGTGTGATATAGTTTAGCTTAATAATAAGAAAAATTATAAATCTATGTTTGTTCTTTAAAAAGGGATCAGCATAATGATTTCAATTTTAGGATCATGCTTTCTGAAAAGTTGAGATATAGAAAGGATGGTCTGTGCACCCAAAGAGGGTTTTGCATTCTGTGTGTGATAAGGTATTTGAATTTTTCTTTCACCATAAGACAGGAACTGAAAGCACAAACACAAGATGTCTTGCACGTGTGTATGTTTGTGTGTGTGTGTGTGTGTGTGTGTGTGTGTATGTGTATGTGTATGTATGTATTTTTTCCTTCCATCAGATAACTTGACTCTGACACTTCTTTTCAAGGAAGGGAGAAATTGCCTAAATGAGAAAGGACAGCTAATTAAAAAAAAAAAGAGTGATTGACAGGACTAAACTCATGGTTCCTCCCTTGCTCCCCCTTCTCCCAATTCCCCAAGCAGAGACTGACAAGAGAGGTGAGGTTAGGTAAGATTGTTCAACTAGATCATGTTGGAAAGTGTAAAACTGAAGGGAACTTAGACTGTTTCTTCTGCTTCTTGCTGTTGGCTGAGAAATTGTACATTTTAAAAACTACTTTGATCTACTGGCTTTTACTCACCTAGCAAGTAAAATAGTTCACTGCCTTTTGGTGCCCCAGTTTGTCTGGTAGTGGAGTGTTCTCTTAGCTAGCTCCAGATAGTGATATTGGCTGTTGTGCTTCCTCATATAAAACGGCCGTTTTATAGTTGTTATATGGTTTTTTGAAATAACTGAGGTAAATACTAATGTGTTACCTAAAAATACTGATGTCTGTTCCACATCTCTTTTTCCCGGTGACTAGCAGAGTGGAGGGTGAGAACAGAAAGACCTTGATCTCAGCAAGGAAGATAAGAGAGATCTCCTGATCAATACAAAAATTTTAGTAATGATGATGGAATTCCCCTTAGCGGTGATTGGTTGTATAAGCAGGGAAATGACCAAGTCCTGGCTCATAATTTGTAAGAGGAAGACTGCTGGGAGTGGGGTAGTGAGAGTTTTCCATGTGGAATGAAAAACAAATGACTGCTTGGAATGTGGCTGTGATGCTCAGAGAGGCAGTGGGCCAGACTGGCAGGAGGAAGGGTGGAGCCTGTGACGTTGACACCCAGCGCTGGGTGTCACCTCTGACTTCTTGTTTTATAATCTAACTAAGTCGCACAATCCACTATATATCAGCTAACCAGTTTTCTGTTTTAAGATATGAAAGGCATGTGCCCCTTTTTAGTGGGGTAGAAAACTAGAATTAAGCCTTTCCAAAGCGGATGCTTACTTCCAGGAAAGACATCTTGCTGACCCTAGAGTTCTCACTACTATGATGTCTTGGTGAGGGCTGTGAGAGGCAGACACATTCATGCAAAGTTTGTAGGTTTGTTTCTGTTTATAAATTCGGTGCTCTTTGCTAAGGAAACTTATTTCTGCTTTGGCTTGTTATGATTGATAATAAGAGAAAGAAGAGTGTGAAGTATGGAGAAATAATCTAAAAAAGCATGGTGGTGTTAGAGTGGTTATTCAGTTTTCACAGTTAGTATTCCTTTAGCCTATTAGGTTTGTTTTGGAGTCTGACTTTGTTGACAGTTCTGTTATTATATGAAAGCCTTTTCCTGCAGTGTATTTTTCTGTTTCAGTTAAGAAACCTCACTTTATTTCCTAAGATGCATTATAATTAGGACTGTTTGGTACTGAGAATCTTTTCTCACTTAATACCCCTAATGAGATACAAATGTTCTAAATGTCCTTATGAGTGGATTATATTTAGAGAGGAATCCACTTATTTTAGCTAACTAATCCCTTTGCTTTTGAATCATACATCCTTATTAGACTCTCACGTTCCTGTTCCATATGGAATGCCTTGTGAAATCAGACCTCAGCGAGCAGTGTTATTAACTTTCAGGGTCAGTGGTACTGAAAATGTCAATGAAGTTTGTTGGCTCTACATATCTTGTTTTTATAGCACTCTTCCTTTTTTACACACTTATGATAAATACAAGTCTTTTCCTATTCCTGTAAAGTGAATCTTATTTCTTACTTGGTTCTCTTTTGGTATTTATGTTTCTATTCACTAGGATAAAATAACTGGATCTATTTGAGCTTTTCCATTCAACTCTTCTGGCTCCTTCTGCAGTCTGGAATTGTCTTTCTAGCTCCTGAGATTTCTGGATGTTGTGCATCATTGCCCTTTTGTTAGAAACCTGAAAATGTCCCAGTGAAATTACTGGACATTTGATGATGCTGTTGAGTCATACTGAATAAGACAGCTTGGAGTCAGTGCTAAATGTACCTTCTCAGTGACGGTTTCTTTCTAAGAAAGACAAGTCAGTGATGGAGTTTTGAAGAATCTGCCTATGAGTGCACTCCCCCCCCCCTCAGTGCTGGGAACCCAGGACCTTGTGCTTACAAGGCAAACACTCTACCAACTGAGCTATATCCCCAGCCCATGAGTGCACTCTTGAGTTCAAATCCTGACTTCATTGCTTACAGTTTGCATGTTCTTAGTCAAATTATTTGACTTCTTTATGTTTTGGTATTCTATACAATGGAGATTATAATGCCACTTACCTTGTAAGTTGTTGTGAGAATCCTATGAGAAAATTCCTGTGCAATTTTGTAAGTGCCTGGTGCATTCTATGCATATAGATGATATGATGGTATCTAGTTGAATTTTTTAAAATTTGTTTTTTGAAAATGTTTTTACTAGTGCATTGTAGCTATACATGATAGTGGAGCTCATTTTGACATAATCATACATGCATGGAATATAATTTGCTCCATATCAATCCCCAGGACTTCCATTTTTCTCTCCCTTCTTCCCTTCTTTTACTCTGCTGTTTTCCTTCTATTTATTAATATATTGTTATTTTACTTGGTGTATCATAAATATACATGTAAGTAGAATTCATTGTGATGTATTCATACATGCACATGGCACATAGTTCACTTGATTTCGTTTTGCAGTTCTTCCCCTTGGCCACCCTGCTTCCCTCCCTCTTCCCTCCCTATTTTCATGAGAGCCCTCCTTCTTATTTCTTATTTCTCTTTAGCTTCTACATATGAGAGAAAACATTCAGCCCTTGACTTTCTGAGTTTGAGTTTCTAGTTGAATTTTAAACATACTTAAAAAATAATTCCCTCCTTTGTTCCTCATAACCAACCTTGAAGAAGATGATATTGTCTTGTCTGTATTCTCTATTTTATAGAGAATATCATAGAAACACAGTGTCAGTGTATTACTCTGTTATTAGTAACAGTTGGAATTATAGTCTGAATTTCTCCTCTAATCTGTTATACTTGACTGTGAATTGGGTCTTTAGGAAGTTGCCTGATTCTGTGGTGTTATCAACAGAAGGTATAGATAGGAAGGGCATCATTCCTGTTTCTTTAATCTGGTCCATTGGTGAGCCAGTTCATTCATTTAACATTATTTGTTTATTAAATATATATATATATACAAACATATATATATTTCATTTTATATGGTTTCAGTATACACAATTTTCCATTCCCATGGTTAATTAAATAATGCCATTATCACAATAGTATAATCCAGTTTGCATTTATCATATTATGTAATTGTATAAAGCTTTTTCTGTTATATGGTTCATGAACCTACAGCTAAGCATGTAGCTGTGTTGCCTCCTTGTCTCCTATTGTAAACCTGCGTAACATTTCATAAAAATGGATAATTGAAAGAGGGAATTGAATAAAGATCAAAGTGCAGCAAAGAAATGAAAAATGTCTGCATGGAAAGTGAAATTTGAACTAATCATAATGAGGGTCTGGACAAAATTGCTGACCAAGGTAACATCAACCCTGTCAATGGTCTTTATACTGCAGCCAGGGAACTTGGTGATGGGTAATTGACTTGTTGGCGTAGATTAGGAGAATGGTCATATTGAAAATGATAAAGGTATAAAGAGGAAAGGATCTGGCAAAATTTTTCCTATTAAAGCAACTTTGAGAGATATGGTATGACTGGGAAAACACCAAAGATACAATATTGGAAGTTAACCCAAACTTAGAACTTATACCAGTCCATCAAGACATAGGAGAGATATAAAGTGGGAGAAAGGCAACACTTTTCAAACTACTATTGGCACTTAAAAAAAAAAATGTTCAGTACTGAAGGTTGAATCCAGGTGTGAAATAGACACACACACACACACACACACACACACGTATATATATATGTGTATATGTGTGTGTGTGTGTGTGTGTGTATATTTGGGGACAAGGTCTCACTAAGTTACTAAGGCTGGCTTCCAATTGATTTGCTGGAGTTACAGGTATATGCCAATGCTCCCAGCCATTTGTTTTTAAATAAACAAAATACTTTAATTCTAATGGTTTAAATTACAGTGTACTAGATATTTTAATTTTTAATTTTTCTTTACATTTATAGCTGATAGTAAGAAAGTTTTCAATGTTAAAATTAAAAATTTTCAGGGTCATATAACAACCATAATTCTTCTATTGGTTATTAAGATTGCTTTGCATGGCTGGGTGTGGTGGTGCACACCTGTAATCCCAGCAACTTGGGAGACGGAGGCAGGAGGATCACATGTTCCAGGTCAGCCTGGACAGCTTAGTGAAACCCTGTTTGAAAATAAAAAACAAAGTCTGATGTAGCTCCCTGGTACAGAGCTTGCCTGGTATGCACAAAACCTTGGGTTCAATCCTTAGTACTGCAAAAGAAAAACAAAACAAACAAAAAGATTGCTTTGCATGGATTCAACTTGCATGACCATTTTAATGATTTTGTACTACAATACAAAATGCCTGAATTTATTGAGTCAGGTAGGCAGTCTTAAAAGTGATGCGGCTATATTGATGTATACAGGAAAACATAACTTTATGAAGCATTTTTTTTTCAACATAGATTTATTAAGTGTCTGTCATGTCCCAGGGTACATACATACATACATGTAGGAAAAAGTCCTTTTCTCAAAGAACTTGCATTTCAGTTGACTGATGAAGGACAAAATCATTATACTACAACATATACCTGTAATATGTATAATAGAGTTCTTTGAATGCAATGACAAGGGAAATACCAGGCATCATAAGATTCTAGAGGAAGGGCATCCAACTTATAGCCTGAGTATATGAGGGGTGGGAGAGATAGAGACATCCTGGGGGACTTAATTTGGAAAGGCTATGTTGAAGAGGAGGATGGTGATAAGAAACATATGCGTGAAGAGCACAGGGCATTTTAAAAGTTGATTATGTACTCCAGCAAGTTAGCAGCCATATCAGCAATGCCAGTATAGTTTGGCACATTTGATCTAAGTCCTGTAACTAGCACAATCAGGATGAAGAACAGTTATATTACCCCTAAAATTCCTCCATGCTCTGGAGTGATTCATCCCTCCTCCTACCCCCAGACTCTCTGGCAACCCCTGATCTGTATTCCATCCTATAGTTTTGCCTTTCCAAAAAAAAGAGAGAGAGAGAAATGAGAGAAATAGTTTTGTTTTTTCCAGAGTCTCATGTAAATGAAATCATACAGTATGCAATCTTAAGCCTGACTCTTTCAGTTAGCATGATACTTTGAGATTCATTCATGTTGCATATAGGAACATTTGGAGCTGAGATTTGATGGGAGAATGTGTTTGAGAGGGCTTTTGTTGTAACTTAGCTAGCTGCTAATGGAGTAGAGGGAGTAGGGTGCAAAGTAGGGGCTTGGTTTGAGAATTGTGTAGGAGTCGAAATTGGTCTCATCTGAAGTAGGGCATATAGGAGTAGCAACAGGTGGGAAACAGGAGGCCCTGCATGTTGGACATGTTGAGGCTGAAGAGTGTGGGGTTATCCTGAGGTGAGCCCAGTAGGGCGTGGTGTGTGTGAGGGAGTTGCTTTCTCTCCTTCCTTATCCTCTGATCTATGTCTGAATCAAATTTGCTGGGCATGCTCTTGCTTAATTAAAGGGTTCCCTTTTCTCTTCATCCTACTACATCACCACCAAGAATTTGCTCCCAACGCTGTGCTTTTGGACTGTGGAGCTGTTGCTGCATCAACTGGTCACTTTTTAAAGGACTGTCAGCTAACTCAGTTCATCTGCAGTTTCCTGTTGTCTTCCACAAGTAGCAGTAGAAAAAATATCACCAGAAAAGTTATGGTTTGCTTGGTCTTTGGAGCTTCAGTTCAGTTGTCACAAAGTAGCCACAGGCTAGGGATTCTCTTTTGTAAAGATCCTAGTAAATTTTTTTTCTTTTTTTGCCAGAAGGAATTCTGTGGAACTGTTTTTTTGTTTGTTTGTTTGTTTTTTGCGGTGCTAGGGATTTGAACTCAAGGTCTTGTGCTTGTAAGGCAAGTGCTCTACCAACTGAGCTATATCCCCAGCCCTGTGGAACTGTTTTTATGTGCGTGCAGGGTGCTGGGGATCAAACCCAGAGTCTTGCAAATGCTACGCAAGTGCTCCACTACTGAGTTACATTCCCAGCCCCTGGAACTATACTTTTTTGAGGGTGTAGCATTTGAACCAGATTGAACCATATGGAATGAAGGAACATAGGTGTTTAGGCTGTGCTGGTATTCTTTTGTGCATACAGTTTCAGTGGGTTTCTGAAGCTGCATCTGCCTGAGGGAGAATTCTGTGCTCAATTAATCTGGTCTACTTCTGGTCTATGAGGAGAAGCATCCTGGGAAGTGATGGACAGAGTAGTTGCTTATCCCAGGAAGGACTTTGCAGAGAAAGGTGATTCACTCACAAAAGCCTGTACCCCAAAGATATTGGATTAAAAAAAATAAGCCTGTGACCGTAATTACAGCTAGTGTAGCATTTCATCCTCAGGATAGCTCTGTGAGGTGTAAAGAGAATCATTCTTCTCTCTTATCGGTATGAAAACGGAGGGAGGTCAAGTAACTAGCCTAGTCAGATAGCTAGTGCCAGCAGAGCTGGGATACCAAACCCAGGCAGGCTGGTTCCAGAGTCTGTGCTCTTCTATGCATGCCATGCTGTCTTTAGAGCTCTAGATTGGTAGTACCTGAAGGACTCAGGAGAAATCATTTAGTTGACAGGGTTGGTGGCAAACACCTGTAATCCCAGCGACTTGGGAGACTGAGGAAGGAAAATACAAGTTTGGGACCAACTTCAGCAAGTTAACAAGGCCCTAAGCAACTTAGTGAGACCTTGTCTCAAAAAATAAAACGGTCTGGGGGTGGGGCTCAGTGGTAAAGTGACCCTGGGTTCAATCCCCAGTACCGACCCCTCCCAATAATATTTAGTTTCTCTGTCCTTCATTTTACACTTAAAAGGATTGAAGTCTAGAGAGGACTCTTGAGTTGACTGGCTCAAGATCACAGATGATGAGGAAGAAAGAGTTTGTTCTCACTTGTTCAGAGCTTTGGAAAGTTTTGTATCTTTGTCTTGGTTGCAGTCAGAGAGATGTTGCTGAAGTAGGCAGACTGGCAAAATTGGCGATTAATTCTATCTATTCCCTTGGCCTCCACTCTCATGCCTGGGAATGTGTTAATTTGCTCTCTTCCTGTCCCCTCTGCTATTTATTATTCTCCAGGGAGTCTGGAATGACTGTTACCATTCTCTAATCTGTCCTCTTGAATCACTGATTGCCCGACCCTTTGCTCTTTGCAGTCTCTTCCTAGTGCAGGTAAGGGAGGGGAGAAGCTGTCCAACCAGTTGGATTGAGATGAGTTTTGGGATAGGGGAGGAAAAGGGGACCACTGCAGGTTAGGGTGTTACTGCACTGCAGATCAAAGACTTTGCTGATCTTTGTGGTTTTGATCCTCCTGCCCTCCTGTATCACAGTCATCATTGCCTGGCTCCAACCTGTGCTCAGTCCTCAATGTTTACTGCAGAGCACCTCTTCCTCTCTTCAGTTGGGGTTCAGAACTTGAGGGTTCACTGGTGGTAATTTGCTAGCCCCAGGCATTGGTTCTCATGGAACCTTGACCTAGGTCATCTGGACAGGAAAGGGAGCTCTTGCCTCACCAGTTTACACTTCATAATTATTCCAACTTTATTTTGAGGAGCCATAGTTGAGGAGTAAGTTCATTAAAAAAAAAAAAAAATGTTTGCCAGTCTCTTTTAAAGTCCCTTTTGTGCTGGATCTTGTGGCACGTGCCTAGAATCCTGGCAGTTTGGGAGGCTGAGGCAGGAGGATGGCAAGTTTGAGGCTAGTCTTGGCAATTTAGTGAGACTTAATCTCAAAAAAAAAAAAAAAGAAAGAAAAGAAAAGAAAAGAAAAGAAAATGGCTGGGGTCGTGGCTTGGTGGTGGAACACCCCTGGGTCCAATCCCTACTACCCCCATCCCACAGAATACTCTTTTGTGTGCAGGTATTTTCCAGGTAGACAAACTGATTTTTTTTTTTTTTTTCCTCCTTTCATCCCTTCACTCTATACAGGGTCACCATTCTCCACGGGCCTTTTTTCTTTCTTCCCATTTTCTGTGATTAAGAACGTGCTCCTCAATTTCAACTGAAAATAGCTGAAAAGATTCCTTGTTTAGTTAAGGAAAGCAAATTTCCTCAGTAGGTTCTCATATATTTTCTGTAGAAACTGGCACACACCTCTATGTATTACCCTCATCAAATGAGATCCTTAGAAGAGCAATCAGCTAGTCTGAGCCATTCAGTTCTTGATGCCAGTGCCTGCATTTTCTTGGTTAATTTGAACTCTTCTGGTGCTGTCCAGAAACACTTGCTTCATCCCATCACAAAGAGAAGGTGTCTACAATTCCATGATTGCTACATTGTTTCCTCAGATGGCCACTGAGCATGGCCATTGAGCACTAGGACTGTTCTTACAAATAGGTACATATGCCCAGAGGTGTATTTACCTTCAAGGCCCTGGGAAGGGCCCTGGCAATTTTGTTCATGTGGACATTATTTTTGTAAAGTTTACATGCTTTTTCTTTCTGTCTTTCTTTTTTTTTGGTAGTTGGCATTGAACCCAGGGCCTCACACATGATGCTGCTAAACTGAGCATGTACTCTACCAATGAGCTACATCTTCAGCCCCTGCATGCTTTTTATAAAAGAAAGTCCCTCATACTTATAAGCTTTGGACCTTACCAACCTGCATCCACTCTTCAAGACGTATGTTGCGAGGACCTGCATCACAGGTCATCCCCTAACCCACCTGCTTTTCTGTGGCCTAAATCCTTTCAGGTGTGGTATAACTGCTTATAATTCTGTCCTTTGTGAAATGCAGAACAGTCCCTAGTCAATGTGAAAAGGCAGGTGAAGGCCCTGACAGAACCCTTGCCAATAGAAAACTTTAAAGACCTTTGCAGACGAGTCTTGCATTGCAATGAGAGTTTTATGTGTGGACACAAATCAAATCAACCTTATCCATGTCCCAACTGGGGTTCAGCACCTTGAGTTTAAGGTTCTAGTTCTTTCTCTAAAGTGAAAGCATATTCCTTTTCCAAAAAAACAAATACCCTGGAAGCTGTCTCTAGGAAATTCTATGCAGCATAAGCAAATGCGTGTGCATGCATGCATGTGCACACACCCAGCCTCAAAAAGTGATTCTCTTGATCTCACAGGCTTAAAATTTTCTTCTCCTACGTGCTTCATTCTGCAACACCCATAAATAGATTGTTTTGCATTGTCTCTTGGAATCACCCCTTCCTTTAAAAAATAAATTTAAAAAATCTCATTACGATGACTGTGGAGTTGGAGGGCTGGGGATTGATTTGTAGGTGCATTCGTATCACTCTTTTACTCCTTTGCATTCTCAATGCCCTGTTCTAGATTTGCTATAGTAACTGGTCACGTCACCTTCAGGTTCTCTCCGAGATACTCTGCCTGCTGGGATGGAGGCTTTTAAAAGCATCTGTGATGTAATCATGATTCACCCCCATACTCCTTTCGTTACACACTCTAGTCAGAATAAGCCCTGACTGTGTGCTCAAGGCTGCTTGAGCGTAAGCCAGCTTCCCCTGCCACTTGCATCTCTCCCTTTCTGTGCTGCCTGCCCACCACGTTGTCTCCCAGGTATACCTCTTATTTTACAGTCCTTTTCTTAAGGTACTTATCACTTTGTTATGTAAACTCAAAACTAGATTTAAGAAATTCTCAAAAATACTTCTTATTTTTAGCAGTCATAGGTGCCCAAATATTTACAA
The DNA here is from genome assembly GCA_020662805.1 of Glaucomys volans. Lineage (NCBI taxonomy): Eukaryota > Metazoa > Chordata > Mammalia > Rodentia > Sciuridae > Glaucomys > Glaucomys volans. The sequence continues at coordinate 411,876 of JAJEJO010000154.1, read as the reverse complement.
GAAAAGTGCACCAAACTCATGCAAAGACCTTATGGTGGCATCCCTCCCAACACATTGAACACTTAACTGTTGACACTGTGCTTCCTGCCCCACTAGTAGAACAGTGAAATAGTACAGTCTCCTGGACTGAAAAGAGGAACACGATTATTTTTTTTCATTCATGTGATTCCTCCATTTTCTGTAGTTTTTTAATTGTTTGAACTAAAAGTTTTGAATTTTTGTCAACCTCACTAGAAAAAGAAACTTGAATGCTTGTTCTGTTAACTTAAGCTGTCACTGAATTTTTTAATTGTTTTAAAAAAAAAATTTCCAGTACTTGTAAGTATGTATCAGAAAAAATTTAAAAATTTCAAATAATTTTAAAGTTTATATTTGGAACACTTACAATGTTTTGACTAACTGGGTTGTTGTACAACCAAGATTAGTGAAGATTGATGTAGTTTGAACATGACTTTAATATTTCATTTGAATACTTTAACATTTCTAGAAAGCATGCAAAGATGGTGAAAATTGTAGTTTAAGGTAGAGGCTTAATTTGTGAATTAATTAAAAAAATTTTTTTTAGTTGTTGATGGATCTTTATTTTATTTATTTATATGTGGTGCTTAGAATTGAATCCAGTGCCTCACACATGCTAGGCAAGTGCTCTATCACCAAGCTACAACCCAGCCCTATTAATTTGTGAATTAATTTTTAATTTGAATTTGTTGTACAGAGAGTAAGATCAGGTGTTAGGTAAATAATATAAAGCAGTGCATATTGTTGGAAGCTTTTGTTAGCTCTTCCCAAATAGATCTTAAATCTAAATCAATATTAAAACTGTCTAAAATAGTGAAATTGTTTCATTAGATAACCTGAACTTTGGATAAATTTGTGGACTCTTGAACCTTGTAGTATGCAGAAGTATAAGCTTAGATATGATACAAGTATAAACCATTGTTATTTGCATAATTTGTCTCTTTGGCATAAATGTACTTGTAAAATAAAACTGTTGTCCTGGAAATCAGATTTTGGTTGTCTGAGTATTTGTGGGTCTGAAGGAGGTTTTAGGGTTATGTTTGTGTTTAGATTAAATTTGAATGGTAAGTTAAGATTTATGGTGAGCAGTGTGCAGAATGTTTTATTTACATTTTCAAAGCCTACAAATAAAAGCAACATCTGAATTTGATCTTTGGGAACCAACCAAGTTCAGGAAATATGGCATAATTCTACTTTAATTGTTTGCCTTAATTGCACCTTACTTCTGTTTATTTGCAAGTTGTGTATTTAAGACATTAACGTATTTAGTACTCTGTTATTGGATATATTTAACTTTATACTAGAGTCATACTTTCAGATTTTTGAACTCTGAAAACAGGAGCAACATAAGACCTGCCTGTACTTAAAGTACTGAGTGGTTACACTCTGACTTTTTGATTATATGAAACACACACTCCTGGTTTACTTCAGAGTAAATGCTTCTTAGAATTAGTTCTGTTTAGTTCCTGAGGCAGACTGTTTAATTATTCATTCATTCATTAATGTATCTCCCCCTGCCCCAAATACTTGTCAAGTCCATACTTTATGCTACAGTGAACAAAACAGAAGCATTTCTCACCTTCAGAGTAACTGAATCTGGTAAGAGAGAAAATGAAGAAACTGGGCAACCACAGTGACATACACTAGGACAAATGATAGGGGACCCTAACTTCAGAGACCCGTCAGCACAGGTAGAAGTGGTGTCGAAAGACTTCCAGGAGGAAGTGACACCTCTGCCTCCCTGTTCTTCAGAGTTAGCCAGTGGAAAGGGTCTAGGAATAGTGGCTAAGCATACTCCTGGCACAAAGAGCAGCACTGGCAAAAGCCCAGAGTAAATAGAGAATTTGGCACATTACACGTATGTTAAAACTTTGGGCAACTAGAACTCTGATAACTGAAACTCTCATTCTGAATCAGAAGAATTTTCTTCTGCACTTTACTTGATGAGAAGATGAGAAATGACTACAAACTTGTTTGATTTCCCTCACTGTCCCTACCCCACTCCCCAAAAGAAATACTCATTTATTTGAAAATTTGACTCTGGCATTTTATAACAGTGGCCTCCAAGTTACCTGCTTATAGAGCAAATTTGAAAATCAAATCTCCAATTACATCTGGACAAGTAAAAGCAAAAGTTAAACTGGAAGTTTTGTCATTGAGGATAAAACTGAAGACTAGTTTGTTACATGTTGATAAAAATGTGAAATCAGGGCTGAGGATGTAATTCAGTGGTAGAGTGCTTGCCTCGCATGCGTAAGGTCCTGAGTTAGACTCCCATCACTGCCAAATGAGAGAGACAGAGAACCATTATATCCAATTTTTTAGAGAATACTTATGTATCTCAAAGTATTTTATGATTTTTTTAAGGACAGGGAAATGTTATAGGAAATGTTCATATGTGAATGATTAAAAAACCTAACTTTTGGTTAATAACTTGGAGTATATGTGGAGGAATAGAATTCTGTGGAATCCAGAATCAAAAGAGAAATGGAATTGTTTCTTAAGTAAACATTTTTTCTTAAAGATGTCAAGGGAGTTGTTTCTCACAAAACCAGGTGGAGAATGTGTAGGAATCACCTGGTTTACAGGTTTACTCTTTGTACACTTGTGCTCTTCCAGGGTTGAGGTTCTGTTGTTCCCGTGTTCATCCTGTGTTCAATATATTCATTCATTTATTTTCAGTAGTGGGGATTGAACCTAGGGCTGCTTTGTCACTGAGCTACATTCCTGCCCCACCCCTGCTTTAATATGTATTTTTTAGTTGTAAATGGACACAATACCTTTTATTTATTTATTTATTTATTTTTATGTGGTGTTGAGGATCTAATCCAGTGCCTCATGTGTACTAGGCAAGCGCTCTACCTCTGAGCTACAACCTCAGCCCACCTGCCCCTTTTTATTCTTTAATCTGAGACAGGGTCTCTCTAAATTGCTGAGGCTGGGTTTGAACTTGCAGTCTTCCTGCTTCAGCCTCCTGAGTAGCTGGGGTTAGAATTGTGCACCCCTGTGTCCAGCCTGTATGCACTTAAATGCCTAACATCATCCATATTCAGTGTCTGAAAAAAAACCCCAATGCTTTATTTTTTCAATAGCTCTGTTGAGTTATAGTTCACACACCATACAGTTTACCTACTTAAGGTGTTCTTATGGGTTTCATTGGTTCTTAGTATCTTCACAGTATTCACCCATCATCACAATCCATTTTGGAACATTTTTATTATTACCTCAGGAAGAAAGCTGTACCCCTTAGATGTCATCTTCCAGCTTTACCATTTTCTCTAGCTGTAGGCAATCATGTTTCTTATTTCTTTTTCTATAGATTTGCCTACTGTGGACATTTCATACAAACAAAATTATATATGGTATTTTGTAATTGGCTTCTTTCATTTATGTGTTTTCAAGATTCATCCATATTGTACCATATATCAGTACTTCATTCCTTTTTTTTTTCCTTAATAACATTCTTTTATGTGGTTATATTACATTTTCTTTATCCATCAATTGGCAAATCAAAGACTTTTTAATAACTCAATTAATTTTGGTAGGTGTCCATTATAATGGTAAAAGCTAAGGAAGAAATAAAGTTCCAAATTCCAAACTGGAGATGCCCTCTAAGGCTTGTTAGTGTTGAAGGTATATATAAATGTCTATGGTTGTTGAGTATAATAGAATATCACCTCAATCTGTAGATTTTGCCAGTTTTACCTCTTGAATACTTTTAGTCTCCTAGTTGCTCTCTGTTTCCCTGGGAACTCTCTAGTCAGCATTTTTAGTTTGATCATTGCATTACCATTACAAACCCCTCACCCCAACAGGCAGAGGGAACATTTCTACTAAAAATGCCATTTCCCTCAGAGGTTAGAAGTCCTTAATGTAGCCTGCATGGTCGCCTCACCTTAGGCCCTTGCTCCTTGCTCCCTCTCCCCCACAGTATATTTATTTTGTCCTTAATAAAGGTCTGTGAGGTTCTTTCTGGAGTTGTTTGGGCATCCCTGATTTCAGTTAACACTTTAAGAACTTTTTGAGTCAGGTGTAGTGGACAGATCTCCAGCCTGCAAGCCCAGAAAGCTAGGCAAGAGCTGTGGGGCTACTGAGCATCAAAGTGTACTTGTCCTCTTTGAGCCTCATGTCTGCAAAATAGAGGAGATACATTGCTTGTGGTCGTGAAGAGATCTTATGCTAAAGTATCTGACATACAATGTGTGCTCAGTAAACTGTGTCCTTTCCAATCTTTATTTGGATTATTGTTCTGAATGTCATGGCTTAGGTCAGTTTGATAATACCCTCTTTATTTTTTACTGAAAAGAGAGATTTACACATTATAACATCACCATGGTCTGTGAGTTAGGGTTTTTTGTTTCCCATTATTTCAAAATCTATATTTTTTTGTCTCAGCCTATTGTTTTTAACGCTTCTTTAACACCTCAACCTGGAAACAATACACTGTGGGGTCTCTGCCAATTAGAGGATGTCATTTATTTCCTTAAAAATTTCTTTGGTTTGTATGTACCTTTATGACTTCCTCATTATGAAAGGAATTGTTTATTTAGAAAGCAAGAAAATTTAGAAAATAGAGAAATAAGGAAAAAATTCAGTTGTCATCTGCCCACCTGCTGTGGCCGTTATAGTTTATAGTTTTCTAGACTTTATGGACATAAATATCTCCATGTGTATGCTTTTTGTGGTCGTGAAGAGATCTTATACTAAAGTATCTGACATACGATGTGTGCTCAGTAAACTGTGTCCTTTCCTATCTTTATTTGGATTATTGTTCTGAATGTCATGGCTTAGGTCATGACCAGTCCTTCCTGAATGAACTTTTAGGTTTGTATAAGTTATATACAGACCCTTACTATTCTAAATAGTGCTTTTTTTTTTTATTCTTTGGTTTTGGGGATTTGAACTCAGGGCCTTGCACATGCTGGAGGGGCTGTACCACTGAGCTGTACCCCCAGTCCCAGATTGTGCTTGCTTTTATTTATTTATTTTTATTTTTTTAGTCATAGATGGACACAATATCTTTATTTATTTTTTTATGTGGTGCTGACGATGAACCCAGTGCCCACATGTACTGGGCAAGCATTCTACCACTGAGCCACAACCCCAGCCTGCTTGCTTTGATTTTGCAGTCATGAGTGAATCTGACTTAACCTACTCAGTTAACAGTTCTCATGAAATAATTTCCCTGAGGTTTAGTGCCAGATCCAGTTCAAACTTGCTCCTCTTATTTTTCCCGTCTTTTGTAATGTTATAACTCAAGCAGCAAAATGTCCTTCTTTACACTTCTTTATTTCGTTCTTCTTGTGCTAGTTTCCAACTTCTTTTTCCCCCTCCCTCCGTTTATCTTGACAAATGTTCCTTTTCTTGCCCTTATCTGCCCCACACCCTAGTCCTGAGGTGTTACTTTTGTTATTGTTACTGGGGATTAAATCCAGGAATCCTTTACCACTGAGCTATATCCCCAACCCTTTTTCTTTTTTATTTTGAGATGGAGTCTCTTTCAGTTGCTTAGGGCTTCACTAAGTTGAAGAGGCTGGCTTTGAATTTGTGTTCCTCCTGCCTCCTCCTTGGAGTTGCTGAGATTGTAGGTGTGTATCACTGCCCCCAGCTGAGCTGTTAACTTTTAAATAATTACTCCTTGATACTGGTTGAGGAGGCTTCTTTCCATTGATCCTTATGATTAAATGTATTAACTTGTTTCTCTTACATTTTGCATCACATGTCCTCAACTTTGGAATTGTTAATGATTTGGAAAGTACTTGCTTTCTTCCAAATAAAAGAATTAGTGGAATAGTTTTTATTATGTAGTACAGTTAAAATCCACATTTAGATTCAATTGTCTATTAATCTAAATTGTGATATTTGTAAAGTTATTTTAAATCCAGCACTGTTTATTAATCCAGCAGTGTTTATTACAAACACTGTCTATTTGTGTCTATAATTTTTTTTAACCTAAAGGCAATTGATTATGTCCTTTAGGAATATTAAATAATTTTAGTAATGAATTTAAGTGAGTCATATTGTATATTCTAAAGCTGCCACAGTTATTAAACTGAAAGGTACATCAGAATCACCTGTGCATCTTAATTAATCATAGATTGCTGGACCTATCCTCAAATTTGTTGAGTATTAAGATCTACTTAGGAGCCTGAGAATTTGCATTTCTTACAAGCTCCTAGGTGATCCACATTCTGTTGGTCCTAAGATAATATTTTGAGAATAATTGTTATAAAGGAACATAGAATTAATTTTTAGTCTATCTCTATTCCTTGTTTTTATCCATATTCATTTTCTCTTTACAATTGTACATATGATATTATTAGATCTGGTGTTTAGTTAAAAAAACAAAAACTCTAATGGTTATAGAACTATGGGCTGATGTGGGGAAGACCAAGAGTCAAGGGGTTTAGAGTTCTGGGTTGTGCAACCCAAGGCAAGTGTCCTTAAATCAACCAACCAACCTTCCTCCTTCCCTTCCTCCCTCCTTTGCTGGCTCATGCCAGCCCGTTTTTAATTTTGCTAAGTTGCCCAGGCTGGCCTCTGATTTGTGATCCTCTTGCTTCAGCCTACCTAGTCAACAGGTGTGTGTTACCATACCCAACTTCCTTAAATTTCTTATGCTCTCAGGTTCGTTGTAGAAAAAGAGTGGTTGCTGGTTGAAGGACCTATCCTTCCAACTTCTAAATCTTGAGCAGATAATTTAGTAGGGTTAAATATGTTCACAATATTGCAAGCATCATAATTAAAAATGCTTGTATATTTTTAATAACTGTTCAAAAGTCATTTTGATAGACATTATTTTAAGGTTTTATCATGTTGGGGATTGAGAACTTGGATGGGTAAATAAACATTGAAGTCATAGATAGTCCAGATGGCTTTGGAAATGAGAGCTACAGAACAAAAAATGGTAGTACATCAGGCCTGCTAGAATATAAGGTTGAGCCCAGAAAAGAAAGGAGGAGGTGAGAGAAAAATTTTAAAATAATAGAAGTTGAAGCTGTCTATTATTGGATACATTTGGTTCCTCGGATCCAGGTTTAGTTCAGTGTGCAATTTTCAAGTTCCTTATCAGATATATCTAGTAGTTGTACTTATTAGCATACTGGTAATTTGCACCTTCAAGTTTGAAGTTATATTTGATGGCTTGGAGGGTGGAATATAAAACCTGCAGCTGGCTGGCAGGCACATTATTTGTGTTTGAATAGAAAGGATATACTGTTATAAAACGCACACGAGGAAAAAGGTTTTGTAGAGAATCAGTTGGTGTGTACGTATGTGAATGGCAAGGCTAAAGCAAGCCTGGTGGCTGATAAGAACATACACAGAGATGAACAGAAGTTTCCTCCAAGCACACCAGATTCTCATGTTTAGACTTGATTTAAAAAAAAAAAAAAAGAAAAAAAAAAAGGCTGCTGATTTAGCAGAAGATGCTTCAGTTACTGTAGAGGCAAGTCTCTTGTTCTCAGAGGCTGTCACTTTCCGTTGGAATTTAAAATGCTTTTAGGAAGACTTATGAACTATTCTTTTATTATTATTATTATTATTGCCCCTCACCCTGTTTTTTGATGGCATGACATGTATGTTTTTCTTTCCTTGTCAGCAATTAGGAGTGAAATCTCAACAGAATAAGAAAACCTTATGACACAGAAAACATTTGCCTGAAGTATTCCCATGTGTGCAGTGGGTCTGGGTATATTTTGAAAGAGAGTGGGGGGAAAGACTTTTTGTTGAGAGTGACAGGCAGACAGGACAAGCAAAGTTTAAGCTAAATCCTTTCATTGATATTGGAAAGCCATAAGCCTTCATATGACACTGCCACATTCAACTCACTGTGTGATCCCGAGCTCAGTAGCTTGTACCACAGTGTGCGTGTGTGTACAGTGTAAACATTTTATGAACTGCAGTGTCTGATCCATCCGTCTGTCTGGGCAAGAGTGTCCCTTGATAGTAAAAAGAACAGCAATCAGGACAGAATTGGTCAATGCGGCATGTCTAATGGTGGGAAGATATTTGAAGGACTCGCTATAGACACAATAGTCTCTCTAAATAGCCTCTTTGCACCCGGAGTCTTATTGCAAACAGGTTCATTAAGGAGAGACATTCTGACACACAGCATCACAGTAATGAAAGTAGCTCTGTTTTTCTAATATTGTATCTTGCCACTTCAGTTATGCTGCTAGTACAAGATTTCCCTTGTGTTGTTGTATATTTCTCCAGAAAAAGAATCAGTCTTCATAGAATATACAATTATTTTGTACAGGAATGTATAACTCATACCTAAGATCCAGTCCTCCCTGTTTATGTGCACTAGTGCAAAAATAATTGGCAAACACATCTTCCAGACCAAAAGATTCCAGCACCTTCAATTTGTTGGGCTAGAAGATGTTGAACCAGAGTTATAATAAACTTTAAAAAAATGTGTAATGTTCAAAATGGATTTGTGATCAATCATAAAAGAAAAAAATATTAGTACAGTTTCCCAGGAGGTGTAAATTCCCCCCCTAGGGTTTTAGCTAACTCCATATAGTATCTATTCAAAAAGGGGGAAAATGCAAAAGGTTTTCATCCACTAAGCTTTACATATAACTACTATATGATGACTTAAGCTATTGGATTTTCTGCCTGTTAATGTACAGCATGAACATTATGAACAAGGAAAAAAAGGTTATATTGGTTTAAAAGTGGATATGGAAAATTTAATGTGCTCAAGTGGGAACAATGGCATATTAAAAAAAAACACTCATGACACAGATCTAATAATTCACTTGCCCCTGTAGGAGAAAGGGTATCAGCTCTGATACTGGCTCATAGTTTATTTTTATATACACCCTTGGTCCCTGCAGTATACTCCGTGTGTGGGTTCCAGAGAAAAGAAAGAAAATAACCTGTAGGGAAATCAGCCTGGAAACCTTTCATTAAATACATTGTACTTTGTATTGTGTCGTTCACAGAATCTTCAAGAAATAAAGAAAGGAAAAACCTGTTATCAGCCAGCATGTGTGAAATATTATATTTGAATACTATCATTTGTTTTAAGATTAAGGCTGAGGCTGCAGACATATTAGTTATTATTCACTTACATCTGGTAGATAATGCAACAGGGATTTAAAAATTCTATTTCCATTTCTAGTCCCTGCCATCCTCCCTGCCCCCATGCCCAATGGCAAAAAAACTACTTTAACTTAAAACTATGCTTACTAAAATATTTTTGTGTTGGAAATGTTGCCTCTTTATAGAGGCTTGGGGTGGTGAGAGTAATAAAATCAGTTTTAAAATTCTTGCTGGAGTTTATCTGTCATTTAACAAAAGATGCATTTCTAGGGAAAATTGTAGAAAGTGTTAAATACATTCTTTTATGAGAAAAATATCCACAGTAGGAGTGTAACTGTGAATAGTGACACCTTTATCAAGTTGAATGTCCTTTGGAGTGAACCTTTGTCTTGTCATTATAGTTCATGTATTGCTGTTGGTGGGCTTTTAAAATCGGTAACCTTCTTATCTTTTTGCTGACTATTCACACAGGATATGCTAGGCAAGCCAACTGTGACACATGTTCTGCCTATACTTGTAGCTGTCTTGGACAAAATGAACACACACTTTGAAACTAAACCTTGGGTGCCATATAGCAGTATTTAATGAACTTCCGGAATGGCAGACATTAAGAGTTCAGTTTTGATCTCACATACCTGGGAGCACATTGTCTTACACAGTCTGTTGAAAGATTTATTATTCCTGAAGTAGCTTGTGTTGAAAAACTTGTTTTAAGTATAGAGAGTTATAAGCCTATCAATCTCACCAAATTGATACCTTTTTCCACACCTGTTAGACTCACTGCCACCTCTTGGCCTAAGGATAGATATAGCACATTCCACTCCAGATTAAGTCACCTTTCTTGGGGTGGGAGTGGGGGGGACTTGGGGTATGGTTTTGGAAAAGTTGAGATGTGCTGTACTCTTGGATGAGAGCCCCTGGAATATTGGTTATCATAGTCATTGTGGGTAAGCTCCTCATTTGGAGGTAATTGCCCCAGTATTCATGTGGGTCATTTCTATTTTCATTTTTTCCATGCTTCAGGTTTTCATCAGTTGAGTTTTTATGACCAAGTCAATTTAGAGATGTTGATGTCACTTTTTTATGTTTTGGAAATATCTTTTGATTATCAGTGGATTGTTTTTTGAAGTCTTATTTCCTAAAGTGGATGAGCTTTGGGAGAGTTTTTCCAGGACTACCAACTGTTTTAAATTGAAAAACACAGTGGTCCATCTCTATGGATATATAGGACTGGCCTTGATCTTGAGGTGTCATTGGTTGGGCATCCACTGTCAGCTCTCTGGTTTCTTTGGATAATCAGGCTCTCAGATTCTGAGATCTGGACCATATCTTCCAGATTAACATTGAGCCATAGGATTAGTTAAGTGCTTATGCTTTTGAAATGCATTGAGTAGAAATGAGCCTACTGTTTCTGACCATGAACGCTGAGCTGAACATTCATTTTGGGACAGGTAATTATTGAATGAACCCTGTGTGACAGGTGTCCAGCCTCTGCAGCGCTCCTCCCAGGGTCTATGTAAGTTTCCTAAGGTCCCAAATTTTTGCGTCCCCGTAAGATCTTTGCTTATCCCAGAGATTTACTCAGAGCACAAAGACCCTATGGGTTGGTCTGCACTTCACAGCACCAAGGTTTTCTCAAGATCATAGACCAGTATCAATGAGGATAAAGCTCCATCTGCATTAATAAGAGGTGGCAGATCTTGTTATCAAGAACTTAATTGTATGCTAGGCATTCTGCTGGGTGCCTTACATGCTTCATCGTTTGAAGCCGCTGAATCGAAGCTTGCTTTCCTTCCATCTTGCAGATGAGAAAACTAACACTAATAAGGGGCAGGCAGCACTGATTGTCAGAGTCTAGCCTGATCTCGTTCCCAAGTCTGTGCTCCTTACTATTACTTTAGTAAACTGCACAGCCTCACTGAGTTCATGCCCTTTTGTCCATGGCTTTCATGTTGTATAGTGATTTCTTCCCAGATTTTGGGGCCCATCATTTGACCCACCACTGATGGCCAAACCACTGATGGTTAGTTCTTTCCCTGAGAAGTGGCATCTTTCTTGTCAATAAAATGTGGGAGAATGATTCTTCTTCTTTAACCTGGTGTTGCAAAGAGTCAATAAGATAACGTCTCTGAAACCACATTACTTATTAGACACCTACTTTATGCTAAACACTGTGCTAGAACCTTTCCACAGTGATGTGGACAACCATAGACCCTGCCCTCATGAAGCTTGCAGACCTCTGAGCAAATCTAGACTTTTGTAAACAGAAGTTTTATGTTGTATGTTAAAAACATTATGCAGATGTTATTAAGGCCCAGTTAATTTTGACTTCATGTTTAAGCTACATCAATTGTGGGAACCAGGCTTTTCCAAGGTCCTATTGGTAATGCTTCAAGAAAGCCCCTTGATTTCTTTTGTATTGCCTGGATACAAAGATTTTTACTTAATCCTTTTCTGTTGCTTCCCATTTCAGGTGTCTGGAGGTTGGAAACTAGCTTCCTTTCCCTTATCCCATCATCCCATTCTCTCCTGTCACTGAACCATCCTTTTTTTTTTTTTTTTTTTTTTTTTTGGTGGTGCTAGGGGTTGAACCCAAGGCCTTGTGGTTGTAAGGCAGGCACTCTACCAACTGAGCTATATCCCCAGCCCTGTTTCTTACCTTTTTTGCTCTGCTTTCTGCTTTTCTCTGAATTCTGAGCCCACTTTAAATTTAACCACTCCTTCAGAATTTAACACTCTTCATTCCTTCAGATATATCCCTATTTTGTTAAATTTCCTTTTTAGGTACTTACTCCAATATCACATGTGTTTGTTCATGTACACAGTTTGCCCATTCTTCCGTGAGGCTGAAAGTTCTTTGAGGGTGGGAGCCACTTTTCCATCTCTGTAGTATCTGTCCTAGGCACATGTTTGTTTTCAAATATTTATTGAATTAATTTGCATTATGCTCCTTCTCATCTTCTCTAGATCAGCACATTCTCTTTCATGTCTTTGCTTAACATTTTCATTTATTCTACCTACATGTCCAATTGGCCTGTCAAGTCAGACCTATCCAAAACTAAATAAATCTCCCCAACTCTGCATTTCCTTCTTTCTTCCAGTTCTTGTTAAATTATATCACTGTCCTCATCCAAATCTGATGAGTCTTTCCTTGGAAGTGCTCCCCACTCTACCATTCTCTGAGTAGGAAAATCTCTTTAGGCAAATATTTCCTGGCATCTCTCATTACTTCCTCACCTTCACTGCCACAGTCTGGTGCAGGTCTTAACTGACTTCTTGCCTACATTGCCTGGTCCTTTTACCTTGTGTCCTGAACTAGTAAGCTTTCTAAACATGGGTCTGATCCTGTCTGATTGTGTCAGATCTTAAAAGTCTGTGATAGCTACGGAAGTGTTTACTGGTGAAATGGTACTGTGTCTGGGATTTGTTTCTAAATTTTCCAGTAGAGGAGGGTGGTAATGGGGATTAGGGGTAGTATGGGTGAATCAGGACTGACCTTGGGCAGATAATTGTCCAGGCTGTGTAGTGAGGATCACAGAGGGTTTATTATACTATTTACATTTGTATGTATTCGAAAATTTCAATGATAAAATTAAAAAACAAACTGGCAAATTTCATTTTTACATTATCCATAGGTAATACATGAACTTCTAGGCAGAGCGTGTAGTGCTCTCATGCTTCTTCCCCAGTGTCTCATTTGGCCTCTAATCTCCCCCAACACTATAGTCTGACTCGACTCTGCAGCCATTTCTGTGCTCAGCATTGATCTCAGCTCTACAAATAAATCCTCCTTGGCCCAATTTACTAGCCTGATTTGGGTCTTCTCTCTCTTAGCATGTGCTGCCCTTGGAGCCTATCACATCGGTATGTAATTTCTTCCTTGCGTATGTGGGGGTAGTTTTCCCTATCACTGAGGTCTGTCCAAACAAAGAAGGTTCTCTCCCCACCTCCAGTTTTTCAGTTAACTAATACTCGTTGCATGCCTGTTGAGCCTCATGCACCTGATGAGTACTTGCAGTTTAACAGAATAGTTACTTCTGGTCTATAAAGTAGAGAGCTTTTGGGGCTGACCTTGGAGGTACATCCCATCCCTCTGCTCCATCACAAGAACATTCCCGGGGCCATGATGCACTGAGTTCAATCCCCAGGCTCCTAAAAAAACAAGTAGACAAACAACCCAGACTTTTGTCTGGGAGTGAAGTATATGTTGTTCAAAAGTGCCTAGAATACTGTGCTATACCAACGTAAGGTAGTCAGTCTTTAGAAGTCAAAATAAAACTGTGTGCCCAGAATTTGTCTTTTAAAACAGTGACTTATTAGATTGTTAGGCTCCACATTTCCACTTGTGAGTTCTCTCCTCCCTCCTTCTGGTCCATCTTTACTCCATAAAGATGGAGTTGCTTTTGCCATCCCAAGTATGTGAGAGAACAGCCTCTAGCAAGCCTTCTGCCAAGCCACCCTAAAGTCCCTATGCTGGACTTTAAAGGTGTGAGCAAAATAACCTTTTCCCCAAACTGCGTAATGTGTTTCCCTATACTGGGCTTTGAAGGTGAGCTGTGTAACCTTCATAAACTGTGTAACATTTCATTGATCATTCCAAACTCCAAAAGGACCCTGGACCCCAGAGGTAAAAGTAGAAAATGTTTAAAAGATTTGTGAAATGAAGTGATTTTTGTGGCCTGGAGAAGTAAAGACCTAGGTATGAGTTAATCACTGTTTCCAAACACATGAAATAATTTTACGTGGAAGGTGGTGCCAGCTGTTAGCCATTTGAACGAAAATAAACAAAAGGACTTGGGTTGCAGCTGGAGGGGTTTTAGTTAGATAAAAAATTTTTCATTAAGTGGTTCTGGGTGGGAACTGGGTTCCCATCTCCATAGATTGTTGACTTAGGTCCAGATTGGAGGGCAGTGGGGTGGATTTGAGGAATCTAGGCATCCTGAAAAGCAGGCTTCAGGATTAAAAGATCAGCAGCTGGAAGCCCTCCGTGCTCAGAGCTGCAGAGTGAGGATTCCCTCGTCCCTCCCACCTTCCCCCAAGTTGAAAGAAATTAACCTCAATTAAAGGAAATAATGATGGATAGCTACAGAGATAAATATGATATATCACACAGGAAAAACTACATTAAAAGAACATTAAAGTTGGGATGGAAAGCACTAAAAGTGAAGAAATTCACAGTTAAGACTGAAAAGTGGTATTGTTTACATCTTTGCTAATATGTAGACTTAACAGGACATGTTAAGAAATTATAAACATGCTCTTTTGTGCTAAGAAGTGAGTTTTTTGACTTGACGTACTAAACTTAATACACAGGCTGATCACCCAGTTTTAATTAAGACATCCTCCCTGAGAGATTATAGCCTATGGGGAAAAACCTGTTACTTATACTAGAAGAGTTGGTTGTTTTTTGAAATATTTAGTTGTGTAAATATTGTAATTCTGTGACTCTATTTCAATAAATACCTGAGCATATTTCAGCTTTTCTAAAGTAAAAACTTTCCTTTGAAAGGCACTAGTTTGATTAGTACATTTTAGGCATCTGACTAAAATGTTAATAGTAACAGATTTAATAATATTGAGTACTGTTGTTTCTAATCTATATAGAAAGCAAAATACAGTTTTTGTTTTTTCATTCCAGGAGTGAATTTTTGCTGCTCAGGAATAAATATGAAATTTCATTTGTATAGTTTAAGCAAATTAAGATTGCATTCTCAGATCCTTAATCAGAATCAAATCCAATAACAGTTTGAGTTTATAAAATCAATCACATTTTGAATTTATAAAATCACACTGTGCCAGGTAGGGTGGCCCACTTCTGTAATTCAGCAGGCTGAGGCAGGAAGATGGAACATTTGAAGGCAGCCTGGGCAAGTTTGTGAGACCCTGTGTCAATAAATAAATAAATAAATAAATAGGGCTCAGTGGTAGAGTGCCTGGGTTTAATCCCCAGTATCAGAAGACACAAACAAAGCATAACCAAAACCAAAAAAACCAAAATGCCTAGTGATGCTAGAAAAGCTCCTCTGCTTACTTTTAAGCTTTCACCTAATAAGATTTACCTGTTGTGTGTGTGTTCGCCATATCAGGGATAAAAATTCCCCCAAAGGGCCTATAATACCATGCTTTCAGGGCTGAGGATATGGCTCAGTTGGTAGAGTGCTTGCCTCACAAGCACTAAGGCCCTGGGTTCAATCCCCAGCACTGCTAAAACCAAAACAAAACAAACCATGCACTCCGTGTAAAATAAAACTAAATATTTGTATGTGGTAGATGTTGAATAGTAAAAAAGCTAATCCTTAGCTTCTTCATCTGTTCTCAGGCTTACCAAAGCTGTTACCTTTCCTTAAACCAAGAGCCAAGGAGGAAGATATCTTCCAAAAAGTCAGTCTGTGCCATTTCACATGCCACCAAGTAAATTACGCATGCCACCAAGACAACCAGCCTTCCACTGCCCCATCCCCTCTTCTTTTTGGGGAGAATCTTGAGTTCTTTCATTGACCATAAGCTGATTTAGGAAGGAAGACATTAAGAAATTATAGACAGTGATGCTGAAACTATTGAGCTATGAAAAATGAAGTGAATTTAGCAAATTTAGATATTGTGTTTGCTTTTCATGACTGTAACAAACACCTGAGATAATCACCTTAGAGGAATGAACAGTTTATCTTGTCTCATGATTCCAGAGGTTTCAGTTCACTGTCCTTTGGTCCTATTGCTTCATGGTAGGGTGCCCAGTGGAGGGGGCATGTTCATCCCTTGGCACTGGGAAGCAGAGATACAGGAAGGGATCGTGGTCCTGATGTGCCCCCAAGGGTGAATCTCCAACCACCTAACTTCTGTTACACTTCATATACTGAAGGTTCCACCACTTTACCAGAGTGCTGTGGGTGGACCACCAAGCCTTTAACTCATGGGTCTTTGAGGGACAGTCTAGATCTAAACTGTAGTAGATACCAGATCTTAAAATATGATTTTTTAAAGTAGGAAGAAAGAATTTACTTTTTACATTTTAAAAAAGTGTACTTTATGCAGGTAAATACAATCATGCCAACATGTATACTTCTACATTAATGAACTAGCAAATGAGTTAAAAATTAGAGTAACTTTAAGGAAGGAAATGTGAGTTGCAATTTTTGTATAAGTTTTCTATTTTTGTTATATTAAAGTGAGCCTTGTAAAAGAGCCAATGAAATTTCTCTAAGTGAAATGATTATTAGCCAGTGCAATTTATGGCATACCGACCTGGGTAATATTAACTTGGGTACCTGACAGGGTATATACTCATGGTTTCTTGTCACAGACTTTTAGGTTCAGTTGCTTCCCAGATGAATCAGTTTATGTTTCCAATTATTTCCCCAAAGTTCAGGAGACCATGTATTCTGAAAGAGAGAGAGAGAGAGAGAGAGAGAGAGAGAGAGAGAGAGAGATGATAATACAAAATGGAACTAAAGTCACTTTCTTTTTGTTTTGGGTGACTACTTTGTTACATTGTACACTAGGCAGTGTTTGTTAATACAGAAACTAAAACATGTCTTTTCTGGGGCTTTAAATGTAATATAAATATCATGCATCATCATAAGCATGCAAGCATGTTTTAAAACACAGTATTGTATGGAAGCAATTACTGGCAGCGGCTGAGCTACACACCCAAAGAATGAGTTGGGGCCAAAAAAATGAAGGTTTCTAAACAGAATTACTTTTGTGTGGGTGGGAAAGGGAGCAAGGTTAACTTTTATTAGGAACCAGTCCCAGCTCTTATTTTAATTCTGATCACATTCTTGGTAACTCAAATAAATAAGTAATAAAGGGACTTCATGTTAGGATTAGGTTATCCCCCCTTCCTTTGCTATAGTCTTCCAGTGGGGAGTGATTAGTTTTTATACTGGAGGGCATGAAACACAACTGTTACCGTGGCCAGTGCATACTGTAGCTCTGCAGTTTTCCAGTGTTGGGCCTGGGTTAAAGATGATGTTGCCACCCCTTGTGACATGGTGCTTGAGCATTCTTTTGCTGGGTGTGTGGTGTTCATCTTTAGCAGATTTAAGGAGATGTGGGAAGGTTAGATTTTATCATTTGGAAGTAACAGGCTCTGCAGTTTTCTTCCCTCCCACTGGCCTGGAGAAGACACTAATGATAGGCTCTGCTTCCTATCCCCTTGTGTTCCCTGTTTTGTTCCTTCTCTAACTTCACATCAAATCAATGTCATCTCAAAGTGATTTTACTTTATAATATTTGGGGGATGTGAATCTTTAAAAAGCACAGGAAAAATTTGCTTTGTATTAAAGTCAGTTTACTGATAAAGAATTAAGTGAATCAATCTCTCTCTTTCCAGTACTGGGCATTGGATCCTGGGGTACTCTGCCATTGAGCTATATCTCTATCCTTTTTATTTCTTTATTTTGAGAGTCTCATTAAGTTGCCTAGGTGGGCCTTGAACTTGTGATCCTCCTGCCTCAGCTTTGTGAGTTGCTGGGATTACAAGGTGTGTACCATATCTCTGATCTAAGTGAATCTCCTTACCTTTTTTTTGGGGGGGGGGGGTACTGGGAAGTGAATCCAGGGACGCTTAACCACTAAGGCACATCCCCAGCCCATTTTTGTTTATTTTTTAGAGATGGGCTCTCAATGAGTTACTTAGGGCCTTCCTAGCTAATTACTGAGACTGGCTTTGAACTGGTCATCTTCCTGCCTTAGCCTCCCAAGCCACTGGGATTACAGGTGTGGGCCACCATGCCCAGCCATGAATCTCTTTTCTAATGCCAGTGTCACTCCCCATAATGCTCTGACTTGTTTGGGTTCGATTGCATGTTGAACTGAGCATCCATGTAGGCAGCACAGGGACGAGCAGCCCTTTAACTGTTATCAGAACATCACCATATTGATGAACGAGGCTTGGTCAAGTCACTTAACCTTTCTTCCTTGATTTTCTATTATGTAGACTGGAAATGATAATATCTGCCTTTGATCTCATAGGGATGCTTCAATCCATTAGAGTCATTAAAGCACTTTAAGTAAGGTATAAGATACAAGGCATCTTCATTATTGTCGTTACTGTTACTTTATTACTGTGCCATATACAGGGGTGGGGGCGGCACTTTTTAACATTGATCATCTCAGACTATGTTCTATGTACTTGAAAAGTTGGCAGGGGACCTTAAGAGGTCAGGTTTTCTATCCCCATCTCAAGTACCCCAAAACCCCCTTGAGGCCAGACTTCATTGCTCCCTGCCTCCATCAGTTTGGGGATCACAAAGCAAAATAAAAGTAAGAACACAGAAATGAACATAGTAAATTGAGGAAACCAATGAGAGCACTGTAGTCAGTGCCACTTCTTTTCATTGGAGCTGCTGTTTGTGTTGAGCTTCCTAAAGTGTGAAGTCTGTTGGAGTCTGTCTCACTGTTCATCTCCGCTTTCTGTCAAGTGCATGTACAGGGGGTTTTGAAGTAGATTTGGGCTTTGAGTAACCCCACTTACCATTTTCAGTTTCTTTCTTTCTTTCTTTCTTTTTTTAAAATACTATTTCTCTAAGAAAGAAGAATGAGGGTAGAATGGGTAAAGATCTCTGAATGTCTTTGGATAGTGTTCAAAGGCATTTTGTGCAGGACGATTGTATTTCCTAGATGGGCCCCTTCTGGCATTTGGTCTTGAATACTTCCTCCCTGACACCTCATATACTATTCCAGAAGGTGATGCACTTCCATATGGTCTTGGATGGCACCAACTTGATGATGTCCATGAAAAAATAGATCAACCCTCCCAGAGTGAAGAGTGTGCTTTCTGGAATCACAGGTTCTTTTGATCTCACAGATGTCACTCTTCTAAAGTAACCTACCCTATGCTTTATCTTACATTTTTGAAACTGATGAGGGTGACTATATTGGTTCTTCTTGTGATTTGGTGTTCATTCTTCTTAATTTTTGATACTGTGAGTACCCTGATAAATTTTACTTTTTCTGATGTATTTCTGGACTGATTGCTCTCAGGAGACATGTAAATGTAACTTGGTGGCACAGTTTTGTCAACTACAGAACACTCATTTCTCAAACAGGGGCCTTTGTAGTTAGATGGCTTGAGTTTTTTTTGTCCAGTTGTCCCCCCCACATACACACATACTGCAATTTCATTAAATCCTAAGAAGGAAGATTTTGTTTGGAGAGTTGGGTTTGAAGAACCATAAGCCAACTTAAGATCTAAATAGTTTCACCCTTATTGAGAATGCATGATTTAGACCAACATGTGGATGTAGAAATCATTAAGTTGGCTATTTATGTCATTCAATAACGAGTATGTTTTCTTGCCTACCCCTGTCCCATTGAAATGTCATTATAGGCTTATCTTTTTCTTTTTCTTTCTTTCTTGTTTTATTTTTTGCAGTACCTGGGGTTAAACCTAGGGGTGCTCTCCCACTGACCTCCAGCTACACTCTTTTTTAAAAATTTGAGACAAAGTCTTCCTAAGTCCAGACTGGCCTTGGACTTGCAATCCTCCTGCCTCATCTTCCTGAGTAGCTGGGATTACAGGTGTGTACCATTGCACCTGGCTATAGATTTTTCTCATAAAAGTAATATACTTTCATTGTGAATAAAATTTAGCTTATAAAAGTTTCTGTCTTCAACTATTGAGCTGTTCTATATTTGTGCTATTTTATCTTTAAATATGATTGTGAAATGCCTTCACAATTTAAAATATATTACACTGAAGCTGAAATTATGTATAAATGACATGGTTGAGAATGATTGTTCTCTTGAAGATTTCTTTTTAAGCTATGTTTAGCTTAAAAACTTTTTTCTCTCTACATATTGTGAGGGATATTAGCACTGATTTACATTGATTCTGGTCATTTCCTTTCCAGTTTGAAAATTTACCCTCTATGAAAATGATAAGATTTCAAACTTTAAAAATTAGGAAAAATCCACTGGGTGGTTGATTTTTGACCCAGAAGTCTTAAATATCACTGAACTTTCCATTAAAGTCCTTTTTAACATCCTCAAGTAAGCATACTATCCCTAAAGCTCCAGGGACTGGGAATGTAGCTCAGTGGTAGGGCACTTGACTAGTATGCTAAGAGACCCTGGGTTCAATTCCCAGTACCACAAAATAAATTATTGAAAGTAAAATAAATTTAAAAAATAAAACAAGCTTCAGATTTGGTCCTTGACTTTTTTGTGGGGGGAAAATCCTTTCATAACAAAGCACAAAAATATTATAAGCAATTAATGTAATGCCTCCATTCTAATTGCTGATTTTTGTATTAAAATCACATCTTCCTTATTGAAGTGTGAGTTTATAGACAGCTGGTGCAGTGGTGACATGTAATCCTTTTCTCTGCATCACTTTTTGGTTTGAACTGAAAACTATTACCATGAAGTTAAGTGTTACAACCCAGTTGAGATGAATTAGTTTCCTGGAATTTATCACTGGTAAAATCAAAACAAATTCCCTCAGGAATCTATAACAAAAACAAACTTTGATGTGGAATACTTTTACCATTCAAGTGGAAGACAAATTAAGTAATAATTTTTAAAAAGATCTGTTTAGTTGTATGAGTATAAATAAAACCAATTGATTCTTCAAAGATTCTGATTATGACAGTAAGATTGATATATCATGCCTTGGCTATGTATTAAAGTAGATTTCACATACCAGACAATTAGAAATATTATTAATTCACAGAGTGAGAATGGAAGCCTGAAAATTTTGCATGCCTATGTGGTCAGCAGAATAATGACCTCCTCATCATCTGCAAGTTTTAAGAACCTGTGGATATGTAACCTGTGGATGTCACTGTGAATAAATTAAGGACCTTGAGATAGGAAACTTAAGCCTAGTTTGTCTGAGTGGATCCATTCTAATGAATTATTAAGAGCTGAGACTCCTTCCTAGGTATGGTGAGAGAAATGTTCTCATGAAAGGATGGTCAGGGAGAGAAATGTTGTTGGGTTTGGAGATGGAGCAAGGGGCCACAAGCCAAGGAATGTAGATGGCCCAGGGAAGCTGAAAAAGGCAAGGAAGTAAATTTTCTTTCTGCATCTTTTGAAAAGATTGCAGTTGTACTGACATCTTGATTTTAGCCCAGGGAGACCTGTGTCATACTTCTGACTAATAGAACTATGAGCTAATAAGTTTGTGTTGGTTTAAGCCATTAAACTAGTGATAATTTGTTATGTGACTATAAAAAACTAGTACACCTTACATTGTGTTTGTAATTTGTTGAGTAAAATTACTGCGAACTTTAAATACTATAAAGAACAAAAGCTTTTCAGTTCTGTAGAAATACTTGGTAATTTATAAGACTCTTATATATGGATTGGTACATTAATTTTGCACTCAAATAACAATGAATTATAGCCTTGCAATTGTAATTTAAAAAAATCAAACATCCCATTACTACCATTGTGTTTGAAATGTAGCAGGAATTCAATTATTGTTGAAAAAATGAGTACAATTTCATAGTCAACATTTGCATTAGCTCTCGTTAATGATGCAATTTTGAGAAAGGAACTTGAAGAAATGTGCAAACATAACTGTTTGTTGTCAGGTCTGAAGAAGCATCTCCAGGCGTTTTTCGGATATTTTTTACATTTCTTATTGTTATGTTTGACATTTGTCAAAGAGTTTCTTAAGGGCTTATTGGACCCAAACTTGGGGCATAACTGAGTTAATCTGACTTGATAATGGTAGCCAGAAGCATTGTGATGGGGAGTTTAAGTCCTTCAGATCATGATTTCCTATTTAGTTAGGTGTAAAGTGGCAAGATTCAAGATGTTATATCATACAGGAAAATATTTAAGATCACATTAAATAAATACAATAAAACAGATAAATCCACCTAATTTTAAATGGCTTCTAAGTTGATTCTCTATTTGTACTGGCTAATACATTGGGATATACAATGAGAAATTTTTGTTTATTTATTTAGATAGTGGTGATTGAACCAGGGTTGCTTTCCCACTGAATTACATCCCCAGCCCTTTTTAATTAATTTTTTTTTTTTGAGACAGGGTCTAACTAAATTGCTTAGATTCTCCATAAGTTGTGGAGACTAGCCTCGAACTTGCAATCCTCCTGCCTTGCCTTATGGAGTCATTGGAATTACACATGTGAGCACTGTGTTTGGCTCATTTGTATTTATTAAATCTCTACTACGCACTCATAAGATAGGATCAAAGAGCCTGGCCATTGTGGTGCTTACTGACCCATAGGGGAGGTGGAAGTTAAGTAATTAAAAGTGCTGAAAAGTAGTGTACAGTGGAAGGGATAGGCAACAATCTTCTCTAGTTCAGGTAAAGAAACAATCTCTGAAGATGAGGAGGTTCAGGAAAGAGGAGGGGGAAAGACTTTAAAACAAGGGGAAGGTCTGGAGCAGGGAGAAATATGTGATCACTGGGAGGAGTCAGGAGATGAAGCTGGTTGTGTTGGCAGAGATCAAATCTTGTTGGGTCCTCTTAGGATTCCAAAGGATTTTTGGAAATTCAACAGGAGTTTGGAGAATAGGTTGAAGGGGAGCAAAGGTGAATGTAAGAAGCTGAGCTAGGATGTTGTTTCAACTGTCAAAGAATGCTAGTTTATACCATAGTGGTAACCAAAGGAATGGAGAATAGACAGATCCAGAGATATTTAGGAGGTAGACTTGAAAGATTTAGTGGTTGACTGCACGTGGGGTACCAAAAGGTCCAGGGAAGGTTTTAGGGGAAATAAAATAATCTTGCCAACAAAAAGATGCAATTTTATCTGCATGGAGAAGAACGACAGAACACAGTTTATTATTGAGTAGGTACTGAAAGTTTTTATACATATGTAAGATACCTCAAAAATGACTACAGAGTTGGTTACAAAATCCCTCCAGTTTATACAGACAAGCAGCGTAAATAAAGGACAAAAGCTTCTCATCTCCAGAGACAAAGGGCTGCTCCCTGTGATGGTCTTCCTTACCCCATATGAGAGACACTTGAATTAAACTCAGGTTTATTTTCACATATCTGGAGTTGATTCTGTATATGACCTTGAATATATCTCTACATTGTAAAAACTGGAGACTGGGCTTAATCCCTAGAGAGATTTATCTCTGTTCCAAAGGTTAAAGTAAGAACTCAGACTCACTGTGTCTCCAAGGAAACACTCTTAAGGACAGTGAGAAAGGATAAAATTGTCTTTTTTAAATGGGAAAATCATTTTCTAACCCCTTAATGGAGGATGGTATCATTTACTGAGGTGGGATGTTCTGGAGACAAATTTGAGGAATTGTCAAGTTTGAAGTTGCTGTTAGACATTACTTTGGAGATGGCAAGAAATTCATTTGTTGTGTAGAAGAGCAATATAGGCTGAAGGGAGGGATTTGGTGCCCATCAACAGACATTTGGTAACTGAAGCCTAGGAATAGACTAGGTTTGTTCAGGGAGGTAGAAGGTGGGGAAGAGAAGAAGGAAAAAGTTCCCATCTTTTGTTGTATGATCAGAGTTAACTCAAATAAATTACCCTGAGTGGTTGGTATTGAACTCATGATCCTAGCAGTGGCTCACATTCACATCTTTTGATTATGATTTCTGGATAATGTAGCTGGAAATTTAGTTCATCCCACTCTTGTAATCTAGACGTCACCTTTTTGTGTTAATAAGTGTTATTTGTGTTAGGTGGCTTCTCCTCTCAATCTCTTTTCCTTCTCGTTCATGGAGGTGTACGTTCTCATCAGTTTCCCAGGTCTTCCCTTGACTGTTTCCTGCACCAGTGCTGTGTCTGACCCTCTTTTGAGTTGTGTTGTCTAATGCTGTCTTGCTCTTTTTCTTTGAACTTTTGCTTATTTGGAAATATTTTCAGTTGTTTCCACAAGTTACTTTTAGATGTTTATTCTCCTTTACAGAGTTAGGTATCCTTTTACTGGCTTATTTATTTGGTCTGGAATGTGTCAGGTTTTGAGGCCCTAGTATGGATGCTTTGCTCTCCCATGAGAGTGGGCGATACTTAGGGAATGACTTTACAAGGACTGGAAGTGGAGGCAATGGGGGAAGTATCTTGTTGGGAAGAAATAACCTGACTGGGGCCAACGTGTGCTTCTGGGTACACTTCATGATCTTAGTGAAGCAGCTACTCCATTTTGAAAAAGGGGTAGCATTTTGGTCTTACAACAAATGGGAAAATGAAATACAGGGGGAAAACACTGTCCCATTTGTATGCATAAAAATATTGTGAGGTAGACTAAAATAAGGCCTTCTTTGCCCTTTAGTGTTTTGGACAGCTCGGTTTGCTCACCTGTTGGGTGAGGGCAACTTCCCAGAATCATCCTCCTATACTAGTGAATCCTGCATGGGTTAGAAGAGACAGTGGTTCTTACTGAAAGACACTTTTGGTGACCTGCATTTGGCAAATAGAAAAATGGCTAGAGGTGGCATTTTCAGGAGAATCTTTTAATTTTTTGAAGACTAGTGACTGAACTGAAGTATAAATACAAACAAGAGTAGGCAGTGGTGACCTGGGCAGAGATTTTACCAACTGGCAGTGTGAAATATTCGGTAGACTAACAGTTTTAATGGGTTTATCTTAGACACTTCTTCTGTTGTGAAAGTGTCAGTTAATAATTTACCCTTCCCGAGAGGCAGGAACAGCAATCACATGCTGTAAACAGGCACTCTGGGGTCTGTCACTGTGCTGGAGCTCATCTTGCTGGCTGGAGCCACGAGCCCTGTTCGTTGCGACAGGAGTACAAAGTGTCTGTACTTTGACAAATGGAGGCTAGGGAGAGCTAAATAAGGCAGGGGTGTTTGGAGTGATTCACTTCAAGTGATATCTAAAGTAATGGATTGCTCTAGCTACCCATCTGCTCCCCATCAAAAAGAATGTAACATGTTTTTTTGAAAAAGTTTATTTTGAAGTCAGGTGGAGTTCTATATAAAGGAGAGGGTAGAGTTAAAGAAATAGATTATTTTAGAGGAATATTTATGAGGCATTGAAGGAAGGACTAAGTGGTCTTGGTGATTGATAACTGAAATATGTTTTTATTGTCTAGCAAAATATTGGGTGCAGCTCTGTGCATAAGACTTACCCATTGTCAGTGTGATCATTTATGTCAAAAACCTGAGTCTCTTACCCCTTGCCATGTGGTTTGTTTTGATGCAGTAGTGAACACAACTCCACTGTAGATTTAAGTACTATTTATGTGAATTTTATTTCCCTGTTTAGCCATTGAATCATATTGTAGTGTTGGCATGGTAAGTTTTGTAATTTGTTTTCCTGTGTGAAGAGTGCTTTTCTTCTACCAAATGTTCACTTCTGCATACTTTTTTTAGTTAGGCATTATGTCATTACAAAGATTTACAGTTATTTAATAATGATTTATTGTAGTAATTTATTCTGCCAGCTGTGGCACATTTTCAGTGGAATTTGTAAATCAAATTTATATAGAAATTTACCAGGACATGCATTTCAGGATTTAATAAAATATACTCTAAAATCTTTTTGAAGTGGGTAGTTTTATGCTAACACATTTGGGATTAAGCTTTACCTTAACAACCGTTGTTAATGTTCAAACTCTGCCATGTCTTTTCCCACAACCACTGCAAAGAGGAATCTATTAGATCTGTTAAAATAAAATACAGTTTCTGGTCATCCACTTTGCTTCCAGACTATTAGTGTCATGTTATATTTGACCTGGGATGTTTGCATGATATTAAGGGACATGGAAACATCTTGACTTTAGGCTTGGTGCAGTTCCATAAGTGTTAGCCACTATTAAAACACGCATCCGGAGTCAAAACTGAGAGTAGACCCTAGTAGGCTGTGATCATTTTGAAGCCTTAAGTGTCAGGTTTTCTCCCTTCAGCTTGCTGGCTGCTAACCATGTGGCATGCATTTCGCTTTGACTGACTTGCCAGCTCACACTCCTCCTGCAATGTCTTTGTTTTATACAAAGATGGCAAATCATTCAATTTCTTTTTCTCTTTAAAAAGACTGTTGAGATTGTTTGCTTAGTGGTATGGGTTTATTCAGAAAGGGGTGGCATCTAGAAAGGAAGTACACAGGTTCCTATGTAACTTGTATTTTTTAAATCTGGCAATTTGAGAGGCTGTCTTTGGAATGTGAGATTGCCAAGTCATTTACAAAAATGACTTGTTCTCCAAGACTGCATGAGAATTTTAGTTCTAAGATTAGATGATTAGTTCACAGTTTCAATCAGCTGGTTATTTTGTGTACAACAGCATGAGCCATCTCTTTTGACTTAACTACTATCCCCCACAATAGTTATTTTAATATGATAAGGACTATCTAAAATGTTTTAGGTGCTACATCGTCAGGGCTTTTTAAAAACTTTATTTTGATATAGGGTCTCACAAGATTGCCCAGGCTGGCCTTGAACTTTCCATCCTCCTGCCTCAGCCTCCTTAGTAGTTAGGATTACAAGAATGCACCACTGAGCCTGATTTGAGCTAATATTTCTAAAGAAACTGTTAAAATGTTTTTTATGATTCTCCACAGTGTTTGATATTTGTTATTTATTTCTTATGGTACTGAGGATTGAACCCAGGGATGCTCTTCCACTGAGATATATCCCCAGCCCTTTGTATCTTTTTTTTATTTTGAGACAGGATCTTGCAAAATTGCCTAGATTGGCCTTTGATCCTTCTGCATTAGCTTACTGAGTAGCATGTACCACTTTGCCTAGTGATATTTGCAGTACAAGAGAAATTGGGAGGGAGGGATATCTTGCAAGTGAACAGAGATGGATTCTGAGATGACTCAGATGGAGGGATTTCATTGCTGTCTCTTTAGATGAAGCACCTTGTTTTCCTTGAGAGCATTTAGCACTTGTGTGCTAAAGAGACTGTGGAGGTTGAACTCTGCACTTTACATTTTTTCATCTAGTATTCAAGTACTCAACAGTATACTTGGTATTTTTATCAAGTCTAAGTACAATAGGAGAGAAGGATGTTTTTATAGTTTTAGACTTAATTTGAACCTATTCCTTTTTTCTTTGGGGCTTAAACTAGGAAAACTTTTTAAATGACAGTAACTTGGAACTTAAAAGAATAAAAGACATAGTTCAGGGATAACAAATATGTTTTATTTTGTGGATGAATTTTTCCTGACTGGTGATGAAT
Organism: Glaucomys volans; assembly: GCA_020662805.1. NCBI lineage: Eukaryota > Metazoa > Chordata > Mammalia > Rodentia > Sciuridae > Glaucomys > Glaucomys volans. The sequence goes on along the minus strand of JAJEJO010000154.1, from coordinate 384,717 downwards.
GCTTTGAGAGGCTGAGGTGGCCCAGAAGAGAAAAAAAAATTCTATGCTCAGTTAGGAATGCCTGCCAGTGCTGCTGAGGGAACAGTCAATGGACACATGCCCTGAATTTATCTTCCTAGCATAGATGATCCTGAGTTACTGTTATCATTCATTTATTCATCTGGTGTTCATTTAGTCAACCAAATTTAGGCACCATGCCAAACATGGTAAGAATATGGAGGTGAAATAGATGAATTTGATTTTAAGCCTTGACGAGCAGGAAGCTTATCTGTTCATTAATGAAATGGTGAAATGGGACAGGCAACAGTTATGGCAAGAATGTTATGATTCAATTCAGAGAGATGGAGTTTGGGACGTATATGAGAGGGATATTCAATTGCAGAAATCCAGCAGATTCTAGAGCTTATTTGAGAGCATTTACATTTATTGATGGAGTATGTCACACCTTCTGGAGAGATGCCCATTCCCATCTGACGTGGACAGATGATCCCTTGTCAAATGTGTAGACTATGTATAACGTCTTTATAATGTCAGGCAAGAGTGGTAGGTATTGAGGGAAATGACAGGGTCAACCTAGACACGAGTGGTGAGACACATACTATTGGATGAGAGGCCAGTTAGGAGTATACGGTAAAGAATTGAAGACAGTGCATAATTTGAGTGTTGGATGATTAATTTCAGAAAATATTCTCCAGCTAGAAATACTTTATATATACACATGTATTGATACTTATTTTTTTCCCTCAAACATTGGCATCCATTCCTACAGATTCTTTGAAAAACCAAGCAAAACCCTAAATTGTTAATTTGTTTCTTACTGTTACCTAGCTTATGTCCTAGGTTCTGCCATGGGCTGTCCATTTTCTATTAGTGCCTAAAGTAGTGTCAACTATTTATATAGAATACTTGCATTCAGACAGCTAGAAACCCACCATAAGTCCTTGCTCTTGGAGCTTATATTCTAGGCGAATATTTAGATATAAAACAAATCCCCCTAAGTGAATATTTCTGCCTCAGATGTCTCTCTTTTCTGATAAACACTGTACACTTTCCTAACTGAAACACAACTTCTAATACACAGCAATACAACGTTCCTAACTGAAACATAACTTCCACTTTTACCTTTCTGTTCAGAAACTGAAAAGTCCCAATTTCAAGTCCTCTACAGTTTGCATATATATTCTCTTTCTAATCTCTTACCAATTAATATCCTTCCTCTACCCAGGAACAGTACTTTCTTACACTAATTTTTATTCTCGCTTCCCTGCCCATTTGGAATGCTCTCTTCTCTTGCCTTTTGATATTCTCTTTAGCTCACAAAACTCAGCTCATAGCCCTCTTGTGACCAAATTACTTATGGTCCTTGAAGTAGTGTTAGTAATGCATATTGACTTTTGGCACTTCTTTAGTGAAAGAACAGTTATTTGCATCTTTAATTTTAACTTGTGTGTTCATTTGTAGTCTCCAATTATACTGTATATCAGGTAAAGTTAGTGGACCTTTTCTTATATCTTATAGCATGCTAATATGAGAATAGTTGAGAATTAGGCAAAACAGTGCTTTGAGCATGCTGGAGATATGAAAGAATGCTTCCAAGCTTAGATACAAGCTTCCCATTTTGCTTAGTACCATAAACTCTTAAAATTCTGTTAGTCCCTCATTAGGCTACTTTTGTTTTTTATTTTGTTAATTGCTAATATGTACACATTGTAAAAAGTGAAAAAAGAGTACTGAAGCTTGGAGAAAACAAACTTTCCATCCCTTCTCAGAGTAGATTTCTGTACCAGAAGGTATTTCTTTTTTTATTCCCAGAAGTTATTTCTTTAAGTAGCTTAGCCTAAATGTAAAATAATTTTACAACTTCCTTCCCAGTTTTTTCTCTTTTCTTTTCTTTTCTTTTCTTTTCTTTTCTTTTCTTTTCTTTTC